>CM040239.1:292497086-292976710 GCA_022545495.1 Chrysanthemum lavandulifolium | reverse complement strand
GGCTTTACATCATGTTCAAGAGCTTTAAGTTTGTTATCTGACTCATCAAAGGTAAGCATATCCAAACCACCTTTAGCTTTTAAAGCTATGCTTACATGTAGCCGTGATGGAGGTAATGACCTCGAAACTTAGAGTTACAAATATCATTATCCGGCTTTGCCAGAGTCGATTCAACCGACTTAAGATCTTGTGAAACTTATCATAGCCCTTATGAATTCCTTCCTCTTCGTAGATCCGAAAGTCCTGAACTGTTGTCTTAGCATGGACTTCTTCATCTTCTAGACTCCTCATTCCCACCGAACTCGCCTTTAATTGCTAACCATATATCCTTAGCATCTTGCATGAAGTGAAAATCACTCAAGTGATCCTCGTGAATGGCTTGCGGAAGAATAGTTCGACCTTGGTTTTCTCTCTGAATCGCCAAGAACTCTTCATTTTGGGTGGAACATTCATCATATTACCAAAGAAGATCCGTGGTAGTTCTCTTCAAACTGCTCTCTTCATAATGATCCGCCATAGATTCCAATCAATGTTGGAGATCCGGGCCTGCATCTTCATCGCCCAAAGATCATATTCCTCCCTTTAAGGTAAGGAAACTTAGCATTGCTATTAGCTAGACTTCGCTTGTTGCGGATGGGTGGAGTTTTGTTGTTGGTGAGTTCAAGATCAACATCCGAACCGTGCATGATGATTTTGTTATGGTTGTATGGGTGTTTAGAAAAGCTTGTCCTTAGTATCGTAGAGACTCTCACGAGGCTCGATACCACTGTTGAACTAAACAAACAAAGACCTTGAAAGATCTTGAGCTCGTGGATCGTTATGTATGCCTATGTAATCACAAGCACAATAAAGACAATCTCTACTACTAATGTTTATCGGTGGAATATAAACACAAGTAACAAATAACTAAGAACTTCTTGATCCTCTATGGATCTATATATTAACTAAAACCGAGTTTTCCAATCGGTACTTAACTCTTTCTAATGTGTTCCTTTATAGACAAGGAACCCTAAACAATATCGCTAAACCGCTTCCCAAGAAACGATAATCATAAAACTAAATAAGATATACAATCACTTCCTAATAAAGCTCATGTATATTCACACTAAATAAACTCAACACGGAATAAATACTCGTAGAAACAAACTAATAACTATTATACTTGAGATTATGTCTTCGGCGAATCCACTTGCCTTCGATAGAAACACTTCGCATTAATTTCAAAGATAATCCGACTTTCACATAATTCCCAACACCTATATTTACACCAAGGCATACGTAAACAAATACATCTTTTACGCATAGTCAGACAAATATGTATACATTACAAATATCCACAGCAAACAAAAAAGAAATGTTTATTCATAACTACGAGTTAGTACAAAGATAGTCAATATGATGACCACCAAGCCGCTACAACGCAAGGGAAGAAGTACCAACGTGACTCGTTGCATCTTTATCTTCGCTACCTTCAACACATCCAGATCCCCGGCGTGACACAAGTAGCTACACCGACCGCACCCCATCGATCTTGGCAGTGCGCCGCACCAACTCCGCACAAATAGCTTTACTCGCAATACCTTCTTTTTTCGCAAGACGGGTTGCATGCGCTTCAGGACTTCCTTTAATCGGTACTCTTCTCCAACGCAAATGGATTCTCGACTATCCCTAGGACGCGCAAAGATGTGTACTTGGAGCCTGACTCATGGGCTTCAAATAATAATCCGATCGTGTTTCCGCACCGAGGTGACAATCTCCGCGCCAAAGTCAACCCCGCCATAATAACACTTATCGGATAATCTTGGTCGCGCTAAGTTCAAATCATTGGGAGCTCTAAGTCTTTCATTCTCTCATGGCAATGACAAATGATTATATGATTCAAAGATCATAACCCGGGTACTTTATCAACATGTGCCTTCAGCGATTACGCATCATGGAGTTTTTCAACTCGCTCGATTCAGCGCCCAAGGCACACTGCACAACCTCCCCGAAGGCATTCACCACCTCTGGTGATTCCAGGGTGCTAAGGGCAGCTAGGCGAAGACCGTGGCCTATGAGCCACCTGCGCTCCGCTATGGTGGACATGAGTTGAGGATACAACTCCTCGTCATACTCGATGCTCATCTTGCGCAGTTTGGCCTCCTGCACCTCCAATGACCAGCTCACAGTGGCTCCAAGATCCCCCAACTGCGCGAACAAAGTTTCCTTACCCTGTTCTAGATGTTTCAATGCCCAGCAGCACGCAGACTTGTACCTGGCAGTGTCAGAACGCTCTTGATTAAGTTGGCACATTAGCGCCATTTTGTCCTCGGCCTGTTTTTGAGCATATGCGCTCAACTCTTTAAACCACACTGGCGCCATCCGGTGAGCCGGTACTTGCCAGTTGCGCTCCAACAAAGTTATTGTTTGGTTCTTTTGGGAACTTAGGTCCTCCCCACTGGATACTCGGCCTTTCGGCCTTCACAATTAGTGCAATTTCGACATGCTGGAGACCACTCAATTCTTCAACCAAATGCTCAATGGGCGATCCGCACCGATTGGTTCTCATTATCCCGGCTCTGCGGGCTCGTGAATGCTGACATCAGATCGGACTCGCCTGGAGGTGATTCTATAACCGCTCCATCCCGCGAATGATTACCAACAGACCGTTAGAAACACAACCAAAGACATTCACTAACAAAAGAAAATTTATATGCACGGCTTTACTTCATCGTGTCCGCATCATCGCCAGAAGGGTGCGACGCCGCTTCATCCGTGGAGGACAACTCACGCCCGGACCATGTATGCTTCCTTGACGGGCCCACCATCACCCCCTCTCTGTCCTTTTCCGATTACTACGATTCTTCTTCTTCCTCTTCTTCAATAGGGTGGGCCATACCACGGCAGTGGGCTGCGCCCTGTAAGATGGGTCTCGGGACTCGGGTCGGCTTTGTGGGTGTGGCTTCCATGCGGCGAGGAACTAGTACCTATCTCCCCGCATTCACCCATAGTGCGCCTATTTGAAAGCGCCTAATATAGGCTCCTCATCATCCTCAAAGGTCGTACTCCGTCTCTATCGCCACGCGAAGCCGCTTAATCGCACAACGGTGAATAGATCCATCTCCGCAAGACAAAACACATATACAAACAGTTATATAATGCGAAGATGTCACGGAAGATTGTTCTTACATTATTTGCAGACAAGTACGGAGGAATAAGTACCCACCCGGCCATTGGCGTCTAAGAAGATAGGGATCTCATCTTGGGGCCAAAATAATTATGGCTGATTCCTATGTGCACAAAAATCCCTCGGGATATGACTAATCGGGATGCGGTTCGATTTATCACCCGCGATCCTCGACGTTATAAGACCTGGCAATGGGCACTCATCCTCTCGTAGTGTTCCTCAGTATAGAAATCATAATTCCAAGTGGAAACATGTATCATCTACCCGTAAGAAATACTCCCTCCAATTCCTAAGTATGCCTAATTTATCCATATAGCATCGCATTCTCACCTGCTTCGAAAAAGACACCCACCCATGCGCCCACGAGTGTGATAAAAGGCGAATAAGTGGATGGTGGGGTTAATCCCCAACAAGGCAATTTACCTCAAAATTGGTAATTTTAGTCACCGATACAATGCAACATGCCGATATGTGTAGAGTATAATAGTTTAACACATCGCACGTAAGCGTGATGTGGCACACGTTGATTCGCGAATTAATAACCGCTGTATACACCCACTTCCTTCGGGAAATCAAGAATCGTGGTGATAAGGTTTTAAAGGTACCATTTTGAGGGGTCGCTTAAGTCCTTATTTGATCACTTTTGTATCCGTTATTGCTTAATATCGTTCATTTTCACTTTTTAGGTCTCGTGAAGGCAAAATGTGGAATGGCACTTATTTGGACGAAAAGGCGCGAATATATGAAGAAAATGGCCAAAGTCTAAATCGAGGCACTCACGAGCTGTTGAAGTTAGAAGCGCGGGCCAAAAGTGCTAGTGCGACCGTCCGAGGATTTTGTGACTGTTCGAACCCAAAACTCTTATTTTCAAGCGACGACGCCCGCTTTTAAAAGTAGGTCGTCGCTACTCGCACGGCCCAGATTTGATCCGACGACGCCCTGGATCAAGGGGACGGCCACAACCATAAGGTGACGCCGTCAAGTCGATCAAGTCACAACATGCGCGAAGTAGGCGAGCATCGCTTTGGCCATAACTTTGCATACCTAACTTCGATTTAGGTGATTCAAAGCCACGCGACCGAACCTAGAAAATCTACACCGGTGAAAAAGGTCATTGCGACGCCGTCACTCTTTATGTGACGCCGTACCTCTTGCCGACGGAAAATCGCCTATAAATATAACATTATTACTTCACTTTGTAAGCCCCAAACCCTAAGTCCGATTCTAGGGTTTAGTGGTGTTTTTCCAAGAACTTAAAGGGTTTCAACCACTCCATAAACATCTTGTAATGGTTTGTTTGTTTATCCAATCCTATGGTATGTCTTCAATTATCACAATTGTTGCTTGCTCTTCATTAATTATGCTTGGCTAATTCACCTTGTGTTTGCTTATGATTGTGTGAAACTTGTATATAATTAATTAGATCTTATTGATTTCTTTAGTGATGCTTGTGTCTATCTTCATTATTAGGTGTGACAACTTCAATGAATCTAATTGGTTTAGTTTATAATTTTGCATCCTCTCTCTTGTTTGATTGGTTGTTTCTTATCTTAATTGTAATTAGCTTAGGAGTGCGACTAGGCTATCGTTGTGTTTAATACTTGATAAATCTTTGATAGTTTATGAATGACTTGGTGGATTTCGTTTACTAAACCAAAGATAACCTTAAAGTTAGTTTATGAATGATTTAGTGGATTTCGTTTACTACACTTAAAGGTGAATTCAAAGAGTTAGGAGAAGCGCATACCCTACAACCTTAGACACAACGCAACTAGGAATAAGGGCGTGACAATTCAACCATCAATAGGACGTTACAATCAATGGGTAGAATCGGATAGCTAGCAAGGAGTAATACATCATAAGTAGATACGCTTCACGTTCTCGATAGATCCCTTAGTTAGTTAGTATCTTTTGGAATAGTTGGCTAGCAACTAATTCCACCCTCCCAAATCCAAACCCCAGATTCGTGACCTTTCAATTTCATAAAATATAAAAATACAAAATAATCATCCTCACCTTTAGACTTAAATCGATATACACTTCAAATTTAACGACACTATTCCCCTAGAGAACGATATCAATACCCCGGCTTACCCTAATTACTACACTACAACGATTAGGTTCAACGCCTAGGGTGTTATAAAACTGCTCAAGAAAGGAAGTTTCCTTGACCCCGAACGACGCGTGTAGCGTTATCGTTTTTGGCGCTACCGGCGGGGAATAGTTATTGTTTAGGCTTGATTTATCTCGTTTAGGTCTACTCACAAGATTCCTATCAAGTGAGATTTTTTCTTTTATTAGCTTCCTTGTAGTCTATCCCCTTTCTTGTGCCTTTGTTCGTAAAACTTATCCATTGACTCTTCCGCTCACCATTATGGAGAACGAATCCACTATATCCATGATTAGGTTTTCATAAGAAATTATGATATTACTAAAGCGGATCATTCAAGATGGTGGAAGAAAGTAACCAAGTCCATAAACCTTTGAGGATTTCACCATTCAATCAAGCCACAAAATACCCTCATCTAGTGAAACCTATGCCGTATGAGCCTTCACCTAGGATAGACTTTCGTGAACAACCTCCATGTTTAGAAACTATTGTTAGTAAGGCCCTTAGGAGAACCGGCCAAATTTGTGAAAATATTATGGAAAGCAACCAAGCTTTAAACCATAAGTTGGATCAATTACTAAGTTTGGTTTCATCACGACCTAAGGAAATAGCACATGATGAGCATATAGATGATGTAGATGTGATTGAGGATAAGGTGAAAAGTCTAGACCCACAAGGTATCCCACAAGTTCCACCATCATTTAAGGCATACACACTGCACGTGACTTACCCGGAAGTAGTAGAAGAGACTTTAGGAATCGAATGGAGGTAGAACATTTGAACCAAGCGAATCTGGAGAATATAGGTTTGAATACTTGTAGTCTCGGTCTTACTCTTAGTTCTAGGGAATTTCATAGTGTTGATGAACCGGAACCTCAATCTTTACTTCCATCCTTAAATAAACGAGGACCGACTCACCCATCAACCAATTTAGTCCGGTAGTTTTAGGATGAAGGAAGCCATTCACACCCCTTCACCTTCACGTGGCATATTTCCACCTTAAGGGTGTGTATCGCTACTATCACCGCACATAAACTTAAGTGTAGGAAAACCTCCCTTTATCCGTTAAATAAGGGTAGAGTCGGGCTCGTGACTCGAACAAAACAAGCGCTTCTTGGGAGGCAACCCATGTATTTGTTTTCATTTTATTAGTGTATCGTGTATCTTTTTTTGATTGTTTATTCTCATGTTTGAATTTGTAAAAATGCTTTATTTTGTCTTTAACCTCGTCTTAATTACATATAAAGGTATTTTACATAAGGGATAAGTGTAGGGAGGATTACACACGTTTTCAAAAGAAACGAACATGAGAATAACAATTATTTAAAATATATACATGTGTGTTTGTTCGAGTCAAATGCTTGTATCGAGTCATAATGGATGTTTTAGGAAATTTTTCCAGATTTTAAAGATAAAATGTTCAAAATTTTTCCAGAAAATCGCAGACCGATTTGTCGGGATAACTGACGGCGTCGGAGATCTCAACCGACGTCGGGAGGAGAAACAACTTATAACTTTTCTCGTTTTCGTGCTACTTATAAATTTTTGGAATTTTCGTGTCTTAATTTTCTAGAAAATCGCAAACATCCATTCCACAAGCATTATATCTTATTTAAGTGCGGAATTACATCTTGTTGTGATTTTCTTTGTTCGGTTTGATGCGTTGGGTTGTTTGTTTTCTTCAGTGTGCGGTTTAATTTATCAAGAAGAAGTTACATAAGATTGGAAGGAGCTTTTCACGCATAAATTCTTCTTGAAAAGATTTAACCACCACTTTAAACGGATCCTACCAAGCTAATGAGGGAGTATTAGTTTCTTCGTTTTTAATTACCTTCTTTATCATAACTTTGATACTTTCGGGGAACATTGGGACAATGTTCAGCTTTAAGTGTGGGAGGAAAATAAAGCAGAACTTTGAAACTATGCTTATCCTTGACTATTTGCTTTGTCCAAGTGTATTTGTGTAATAAACTATGAGAAAATGTCGGTTAGGTAATTTTGGCACCAAATTTAAAATTTTCATGACATATAGGAGTGGGCCATTAGTCTTAACAAAAGCGTCTCATGGATAGGAAGTTGCATGACTAGCACAAAAACCCTTACCACCCAAATTCCACCAAAAATGCGAGGATCGCCTTAGATTAGTAGGAATTAAAGCATTCATCTTCAATGCTTAGAGTGTGAACCGTAGTATATTAGATTCTAGAACTTGTTTTTGATGCATTCCGAGATCGCAAGTGAGGCTACACTTGTGTAGTTAGGAATAACTAAATGATAAGAGGCATTAGGATAAACCCTTGTTCGACACTGTAATATAATTACTTCTTCCACTTCGGTTGAGTAATTCCCCACCCTGCGTTGTACTCATTTTTAGTACACGATACCCTAGTTAACCCTCGAGCCTATCCTTTTCGCGGTTCTCGTGATGTTTCGGTTTTACGGAATATCAATGAAGAGCATTGTTTACACTCCACCCCAAATATACACCCAAATCGCCTTAGCTCACCCCTTATGCACTCACTTTTAGTGCAATTGTTTGTTATCACCCAAAACCCTTAGTTCAATTATCCGGTTGCTTGCATGAGTTGCTAAGTCGAGTCATATCCTTTGTATACAGCTTTGGGACGATTGGGATTCATGGGAAAAGTTAAAGTTTATGAAATATAGGAAGAGAACATTAAATTCAAATTCCCTTTGTTTGCGTAATAATGTACCCCAAGTGTTTTGATCTTTTCAATTGGGTCAAATTAGTATTAGAGTAATAAAACTCAAGTGTAGGATATGCCTGTAAACCTAGTATTTTGATGTTGTCATAGAGGATGGTAGAGTAAAATGTATGAAAAAAAATATATATAAAAAAAAAAAAAAAAAAAAATAGAAAAAAAATAGAAAAGAAAAAGAAAAGAAAAAAAAAAAAAAAAAAAAAAAAAAAAAAAAAATACTGGCTACTATCCTACATCTATCTTTAAATTTATGTTTGTTTATTTAGTTACATAGAGTTTTAGAGTGTCGAGTTTTGGCTTAGCAACGCCATTCTTCATATGCTTGATAACATAGAGATTTTGACTTGCCACCACTAAATAGCCTATCCCACCAAACCCTTATTTCCTACCGTAAGCCTAACATTACAACCCTTTAAAAGACCTCTTTGATAGTCTTTCCTAGGTGCTTACTCCAAAGCGATGGAGGTTTGATCTATTCTCAAGCCTATGGTAATCTATGTACTAGGACCGGTTAATGAGTGTTTATCTTCCATTTCCAATTTGTTATATTCCATATACACCCCGAGAGAGATGCGAGTATCCAAACACCCCATGTGAGGTGCTAGTATGTAATTTCCGTGCTTGTTATGACTTTTGGGGCTTATATGTGTTGTGGACCGCTTTGAATTAATGCTTCATGACCACAACTTATAAATTAATTGGCTAAAGCACATTTGCTTGAGGACAAGCAAATAACAAGTGTAGGGATATTTGATAAGGTTTTAAAAGGTACCATTTGAGGGTCGTTTAAGTCCTTATTTGATCACTTTTGTCCGTTATTGCTTAATATCGTTCATTTTCACTTTTAGGTCTCGTGAAGGCAAAATCTTGGAATGGCACTTATTTGGGCGAAAAGGCGCGAATATATGAAGAAAATGACCAAAGTCGAAATCGAGGCACTCACACAGCTTTCGAAGTTAGAAGGCGGCGGCGGTGTGCTAGTGCGGCGCCGTCCGAGGATTTTTGTGATTCGTCGTAACCCAAACTCTTATTTTCAGTGACGGCGTCCGGTTTTAAAAGAGTAGGCCGTCGCTACCGGACGGCCCAGATTTGATCCGCACGACGCCCTAGGCGAAGGGACGGCGTCACAACCATAAGGTGACGCCGTCTGTCGATCAAGTCACAACATGCTGCCAAGTAAGCGACATCGTTTTGGCCATAACTTTTGCATACGAACTCGGATTTAGGTGATTCAAAGCCCACGCCACCGTAATCGAGAAAATCTACGATCCGGTGAAAAAAGTCATTGCGACGCCGTCACTCTTTATGTGTGACGTCACTCTTTGCCGATGAAAATCGCCTATAAATATAACATTATTACTTCACTTTTTGTAAGCCCTAAACCCTAAGTCCGATTCTAGGGTTTAGGTGGGTGTTCCAAGAACTTAAAGGGTTTCAACCACTCCATAAACATCTTGTCTTGGTTTGTTTGTTTATCCAATCCTATGGTATGTCTTCAATTATCACAATTGTTGCTTGCTCTTCATTAATTATGCTTGGCTAATTCACCTTGTGTTTGCTTATGATTGTGTGAAACTTGTATATAATTAATTAGATCTTATTGATTTCTTAGTGATGCTTGTGTCTATCTTCATCATTAGGGTGTGACAACTTCAATGAATCTAATTGGTTTAGTTTATAATTCTTGCATCCCACATCTCTTGTTTGATTGGTTGTTTCTTATCTTAATTGTAATTAGCTTAGGAGTGCGACTAGGCTATCGTTGTGTTTAATACTTGATAAATCTTTGATAGTTTATGAATGACTTGGTGGATTTCGTTTACTAAACCAAAGATAACCTTAAAGTTAGTTTATGAATGATTTAGTGGATTTCGTTTACTACACTTAAAGGTGAATTCAAAGAGTTAGTGAGAAGCGCATACCCTACAACCTTAGACACACACACGCAACTAGGAATAAGGACGTGACAATTCAACCATCAATAGGACGTGACAATTCGAGAGGGTAGAATTGGATAGCTAGCAGCGAGTAATACATCATAAGTAGATACGCTTCACGTTCTTGGTAGATCCCTTAGTTAGTTAGTATCTTATGGAATAGTTGGCTAGCAACTAATTCCACCCTCCCAAATCCAAACCCGAGATTCGTACCTTTCAATTTCATAAAATATAAAATACAAAATAATCATCCTCACCTTTAGACTTAAATCGATATACACTTCACCTAACGACACTATTCCCTGAGAACGATATCAATACCCGGCACCCTAATTACTACACTACAACGATTAGGTTCACCGCCTGGGGTGTTATAAAACTGCTCGAAGAAAAGGAAGTTTCCTTGACCCCGAACGGCGCGTGTGAAGTTATCACGTGGCTCGCGATCCGAACTACCGGATGCACATCCCGGGTATAAAGTAACGAGGTAAATTCCATCAGATCGATCACAGTGAGGTCGGAGGTGAAGTCAGACAACTGTTTAACCATGGTGATATAATTTTTTGCTATAACGCACGCGCGGTTACCTTTGTGGTTGGTTACTTTCGGGATTACAACTCTTAAAACGCTTTAGAAATGGTGGATGGAGTTTTTTACTGTGAGGAATCCGGTGAAAATGAATCGACAAGTTATATACCTTTTCTCTTCCACACGATTGGCGACACGTGGATCCCACTAGTCCTCACTGTGTGGTTGAGATGGCTTGATGTGACAACGGGGCAGTAACTTTCCCCCGATTAACGAGGCATTGACTATTCACTTGATGTCTCGATACATTGCACCTACGGGTAAGTGTATGGTTTCTTTCCTACGTTTCGTAAGTTCTTTATTTTATGATTACGGTCATTAGTCTAGCACCCGATTCACATCATGCGCATACTAGGCGGGGGACATGATGACGATAGTCCGGGTCGGGTCATGAACCCGACCACGATCACTACTTTCAAGCTCGGTACGAACCGGGCTAATATCAATACGTGTTTGGGCTCACGAAGCCCGAGCCCATATCTATTTACTGGAATAGATATCCGATATCTTCTAAAATAAGAAGATAATCATTCCCAACCGACTTAGGCGGATACTGCCGAAGGTTGGGGAACACGGAACCAACAAGGATTCCGTGCGTATATAAAGGGAATCATATCTAATGAGTATGCAAATACTCATCATTTTTGTATCATTTAAACGCAAAACGACCGAAAACACTCGAACGCATCAAAATGATGAAAATATCAAAAATAAGTGTTTTCTCGTGTTTCAAATGCAAAAATACCAAAACAATTGAAAAACGATTAATTTTGCATAATTGGCGCTTTAGTCCCCGACTTTCAAAATTGTCAAAACTAGTCCACAGTAATTCAAAACAAAGGAAAATATCATTCAAGGTACCAAATATTTTAAATTATCAAACCGATCCTTGAATGAATTTTTGGGCAAATGGCGAAAAAGGTCCTTCAACTTTGAAAATGGCAAAAATAGTCCTTGGTTAATTTTTAAAAAGTGAAAATAATCAAAAGTAACCTTGTACTATTCAGATTGTAAAGTTTGGTCCTTGTGTGATGTTTGGGAAAGTTGTAATTCAGTCCACCATTTTGAACTTACATGTTTGGTCCTTGTATTATTTTCAAACCAAAGCGGACCTAAATTTAATTAACCCAAACTCAAAAACAAATACAAGTCCAAGTCTAGCCCAACAATATCCCAAGCCCAATCAAACCCAAACCCTTCCCGCTTCCAGCGTTATTAACAAAGGTCAACCAAAGTCAAATATTCAAAGCTGGTTACTATTCACCTTTCTTCAAAACCATGCAATACCTAATACCTCCTGGTTTTCTCCACTACTCCCTCCACCGTGATAACACTTATCCTAATCTTCACCACTACCCTTTCCACTTACACAAACAACCAAATTGCATACCTACTACTTACCACTCAAATTTACAACTCGGGCGATGGAGATGATATCAAAGCTTAACCAATGGTGGGATTTAATCGTAATCATCAAGGATGCTTTTGGATAGCTATGTAAAGACCGAAGACACCAAGAAGAAAAGATGCTTTTTTTAACGCACGTAGTGTAAAAATTTCCTTTTACGCTTTCGGTTTCACGTAAAACTTTCTTTGGGTTTTGTAATTTCAGATTGTACAAGTGAATTTAGTCATAATTCAAGTGTTTTTAATCATCAATTCCATGTTTCATGCTTGTTCTAGTTTTCCGCCCAAAATTGTCCTTACTGCTTTTCATGTTATAAAATTTGTTTAAATGGTTCAAATAAGCTTATTTAAGCTTATTCAAGCTTATTTAAGTAAATAAAAGTAGTTTCTGGTCTTAATTGCAATTTTCTAAAAAGTCAACAAAAGTCAACACGGGTCAACAAAGTCAACTGTGGTAAAAATTCGAAAGTCAAACTGGTTTTTGGCTAGATTCTGGATTTATATGGAACTAGTGCCTCGAGGAGGCTATAGGAAGTGTTATGTGGCCTTGGTTCTCATTTTCAACTTGGATTTACTTGTAAGCTTCATTTTACCATTTTTGCATTTTATTGTTCTAGTCTTTTATATGCTTTAATTATCATGTTTCGTGTTTCTTTCTTTGTTTGTTAATGATTTTAGAGCTTAATCTTAAGTAGTTATGTTTTGGATTTGATTGTGGTTTGATTTGGTATTTTGACTATATATGCTAGTTTTTGACAATCCTAGGTTTGAACATTTGTGACTACTTGTTTAAGCTTAAAAAGGTCTATTTTGACACAATATGATCTCTGGATTTGATGAAATTGGTTTACAAAGTCTTATGCTTTGAAAATCTCATTTTGGTCTAATTTAAGGGGGTGTTTGGAATAAGCTCATTTTGAGCTCAAAAATCAATTTTTTTCAAAGTTCTTAATTCAATCAGCATTAGTTTAGTGTTAAAGTTAGTTTTGAAGCAAAAGTTTTCAGTTTTATAGAGTTTACTTGAGTTTTTGATAGTTTTCCAAATTTCAAGTCTTATAGTGTATTTTGAGTCATTTTATTAAATTTGTAGTATTTAGTCTTTTAGTTGTTAAAAGTGGTTCAAACAAGTTCCAATTGGTCTATTGCAACTGTCTAAAATCTGGTCCAAACCATTTTGGGTCAAAATCGTTTTACCCACTTTGCATAGAGCATAGTCAAAATTTCATAAAACCCATTTTGAATAAACTTGTGAATTTCGTGTAGGACTTAATATTAGGAGTTAAGACTTATGCTTCTGGGATATTAAAGTTTAGCTGCTTAAAAATTAGAAAATAATAGTTAACTTCTAATCGCTTATTAACGCTTATTTACTAGCTTCTTTTAGCCCTTTTTCACAAAATTTCCTTTTGCTTATTTTTTATTTCTACTTATTTAGTGTGTTTCTCTTGTTTCTGTTGCTTATTCTAAGTTCCCATAACTTGTTTATAGCTTATTAAACCTTTGGTTCAGTAGTGGTAGCTTTTTATTAGCTTATGCAAGCTTATTAGCTCATTTTGACCCATTTCTAGTGCTTAAATAGACCCATATCATTGTAGATTGTTGTGCAGAGGTTTAGGATAGTTGGAATAGGTTAGTATTAAGTATATTTTGCATACTCTAGCTGCTGTGATCATTTGGTGCTCATTTGGTACTTATAGTTTATTTTAAGTTGCTTATTTATAAGCACTTTTCACTACAGAACCTATTTCTTGCACACCTGCACCACTTTTGTTATTTTTCCCATATTTAGAATAATATTTTAGAATTTTCCTGAATTTTTCATAATTTTCATCACTGTTTGCTATTTTTCTTAATTTAAATCGCTTTTAAGACTTTTAAATAGCTTTTAATCCAAATAATTCGTAAAATATTCAAAAAATGCAATTTCAATTTTCTCAGTTTTAGAAAAATAAAAAGTCATAAAAAGTATTTTTCAAGATTTTTCTTAGTTATTTTAGTATTTTCTAGGAATTTAATTAGTTTTATCAAGATTAAATTGTAATAAATTGAGAAAAGTTAAAAAAATGTGATTCCAGCTCGAAAATTCTTTTTAGTTATTTAAGATTTTTAAAAATATTTTGTAATTTTCTAGATTATTTTCCTAATTTTAGTATTTCAAGTCTATTTTAAATGTCTTAAATTAGTTTTTAATTCAAAATAAATTCAAGAAAAAGCCTAAAATTAGTTTTAATTCTTAAATAGTTTTCAAATATTATTTTCAACTTCACAATATTTATTATATTTAATTTCCTTAGTGTAATCAATCATAACTCCTTTTCCCATTCAATATCACCGATCACTACACGCCTAGATTGAATCGCATACATTGGTTGGGACTTAACGACCCGGAAACATCAGTATTCTCCGGATCCTAATTGCATTGCGTTCTCAAATGATTGACTCTCGTTGACCATTCCTGGTTAATTTGGGTTGACCGTCTGGGACCCAATCAAATTTTGGCGCCGCTGCCGGGGAGCTGTGCTAACAATCTTTCGTTTAGCAGATTAGTGATTTGAGTATTCGCTCATTGTTCATATCATCCATCCGTGTATATATTTATAATTTCATATAAAAAAAAAAAAAAAAAAAAAAAAAAAAATATTTTCATTCTTTATTTTACAAAATGTTTTCCAAAATCCCAAAAATATTCATCTTTACCCTCTTGCCTTTTTGATTCTTCATTTCTTCCCTCTCGTTAACCTTTGATTCTATCTATGTCTTATCCTCACCCTCTTGGTTGTCAATGGTGTGGTGGTCCTTATAATGGTGGCATTGCTTCAGTTGTAGTATGGTGGAATCGTGAAGCGGGTGCTGCTATAACTGTGATCCCTATTCCTACCATAACACAACTAGTTTATTCCATCGCCTACCACAGCTGTGGGACTCAGCGAGCTTGTTGTGAGTACCGTGTGGTTCACACTCGAGCTCGATTGTCAATCGGAAACACGCTTTTCTATGAGCAGTTTCTAATGACAATTATGACTACAACACATGTAACTCATGGCCACATCGCTTTCTTGTTGTGAGTATTGTGGAGGTCCACACTTTAGCTCGATTGTCAAACAGAATCCATTTCCTTGCAACAATTACGACTATTCGCTTCAAGACCAACCTCCACAATACCAAATAACTCAAGCAACTCCTCGTGACGATCGGGCGGACCTTCATCAAGAGTGCGGAGATATTAAAAGAACTTAAGGAGGAGTTGGCTATGTCATCTCAAAACTCTCATGAGAAATCCATGGAAGTTTTGTTAGCGAAGAGCGGTGTTGAATTAGATTCCCAAATTGCTTATGAAAATCTATTAAGGAATCAATCGAAAAGAAAAGGCAGCCGATCGAGCTCTCAATTCGCTTTCATTCCCGATGACAGTGATGATGAAGATACACTTGATATCCTTCAATTTTATAAAAATCCATCAAGTTCATCAGTTGAGATTTCAACCATGGAAATACAGGGAGAAAAGACTATGATGGAATTACTAGCAGAAGAACAAATGGAAAATATAAAACGTTTGTATGCTAGTCCTTCTCAACTCCCTCAGTCAACTGCTATCACACCGGATATTCCCACTCACTCTCTAAACATGGGGGATGAGCATCTCAACACTGTTCCTGAAAAGGAATCGGACGAATTCATAAAGTCTAGTGTTGAGAACCTTGTCCCAATCCCGAGAGAGTCACGTGGAACTTCGAGCATATGTGTGATTCTCTTCCTCTTGAGTATTCTCTAGATCATTTTGAAACTTTCTCCGATCTTAGCGACGATTGTGCTTCCTATGAAAACATCGAGTATGTTGAGGCATCACTCCACAAGCCCCGATCCTCTTCTTGAGGAGTTCGTGATGAACTCACTCACATCGATCCACTTTCATCAAAAAGTGACGACGACTCTTTGATTTGAAGCCGATCTTGGAGAAATTGAAAGTCTCCTATATAATGATCATTCACTCATTTCTTGTCCCATTTCCGACTCTTCCATTCCTTCTCTCACTCGGATGAGGAAGATGACAACTTTGGAATGAAGTCGAGGCCTTTCTTAGTGATGAGTCAATTCCAACGAGGATTGACAATACTTGCTTTGATTCGGAGGAGACATCCTTTTTCGGAAAATCATAATTGAAGAACTGTTTCCACTCTTCCTCCCGAAATTTTGTTGCCAATCACCATACAAGCTTCGAATCTAAGCTTAAAAATCTAACAAATGGTGATTTGCTCTTCACTGATGAAGAATGGGATTGCATTGTGATGCACATTTTTATTCCATTTTTCACAAATGATGTGGTTTCTCATTCCCTTTTCTCCTTCGGGAATGAGGACACTATTTTTGATCCTGGCATTTTTATTTATCATTTTTGAGCCGGTTCTATGTATATCTCATCGGTGTGGAACTTTTACGTACTTCAATGTTTATACAAACATCTTGAATGAAAGTCCGATGGAGAATGTTTCTTCCACTTACTTCCCCAAGAACAAATGAATGCGGGGTCGAGTCAAGCTAGCGACTCGGTAATCAAAAACAAAGCAGAACATGGGTTTTCACCCGTGTGTACCACCCAGTGTGGGAGATGCCCACACGTTGTATATAGTGTGTGTGAAAAAAAAAAAAAAAAAAAAAAAAAAAAAATTGTAAATATAAAAGAGAATAAATGTTGTGTTTCCACACTTGAATATTGAGGACAATATTCATTTCTAAGTGGGGGAAATTCGCTAATTTTGATCATAAATGTACCTTTAGTCCCTTTTTCCCAAAATGACCAAATTTTAAAATTTTTTGAAACACAACAAATGGTAATCACCCACCATGTCTAACCCACATAAGGATCAAGCTAATCCAGAGCAAACGGCTCTTGGTAAAGATATATCAAATCCGTTTATGGCTTGCAATTTGCCTAAAATTGTATGGTAATCAACTCACCATATCTTTAATTAGTTAAGAGTTGGCTAGTCCGAATAAACGGTTTCGTAAAGACAAACCAAATCCGTTCGGTGATGATTTGCTCAAAATCATTTGGTTATCATTGTACCAAGGTTCTTACTTGAATCAAACAATTGGCTACTCGAAGTAATGGCTTTTGGTAAAGAGTCTTTAAAATCCATTAAAACTTCATAAATATTGCTAGGGACTAGCAATAGTTTAGTGTGGGGATTGATGGTGTCTGCAAATACTCATCATTTTTATCATTTAAAGCTGCAAAACGATCGAAAACACTCGACGCATCAAAATGATGAAAATATCAAAATAAGTGTTTTCTCGTGTTTCAAATGCAAAATACCAAAACAATTGAAAACGATTAATTTTGCATAATTGGCAGTTTTAGTCCCCCGACTTTCAAAAATTGTCAAAACTAGTCCCTGGTAATTCAAAACAAAGGAAAATATCATTCAAGGTACCTGAAATATTTTAAATTATCAAAACTGATCCTTGAATGAATTTTTGGGCAAATGGCAGAAAAGGTCCTTCAACTTTGAAAAATGGCAAAAATAGTCCTTGGTTAATTTTTAAAAAAGTGAAAATAATCAAAAGTAACCTTGTACTATTCAGGATTGTAAAGTTTGGTCCTTGTGTGATGTTTGGGAAAGTTGCAATTTCAGTCCCTGCATTTTCAGAATTTACATGTTTGGTCCTTGTATTATTTTCAAACCAAACGGACCTAAATTTAATTAACCCAAACTCAAAAACAAATACAAGTCCAAGTCTAGCCCAACAATATCCCAAGCCCAATCAAACCCAAACCCTTCCCAGTTCCCACGTTATTAACAAAGGTCAACCAAAGTCAAATATTCAAAACTGGTTACTATTCACCTTTCTTCAAAACCATGCAATACCTAATACCTCCCTGGTTTTCTCTCCACTACTCCCTCCAGCTGTGATAACACTTATCCTAATCTTCACCACTACCCTTTCCACTTACACAAACAACCAAATTGCATACCTACTACTTACCACTCAAATTTACAACTGGACGATGGAGATGATATCAAAGCTTAACCAATGGTGGGATTTAATCAGAATCAGTCAAGGATGCTTTTTGGATAGCTATGTAAAGACCAGAAGACACCAAGAAGAAAAGACAGTTTTTTTTTTAACGCACGTAGTGTAAAAAATTTCCTTTTTCTGCTTTCAGTTTCACGTAAAACTTTGCTGGGTTTTGTAATTTCTGTATTGTACAAGTGAATTTAGTCATAATTCAAGTGTTTTTAATCATCAATTCCATGTTTCATGCTTGTTCTAGTTTTCCCGCCCAAAATTGTCCTTACTCGTTTTTCATGTTATAAGCTGTTTAAATGGTTCAAATAAGCTTATTTAAGCTTATTCAAGCTTATTTAAGTAAATAAAAGTAGTTTCCTGGTCTTAATTGCAATTTTCTAAAAAAGTCAACAAAAGTCAACACGGGTCAACAAAAGTCAACTGTGGTAAAAAATTCGAAAGTCAAACTGGTTTTTGGCTAGATTCTGGATTTATATGGAACTAGTGCCTCAAGGGAGGCTATAGGAAGTGTTATGTGGCCTTGGTTCTCATTTTCAACTTGGATTTACTTGTAAGCTTCATTTTACCATTTTTGCATTTTATTGTTCTAGTCTTTTATATGCTTTAATTATCATGTTTCGTGTTTCTTTCTTTGTTTGTTAATGATTTTAGAGCTTAATCTTAAGTAGTTATGTTTTGGATTTGATTGTGGTTTGATTTGGTATTTTGACTATATATGCTAGTTTTGACAATCCTAGGTTTGAACATTTGTGACTACTTGTTTAAGCTTAAAAGGTCTATTTTGACACAATATGATCTCTGGATTTGATGAAATTGGTTTACAAAGTCTTATGCTTTGAAAATCTCATTTTGGTCTAATTTAAGGGGTGTTTGGAATAAGCTCATTTGAGCTCAAAAATCAATTTTTTCAAAGTTCTTAATTCAATCAGCATTAGTTTAGTGTTAAAGTTAGTTTTGAAGCAAAAGTTTTCGCTTTATAGAGTTTACTTGAGTTTTGATAGTTTTCCAAATTTCAAGTCTTATAGTGTATTTTTGAGTCATTTTATTAAATTTGTAGTATTTAGTCTTTTTAGTTGTTAAAAGTGGTTCAAACAAGTTCCAATTGGTCTATTGCAACTGTCTAAAATCTGGTCCAAACCATTTTGGGTCAAAATCAGCTTTTACCACTTTGCATAGAGCATAGTCAAAATTTCATAAAACCCATTTTGAATAAACTTGTGAATTTCGTAGTAGACTTAATATTAGGAGTTAAGACTTATGCTTCGGGATATTAAAGTTTAGCTGCTTAAAAAAATTAGAAAAATAATAGTTAACTTCTAATCAGCTTATTAACTGCTTATTTACTAGCTTCTTTTAAGCCCTTTTTCACAAAATTTCCTTTTTGCTTATTTTTTATTTCTACTTATTTAGTGTGTTTCTCTTGTTTCTGTTGCTTATTCTAAGTTCCCATAACTTGTTTATAGCTTATTAAACCTTTGGTTCAGTAGTGGTAGCTTTTTATTAGCTTATGCAAGCTTATTAGCTCATTTTGACCCATTTCTAGTGCTTAAATAGACCCATATCATTGTAGATTGTTGTGCAGAGGTTTAGGATAGTTGGAATAGGTTAGTATTAAGTATATTTTGCATACTCTAGCTGCTGTGATCATTTGGTGCTCATTTGGTACTTATAGCTTATTTTTAAGTGCTTATTTATAAGCACTTTTCACTACAGAACCTATTTCTTGCACACCTGCACCACTTTTGTTATTTTTCCCATATTTAGAATAATATTTTAGAATTTTCCTGAATTTTTCATAATTTTTCATCACTGTTTGCTATTTTTCTTAATTTAAATCAGTTTTTAAGACTTTTTAAATAGCTTTTAATCCAAATAATTCAGAAAATATTCAGAAAAATGCAATTTCAATTTTCTCAGTTTTAGAAAAATAAAAAAGTCATAAAAAGTATTTTTCAAGATTTTTCTTAGTTATTTTAGTATTTTCTAGGAATTTAATTAGTTTTTATCAGTATTAAATTCGTAATAAATTGAGAAAAAGTTAAAAAAATGTGATTCCAGTTCTGAAAATTCTTTTTAGTTATTTAAGATTTTTAAAAAATATTTTTGTAATTTTCTAGATTATTTTCCTAATTTTTAGTATTTCAAGTCTATTTTAAATGTCTTAAATTAGTTTTTAATTCAAAATAAATTCAAGAAAAAGCCTAAAAATTAGTTTTAATTCTTAAATAGTTTTCAAATATTATTTTCAACTTCACAATATTTATTATATTTAATTTCCTTAGTGTAATCAATCATAACTCCTTTTCCCATTCAATATCACTCGATCACTACACGTCTAGATTGAATCGTACAGCTCGTTGGGACTTAACGACCCGGGGAAACACTGTATTCTCCAGATCCTAATTGCATTGCGTTCTCAAATGATTGACTCTCGTTGACCATTCCTGGTTAATTTGGGTTGACCGTCTGGGACCCAATCAATATCCCTCGTTTAAGGTACGATCTCATAACTCTAAAACTCCTTAAACCCTAAACCGACATTTACTCTCACACCGGAGGATAATCGGGAGACAATCCCACGGTAAGCCTAACGGTGTTTCTTGTCTCTTGGTGCGCAGTGTCTCAAGCAAGGCATTTCTCAATTGGTACGAGAACCGAGCTCCAAATCGAGAACGTCCAACTTTTGTATCAACAATTTCAAATAGATATTGAACCGAAAATTAGGATTTACGAGTGTAGATACGTTATTGCTTGAGAGAGTGAGATAATGTGCTTATACTTACTAAGTCCAATAACGATATTAATTAAGTAAAATTGTTGTAGTCTTCTTAATTATACGAAGTTGTACGCTTTTGAAAAATCGGTTTCATGCAATACCTTATCTCCTCTCACAATAACCAACTTCGCTTTTTCAAAAATAGTCAACTAATCGATTTATTCTTGGCAAATGTTCGAGAATTAATGGAGGATTCAAACTTGCATGTATACCCGGTTTTTGTAACAATTCGTAAGGAGATTGAGGAATTCAAACAAATAGAAAAGAAGATTGGACAACGGTTATTGGTTCGATGGCATATATGTACCACTTGGTGAACCTGATTGTATCTTTGTAAGTAAACAATGTTAATTTCTTGAAGCTCTGCTCACCTCCATTAATTTAAGCTTGATGGGTGATGTTGGAATGGTAGTTGGATTAGCTTGATACAACTAGAGGTGTGTGAGCCTATTGCGGGCACACACGATAAACACTAGAGTACGTTTAACGTTTAAAGCTCAAGTTTGGCCCGACTTTGACCCGAGATGAAATAGGACCGAATTCCACCTACACCAAGCCCATATTGGCGGGTCTATAGGAGGGGTGTTTGGAGTGGGTTCGGCCTTAGTGTGTTTGTGATAAGAAAAGGAAAGTAAGCTTAACTTGTGGGACAAGTTGAAGCCCAAGCAAGCTAGGGTTTAGAAGGCTAAATAATCCCCTAACCTAGCTCATTCCACACACGACTCACACACCCTCTTTTATAGCAACATTACACCGATTCATCGCCACCTTGTTCAAGCCAATCGGAATCATTAATCCGATCTAGGGTTTGTTCATACGAAACCCTAATTTGCATCAAATCGATCCAAGCTAGTTCTAGGGTTTGTAGTTCTTGTTTATTCGCATTTTCCTGGCGAATTGAAGCCTTTTAAGTGGTGTTTTGTTTGTTGTGATCGCAGGAAGAAAAGAGAAGGAAATCGGGTTCCCTTTACTCGATATCGGACAAAGGGCAGCGTTGGTTCTTGGGTTTGTTTCATATCTCGAACAAAGGGAAACGTGTAGTTATTTGTTTGGTTCGAGGGTTTTGAGTTTTAACACTTATTTTTTGGGTTAACGTGACACGACTAGCATATCGGGCGTATTCGGGTTACGTGTTTGTGTGAGCACTCGTAGAGGTAATCGCGTTGATTACTTGGTTTCTAGTTATTAACTTGCGGGTGACTACGAGCGTTAGTTTTCTTGTTTCCTTTTATATTATATTTGTTTATTATACATGTTAACATGATTACTTAAACTAGATCCATTATACGTGTTAATGGGTGACATGAAGATATCAAAAGTTCACACAGATGAAAACCTAGCTGATCCATTTACGAAGGCTATAGCGTATCCTAAGCATTCTATATTGACTAGGGGTATTGGTTTGATACCAGCTAGTAGTCTCATTTAAATCTGTGTGTAATTAGTATTTGGATAATTTGGAATTGTAAGACTGATTTACTTTATGATAAATAAAGATACAAGGTATTTGTTATTTTATTCATATAATCTGTTATTCCATATTTGCATGTTTAATCTATGAAATGATTTATCATTCTAAATATGTCCATTGTCAGTTAACAATATAGAAATATTGTTATGTAACGCATTTGATATGTGCAGAAAGAATTTGTTATAAAATCTATATTTCGGAGTGATGTGAAGCAGCATCCACAACACTTGTAGTCAACAAAGAATTTGTTACTCCATTTGATATGTGCAAAAAGATACCATGGGCCCTCTCTAGAATTAATCAGATAATTGTTCGGCCGAACCCAAAAGGTAATGCAAGATGATTCTTGATTACATTTGGTATATCTAATTAAAATTCTATAACGAGAATCTAAATGGTTAAACTATATAGAATGAGTTAGGATCCATATCCATGGTTTAACGATATCTATGACAAAGGATGATAGAAGCAAGACATAAATGACCATGCTACTGAGAAAGATTTATGAAACTATATCTCAGACACCTTTAGTTAAATAGCGAGTGAGAGCGTTGCTAGACGTTTTCGTCGTTGGTATTTGTGCTATCTGCTACTCCAACTCCCAAGTGGGAGCTGTTGGAGTAGTAGTTGGATTAGCTCAATACAACTAGAGGTGTGTGATCTTATTGGGGGCACACACGATAAACACTAGAGTATGTTTAACGTTTAAAGCTCAAGTATGACCCGACTTTGACCCGAGATGAAATAGGACCGAATTCCACCTACACCAAGCCCATATTGGCCGGTCCATAGGAGGGATGTTTGCAGTGGGTTTCGGCCTTAGGGTGTTTGTGATAGGAAAAGGAAAGTAAGTTTAACTTGTGGGACAAGTTGAATCCCAAGCAAGCTAGGGTTTAGAAGGTTATATAATCCCCTAACCTAGCTCATTCCACACACGACTCACACACCCTCTTTTACACAGCAACATTACACCGATTCATCACCACCTTGTTCAAGCCAATCGGAATCATTAATCCGATCTAGGGTTTGTTCATACGAAACCCTAATTTGCATCTAATCGATCCAAGCTAGTTCTAGGGTTTGTAGTTCTTGTTTATTGATGTTTTCCTGGTCGAATTGAAGCCTTTTAAGTGGTGTTTTGTTTGTTGTGATCGCGGGCAGAAAAGAGAAGGAAATCGGGTTCCCTTTACCCGATATCGGACAAAGGGCAGCTTTGGTTCTCGGGTTTGTTTAATATCTCGGACAAAGGGCAGCGTGTAGTTGTTTGTTTGGTTCGAGGGTTTTGAGCTTTGACACTTGTTTGTTGGGTTAACGTGACACGACTAGCATATCGGGCGTATTCGGGTTACGTGTTTGTGTGAGCACTCGTAAAGCTAATCGCGTTGATTACTTTGTTTCTAGTTATTAACTTGGGGGTGACTATTAGGGTTAGTTTTCTTATTTCCTTTTATATTGTATTTGTTTATTATACATGTTAACATGATTACTTAAACTAGATCAATCGTCTGGGTTTTAACAATTCTTTGTATATATATATTATAGCTGCTACACGTTACATTTTTACGTTTTTTATTCACCAATTGCGGACCCTATGGTTCATGTGGGGAAATAAATGTGCGGAGAAATCCAAGAATTTCTGGGGACACTAGCAATTAATGTCATGTTTCATGAATGGATAGCTTTTTCTATATTGTCTTTGTCGCAATTAGTTCACGCTTGTAGGAGTGGGTCTTATGCAAAGTCCACGCTTGTAAAATTAACTTATTTTTTAGGGTACTGGCAACGCCTTCGGCATGGCCATCGGTTTCATGTTTGCCGATCGGCATCACCAATGCAAGTGAATCGGCATCGTTCGGTGTGGGATGGAAAAAGGAATAATCGGCAAACATTGCCGATTCTACATGCTCACCAAAACTAGCCATTGCTAGTCAAAAACCTCCTGAAAAAATGTTCTACTGTGAGCTCAAGTTCTTTTATGATCTCTTGTTGTTTTAGTGAAGCTAAGAAATCTTACTTCTTGTTTTAGTGCAAGCCAAGTTCTTTTATGATCTCAGCCATTTGTTCTTGTAAACCAGCAAAGACAGAAATGGAGATGTACTACTATTGTTGCATGATGTATAAGTTAGTATGTGTTACTGGTTTTGAAATGGATATCCAAAAGTTTAGAAATGGATATAATTATAAATATAAAAATAAAAATAAAATTAGATGAAGTTATGAGTTAGTGCATTGCTACTAAAATATATTATTAGGTATGAGATTGGTATGGGATGAGATGGAAGGTTATAATTGGTGGGTGATTATGATAAAAAATGATTTAGGCGTGGTTACCAATCTATACATGTATTGCGTGAACGAGCTCCAATTTATGAGGAGTGCATGTAAAAAGTGGACCAAATTAATTCTGTTCGTCGCATCTAATGTTGATCACATGTCTTATTATTTATTATTAAATTTTTGTCGTTTTAGACTTTTAGAAACGTTTTTGTGTGTAAATTCAATAAGTAAGATTTTTGCTACATGGAAAATAGAGTAACTGGATAGGACATGTAAGCATATCGGTATATATCCGTTCAAAAAAGTTGATATCCATAGAATTGTTATCTCTTGTAAGTCGAATTTGGCTTTACTTTGGATTTCCCTTGTCTGGTTTCGTGTGTTTTGTTATTATTATGTATGTTCATATTTCTCTCCTAAAACACGTACCTAACTGTTTTTCATATAGAATGCAGTTTCATGATTTAAATATACAATTACTCCTACTTTTGAAAAAGAAAAGGTTTCGGAATAACGAATTGGGTTTCTCCCTGTTAGGATCGACAATCGAGAGAAGGGCCCCATTGGAGGATGGGTCCCGAGCGGTTTTGCATTGAGTTTTCTTTTAGTGGGAGTGAGGGAACGGACTTGAGTCACATTTGTTCCAATATGATCATATTTTATAACTTAACAACGATTTTATATTCGCGCTTTGCTACGGGGTGCGAAGTTTTACGTCGAAAATTTACGTATAAGATTACATTTAAATCGGGTTCTAGTTTTTACACCTAGCATGTTTTAAGCGTATAGAAAATATTACTAAATTTTAAACTTACAAACGATTTTTGAAATTGAGGTGATTTGCACACTCTCATAATTGATTGGTACCCTCAAATTTTCTTTTATATAATAAAACAAAACTCCTACTGAGTATTTTTCATTTCAAAAAAATCAATTCATACCTTATTCGGTAATATTTTATTTATTTATTATTATTTTTATTTTAAAATATTTACTAAAAAAACTCAAATATTCCGATTTGGCAATAGTTAAAAAAAACGTTCTTATATATAGTCAAGAAAAAAAATAAACATAAAAGTTTAAGTGTCGAAAGTATAAAGAAAAAAACTTAATAAAAAGCTTAAAAATATATGTGTCTAATGTAAAAAAATAAATTAACATTCGATTCTTAAAAAACACTATATAAAAAAACCCGCACGTGCTCGGGTATTATAACTAGTATGGTCACTAGAGAGAAACCCCAACTTTCAAAGTTGGAAGAATTACCATAGGGATTGGAATATGCATTCTTGGCGATAAAACTGTCAAGGACTATTTATGAAAATTTAAGTTATAAAGGTTTAAACTATGTTTATTAAAAATTTATCACAATTTAATTTCTCATTAAAATATTATTTTCTTATTCTTTCACCTGTACAACTGATACATACAAATAATTTCAACTTTTTCATCATTTATCAACAACCTAACTTAAAATATAATATTATTTCTTTTATATATCAACTAGAGCTGCAGATCGGACAAAACCCAAAATTTGCTAAATTTCAGCTTATATCAAATTCATTATAAAAGAAATTATTCCAATTCTTGGGACGACCTCGACTTTACCGATTACTACACTACACACGACCGGGTACACTGCCCGTTAGTGCACTAGGGTAGACCATAGGTATAACGAGACACTATAAATATTAAGACCTGGTTAGTAAAGCATGCATCATGATGTCTGATGTATGATTCCAACATCTTCAAAATAAGTTCTTAACTCCTGATTTGTAAATTCTATGTCGTTGTCTGTTCTTACTACCCTTATTGGAGCTTGAAGAAGTACTTGAATACGCTTCAGAAAGGTGATGATGATGCCTGGTGCTTCGTCTTTTGATCTCAGAAACTTAACCCATGTATATCCTGAAGAGTCATCGACGGTAACAAGAATATACTTTTTCCCATTAATGCTATCAACTCTCACTGGGCCACATAAGTCCATGTGCAACATATGCAACTTTGCTTTTGAACTGGGTACGGATTTTGGTTTATATGATGCTTTTTTGCTTTTTCCTTGTTCGCATGATGAACATAAGTGATCCTTAGTATATTTGAACTTTGGAAGTCCGTTGACGATGTTGTCTTTGGCAAGTTTGTTGATTGTGTCGAAATTGAGATGGGATAATCTTCTATGCCACAACCAGGACTTTGTTCCAGATGCTCGTGTCATAAGACATATTGGTGATGAAGAGGCCATATAGTTAATGTCGATAGCATACAAGTTTGTGCCACGATTCCCATTTAAGAGATCAATGTCATCCAAGTTTCTAGTGAAGCATGCATTTCTCCTAAATGCAACCTCTAAATCTACATCATAGAACTAGCCGACTGGAAACAAATTGTGTCCCAATCCTTCACCATTGTAAACCCGAGTGATCAAATAATTTCCAAAAGGTAGATCTCCATAACCCATGATAGCTTCTACATGATCATTTCCAAAGCGTACGGTTCCCATGAATTTCCAGATGAAATTGATCAGCAGCTTCAGATTCCCGGTCATGTGCTTGGATCATCCCGAGTCGACGATCCAAAGACATATTTCGATAGCCTGCCAAGAATAGAAGAAGATGTTTTTGGAAACCGTTTTGATTTTGGTTCCTTTGGGTTAGAGGTAAAATCCAGATCACACTCATAGAAGGTTTCTACTAGGTATACTAGTTTAGCATTCATTAGAAAATTCTCAATTGTGAACATTCTACCAGTAGGTTTCCCAATACCATTCCTAAAGGAAAAACTATGCTTCTTATCAGTAGTGTAAGACCTAAATCTTGCAACTAGACTTCCTATTGGTTTAGCATAAGTTCTTTTTGAAACGTTCTTCTGAACAGGCTTAACATTCTCATTCTTAGAAACACAATCATCATGAACATTAATTAAGGATTTCTTGCAAGTTACACAAACAGATTCAACACATTCATTAAACTTAGCAATTTTCATAGGTTCATTACATTCAGATGAAATGTCTTTCTTATTACCAAGCAAGAAATTCTAGGTGTTCTTCACTTTCTTCTTGTTATTCGTGCTACTACTCTTAGAGGCATGCGAGACTCTATTGTTCCTTGTATTGCTCTTAGGCTTTAGTCTGCTGCTCCTAGAGGTGCTTTCTAGTCCCAGAAGGTAAGGCACACGCATTAGATTCACATTTTATCAAGAGAAGTGGTTTCACTTTCCTAGTATCTTTAAGGTGCTTGTTTAAACTTATATAATTTGTTCCATATGGTTTAGATGTAGAGGCGGATGCATTAGTGGTACTCATCTTAAAATGCCGATGCTAAAACTTTTGGTTTCTCGATAACCACTTTCTTTTCAACAATCTTTTCTTTTGCTTTGGCAAGGCGGTGGAGGATTTGGTTTTGACAAATCTTTTTCTCATTGACTTTTGGAGGAGGTGAGAAATAGACATTTTGGTTTGAAAACCGGTTTCGAAACATTTGTTTTCTCCTCGGTCAATGGTTTTGCAATCTTAGAATCCACAGCCTTTCCTTTTTGACATTCCAGCTGAGCTCTCAAGAGATCATTTTGTTCTTTCATGTCCTTGTAGGCACGCTCATACGACAGTTTTTCATACTTGCATTCCTCAGTTTTTCGATCAAGTTGTTTAAAATATGATACATTTTCTTTTTCAAGTTTTTCAAGAGCGTTTTCATATTTTGAAACAATTGTGGAGGTCTCAGACTGGAGTTTTTCATGGTCTTCAACAGAATAATTTTGTAGGATAATGGACATAATATCGCTAGACATAACATCTTCGAAGAGAGAATCATTAAAAATTTCCAAAACTTTGATGTGTTCAACACATTCGTTAGCTTTCTTTACCAGGGATTTATGATCCTTGCCAAAGTCACCTGTTTCTTTCAAAAGTGCTTGTTCAAAATGAATTACCCTCGCACTAACGTGATTTAGCGGATTGGCAATTTCAGTTCAATTTTTTTTTCATTTCATCGTGAAAACCAATTGTTAGTACTGATGTTGATTTTGGATTAAACAGGCTCTTGAAGTTGCCCCATTCTAGTTTTAATTTTATCTAAAATGCTTCTAGCATCACTTGTGTTAAAAGGATTGTTTGAAGACATTTGTTCCATGTTTGAAAATGATTTTGAGACAACTACCGGTTTTGAAACTGGTTTTGACTTTTTGTTTGAAACACTGGGTGTGATGGAAAACTTTGACTTTTCTTTTTAAGGAACAAAAGTAATTCCATAAAATTTGTTAAGCTTGTTGTAATCGATTGGTTTCATTTCTGGGTTCTTTTGTTTCATTTTTGATCTACTCTCGTCAATTAGTTCTAACGTTTCATGAGAATCATGAACTTGTACGGGTTCATGCTTATCTAACAAAGCTTTTCCATTATACAAAACATTATGTTCTTTTTTAGCTTTCTTGAGTGCACAAGAAGGTTTGTTACCAAGAGCCAATTTTTGAGTTGAATGAAAATACGGGTTTGTTTGATTTGTTAGTATATTGACTGTTTGAGCTGAATGACCCGTTGTAACAAGCAAATTTTCCAATTTGTAGATTTTTTCATTTTTCTCAAGAATTTCGTCAAGAAGAGAATCTTCTCGTTTTGAAAAATCAGCTATCAACTTTTTCTTTTCTTTTTCAAGATCAGAATAAGTTGCTTTTTGTTTAGAGAGTTGGTTTTTAAGATCAGAATTTCCTCGTTTAAAGATTTTATTTTCAAGCTCAAATTAATATCAAGTATATCATACTTGATTTGCAATTGTTTTTCTCTTAAAATGGAATTTCGATAACCAATTTCTAATTCTGACTCTTTGTTTTTGTGAAATTCAAAAGGTTTTGCATTCTCCTTATACCTCTCAAGCTCATCAGTCAATTTATCATTCACGGCCTTAAGATCGCGATTGTCCTTTTTTACTTTCTCAATTTCAATGCCACAATTGTTAATCAATAATTCAAATAAGGCACTTGTTTCCTCATCAGTCTCAGTATTTTGTGCCACCAAGCCTCCACTAGGATCCACATCTAGATTTTCAGAGTTAATATTGCTACTACTCGGATTGTCCAGGTATGTATCATAAGTAGGTGTTGGCGTCACAGAATGTTGTTCGTCATGAGTAAACACATCAAATATGACATTGTTATAGCATGGATCAATGATTGGTACCTCGGAGACTGCGTTGGCGTCATAAACAGGAGGTGTGTCAGAATCAGTGTCGTACTTAGCCTCCTGAAGATTTTCCATGAAGAAGCAGTTCGCATTGATATCCTCTCGGTCTTCCATTTCATCCATAATAGCTATAAAGTCATGTTCCTCATCACTCAACTGCATCTCGTTACGCTTTTGTACCAACAAGAATGCTTTCTCAAGATACCGAATCCTTCTTTTTCGGCTTGGTAGGAAATTCCTTGCAATGTGACCCACCCTTGACAGTTGTAACACGAACTCGATTAGCACGATTCACATTTCCATAATTCCCAACGATCGGAGCTACAACATTCCCATTCGGATTACCCATTTTCTAATCTCAACATTCTCGACCCATCCGATTTCCAACATTCGACCCATCGATTACCATGATACGGAACCACTGACACCCATGTGAAATCGAAGAGTATATCCTGTTGATTCCCAATAACTTTAACCATTTTCCTTGTTAACCCATATTCAAACCCTACTGCAATTTGCTGCTATGTGTTTGATGAAATCCTTTGGTTGTTGTTAGTTGGTGTGAAATAGCGTCCTTTGAAAACTTTAGTCAAATAAGCAAATGAATTTGACAAAGCCTCTGTTTGTTCAGCTTCAAGGTCGGTGATTCCTAGTATTGTGGATACTGTTGTTGTTGAATGACTTGTTCTTTTGGTGGATAGAATTGTTGTTGAGGGATGACAACTTATGGTTGTGGAATGCATTGCAGCAATTTGTTGTTAGTGGAAGATGATGATGGTTGTTGTTGTGTGTTCACTGGAGTTGGTGACTGTGTAATCGCGCTGGGATCATGATTCTTTGCCAATCTTCCTTGCCTTACTGTTGGCTTGACGATTTTGTTTGAAAATCGTGAGTTGATCAAAGTTCACCGATGTAAGTCCTTTGTTTGATTGACAATAGTGACATAGCGTCCCTATTCTTCTTGAAGATTGTTGATGAATTTGATGTTGCTCACGATAGTTGTGGGTGTCAACTTATTTCTGATTAACTCATTCATCAAAGTGCAAATGCTTCCCTAGTAGGATTCGATGGATTCTCCTAGGGTTGATGTAAACTTCTCCCATTCAGTTAGCAGCTTGTTCTCCATGTCTTGTTTACCAATTTCTGTTCTATAACATAGCTGTCCAACACGTTCCCACATATCATAAGCAGTTTCACAGCTATCTACTGCAGAAAAGATCTCTCTTGGTAATCCCAGTTGGACGATGTGCATTTCCATGTCATCTGCTTCGATCTGCTTCTTATCTTCTTCATTGTATTCTGATTCATTTTGATCACGAAAATATGGTGGAACGGGAGGTGTTGCAGCAGGATTTCCTTGGACTTTTCGTAGCTTGAATGGTCCTTTCATAATGGATTGAATCATTAGTTTTCCATTAGGTTTGGTTATGATGTAGCGGAGCATACGACTTGTCCATTGAAGATATCCACCTTTTATCAGCATAGGAGGACGGTTTTCAGCACCGGCTGCTTGAATGTCTTGTTGAGTTGCCATTGATGAAGGTATTTATGATAAATTTGATGTAAGATCGATTCAACGATAAAGGACTTGTGTTTGATGAAGATTAAGCTCGGTTGTTGTAGTGAAAATTTGCTCTGAAAACGTAAAAACCTCAGTAACTTCTGTTCGGAGCGTTTTTAGGCCGTGAAGGTTGACTCAAATAAATTTTTTCTTTATTCAGCGTGTCATTCTCCTCGTTCTCACGGTCGTTTTGATGGGTAGAACGCTGAAAATGGAGTTACGGTTTAAAAGTTATGGCCGTTTGAAGTTTTGCTGAAGATCTTACTCGTAAACTTGATCTTAGGCATAAACTTTGTCCTTACTTGTAAGATTTAAATCTTATGCGTAGAAACTGTCCTTACGCGTAACAATTTACTCGTATGCGTAAACAATATCCTTACGCGTAAGATTTTACTCTTATGCGTAACAAATATCTTTACTCGTAAGATTTAACTCTTATTTGTAAACCACAGTCTTACTCGTAAGATTGAAGTCTTATGCGTAAAAAACTTGCTTACGCGTAAGAAAGAAACGTATCTTTCTAACTTGTCCAAGCTAGCGAGATTTCACAAGTCGAAGTATTCCACAAACTTATCCAAGTGAGGGAAGTACTGAGTAATCGTTGTTCCACGAAGAATCTTCACCAAATGCTTAAGCGTAAACTTTTATGCATAAAATTCACTTCTTACGCGTAAAGCTTAGGCGTAAAAAGAGGTTTTTGACTTTTCTTAAGCGTAAAAAGAGGGTTTTGACTTTCTTTACTCGTAAGCCTTACGCTTAAACTGCCCAGAAAGTTGCAAAACACAATTTTTCACCCAAAAACACGATTCCAAATGATTTATTTTGCACAAACTTCTTCTAAAACACTTAAAGATCAATAAAAGCTACAACTTCAGCTTAACAAACACGTAAAAATCAAAACTTTAAGCCAAAAACTCACATTTTTATGTAAAAAAACGAGACTTTTAAGGAAAGTTTTAACAAAAAAAGGCAACACAAACACTCCTAAACCATTGTTAGGCGATTGATACCAATTATAGGACCTTGTTTTTATCAACCTTATCATGAATACAAGCTTAACACACAAGTATAACACATAAAGATGAAGCAAGAAAGGTGACTTGAAGTATGTATGTTGCGTATGTGTAGAGAGAAATAAAGATGAAAAGAGAGAACTTGTATTGCAAATAAAAACACACACTTACACACTCAAGCACACACCTCAAATGACACATATGACACATTTGAGGTGTATTTATACTACAAAATGAGATGCCCTAATGGGCTTGGCCATGGACCATGTTTTGCATATGGATTGGACTTGGATTACATTAACTTATAAAAGGCTAGCTTAACTTAACTAATAACCTATTAGCTTAGTCCAATCCACGAGCCCATTGACTATTCTATTACAATATCTAACACACGTTACAAAGTTCCTAAATGTGAATGACCATCACTTTCTATTAATTACTATTAAGGCTAACACATGTGTTGGGCACATGTAAAGAAGGTCATTATACCTTTCTCAAGCGTCATCTAGCGTTTCATCCACCTCCTGTCTGGATCTCCTTATTTCTTCCATCTTCTTGGCAATCTTTGAAGGAGGACAATATTTCTGAATAAATGATTTCTCTAAAGATTCCATGTATTGATCGACCCAGCAGGAAGTCTGTACATCCATCTTCTGGCTGCACTTGTGAGAGTAATTGGAAACACTCTAAGTATTAATGCATCTTGAGTGACTCCTGGAGTGTGGAAAAGATCTGCGATCTCTAATACTCTTCGCACATGCAAGTGGGCATCTTCATCATCAGTTCCTGCGAAAAGCTTGTGTCTGAGCTCCTTCATAAACCTGCCACTTGATCTCATAGATGATATTATTACCGATTTTGAGACTTACCACACCCGCCTTTGTTTTTATACGTATTTGTCCATTTTTTATGTTTTCGCATTTTACGTTTTATTTGGTTTTACGTTTAGTCCGTTTCGTCCGTTTTTACGTTTTCATCTCTTTTAACATTTTGTGTGTTTTTTACGCTTTCATCTGCTTTTAACGCTTTTCCACCATTTTAACATGTTCGTCTGTTTCTTCACTTTTTTTTTAAAGTTTTCCTCCATTTTCTATGTTTTCGTCTGTTTTTAACGTCTTCGTCCGTATTTTTACATTTTAGTCCATTTTCTTACGTTTTCATTCGGGTTTTTACGCCGTCTGCTTATTTTACGTTTTCATATTTTTTACGTTTCGATGTTTTCACGCCTGCTACGGTTTTACGTTGTAGTCCGTTTTCTTACGTTTCGTCCTTTTTACGCCACGTCCGTTTTATCTTTTTACGTTTCGTCTGCTTTTAAGCTTTCGACCGTTTTTACGTTTCGTCTTTTTATGTTTTCGACCGGTTTTTAACGTTTTAGATACATTTTTTTATGTTTTCGTTTTCTTTCGTTTCGGCCGTTTTCGTCGGTTTCTTACATTATCTTACGCTTTGGTTAGGTAAGATAAAATAACGAGAAAAACTTATAAAATTGTATGAAAGCGGATAACGTAAAATAAATGCGATCGAAAATATAAAAATGCACAAAAACGTAAAATGAACGAAAGAGTAAAAAACGGATGAAAACGTAAAATGGACAAAATGTAAAAGCGGTAGAAAACGTAAGAAAACGGACGAAGACAAAAAATGACGAAAAAGTAAAAAAATCGGTGAAAACGTAAGGAAACGGACGAAACGTAAGAAAATTGACGAAAACGAAAAAATGGCGGCGTAAAAGGCGAAAGCGAAAAAGCCGGCGAAACATAAAAACGGACGGCGTAAAAACAAGCGAATATGTAAGAAACGGATGAAAACGTAAAACGGATGCAAACGTAAAAGCGGTGAAAACGGACAAAAACATAAGAAAACGGTAAAACGGACAAAACGTGAAAGCGGTGAAACGGACAAAACGTAAAACCAAGGCGAAAAAAAAAAACAGATTTAAAACGTAAAAGCGGTAGAAAACGGACGAAACGGACAAAACAGTGAAACAAGAAACGGACAAAACATAAGAAACGGACGAAAAGTAAGAAAACGGACGAAAACGTTAAAAACGGACGAAAACGGGCGAAAACGTAAAAAACGGACGAAAACGTAAAATAAGAGGTGAAACGTAAAAAGCGCGAAACGTAAAAGAACGGACGGCGTAAAAGATAGACGTAACGTAAAAGAGATGTAAGATATTGAGAAAGGGATGTAGGGTTTGTGAAAGAAGAGGTAAGAAGTGAAACATAATGTCGAAACTTAGAAGAGGAAAGAAGTGAAAAAGAAGACTTATGCTCAAAAAACAAACATAAACCTCTCGCCTCCCGCAGATAAAAGAAGTGAAAAGAGGAAAAAGTACTTATTGGGAAAAACAAACGACACCTTAAACTAATAGTCTAAATTGTAGCGCTCCTTGATTTGTTACTTCAAGGCCAAGCACTGCTCTAGTTCTTTTTCGGTCAAATGCATGGGATTCAACGTAGTACATGATGTCTTTCTCCATTTTTTTATTTTTTTTTCCATTCATATTATTCACGTTGAAACTCAAGCTTTTGTCTCTAGAGTGCAAGCCTGTGTTCTTTAATTTCTCATTGTTGAGCAAGCCGCTTTTTTCCATTCTTTCTTCATTTTCAAGCTTTAGTTTCTCCAATTTCAATTCCCGCTCCTTTATTATCAAATATGAAGCTGAAGAATCATGTCTTTGAGAAAATAATGAAGACGCGACATCTAACTATTTGTTGAGCAATGTGTCATAAAGAGTAGGGTCAACAACAACTGAGGCTCATCCTTACGAATGTTGATGCTTTCTTTTTTATTGTATCCCTTCTCATAGGTCGAACCTCATGAACCTCTACATCCTCTGAATCACCTGCTTCGTCGTTTAGATCCAAACCAAAATATGTTGAGTCACCTGCTTCGTGTGAGGTGCTCTTTGATGTCCTGGATTTTTCGGAACCACTCGATTTGGATTTAAAAAATTGGCGTTTCTACCTATTGTCATCTTGGGTGGTCCTTCAAAATCTTCCAGCACTCAACCGGTGTGAAGGGTGCACCGTAAGTAGCATGATACTCTATGTGTGCTAAATCCATATAGTCCGCTTCAGATGCACCACTCTTTGGCCTCGATTTCAAGGAATTGTAAATCGAAGAAAATTGAGAAACTTTAAGACGAAGACTACCTTTCCATTTGGAATTGCAGGAATCATATGAACGTTTCGCCTCCTTCGTTTCATTCGCAAGGTATGCAATTACTTGCGTCCAAAACGCATTAGCCTTTATAGCATTTCCTTCAACGGACACATCTACCCAAGCTTTACACAAAGCTATTTCTTCCTTAAGGCTCCATGGATCACTCTGATCTTTGTCATTTTTCTTGGATTATGTAGGCCTTTTTGTATACTTCCTTTTGACGGGCGCAACCTCCTCGACGGGAGAGTCGGGATGAACGGGTTGGGTTGGACCTTCCGAAGCTTGATCCGAAAAGGGTTTAGAAGGTTGAAAAAGGGCGCCCCATAACGGCTCAAGATCGTCATCAAGACTAAAAGGCGAGATCAGAGAAGATTGAGAAGGTTGGTTAACAGTAGTGATGTCATATGTGGATAATACATTTGACTTTTGTGCTTGTTGGTTATAAAATTAAGCTGAATACTAATTAGGTGGGTACAATTGATTTTGTGAATGCATTGATTGGTGACCGAAATTAATCGGTGGTGAATGGCCATGTAAAATGAAATTGGGATTGTTTGTAATTGGAAGGTTTGGTTGTCGTCGGGATTTTGAGGTTTTCTTTATGGGAGTTTTTTTGACGCATTTTTGATTTTGGAGAATGGAGAAGAGATGTATGAAAAAATAAAGAAGATAAGTGGGGTTTAATATAGAAGAAAACAAGGTTTAAAAAAAAAATTCTTTTTGCATAAAACATTCAATGTTCAATTCTTTAGAGGGATGCCAAATATTTCGGTTGGCAAGACAACCGAATTTTCATTTTGTTTGGGGTGGAACGTCGTTGGGGTCGGTCGGGCTAAGGAGAAAACGTGGTGGAGGGGTCGGTTGGTTGGGCGACGAAGGAACCATTAGTGTAGGTCTCATCTTATAGAACTAAAATCAACCTTCTTGAAACAACTTATTTAGAGCATGCCCAATGGTAACGGCATAACGCCGTTGGAGGGCCAAATAACGCTGTTGGAGGCGTTACTCCGTTGGAAGAGATGAGAAATGATGGCGTTAGTCCCTGCGTGTTGGGTTATTAACGCCCGTTAAGGGGCAAGGGAAAAAAAAGTTACAAAACTAGCCCCTCAACGGCTAATGTTTGGAAGCGGGTTATATTACATTGACTGTCAGTATGAATTGGAAGTAGGTTTTAGGTTAAGATTGATGATTGTTTTGTTTGAAACTGAGTGAATAATTTGTACTTGCTTTAAATTATTGCAGTTGATCTTTAATTTTAACCATCAGTTACATAGCAATGTTTATCAGTTAGTTACATTGTTCATTAGTTTTGTAACAAAAAAAGTATCGTTCATCAATAAAAAGTGTTGTTCATCAATAGAAAAGGCTATTCATGTGTTCATCAATAAAACTTATTGTATCATCAATAAAAAGAGTTGCTCATCATTTCTCTTTAATTTTGTTCATCAGTTACATCACAATGTTCATCAGTTATGGTCACATTATTCATCAGTTTATCAGTTGGTTGTAGTTCATCGGTTAGTCTGTTCACCAAAATGTTCATCAGTTCATCATTTTTCCAAAAAAAAAATAATATTGTTCATCAGTTGTCTAAAAAAATCACAATGTTCATCCGTTATGGTTACATTGTTTATCAGTTCATCAGTTGGTTGTTTGTTCATCATTTAATCTTTGTTCATCAGTTAAAAAAAGCTAAAAGTAACAAAAACAACACAAGATGTATTGTAATACACCAATTAGTGCATTTAAATATACTTTTATAAGATAAATCTCTTTAAGGCATTTAAAATAGTTGTGATTGATGAATTCTGTTGCAGACTGTAAAGATGTAATTATGATAGTGTAGTAATTATGTTTTTCATCAGTACATTTAGTTTCTTCATCAATGTTTTAGATAGCACATAGAAAAATGTTGATGAACATCAGTGTTTATCAATTGTTTTAGAAATATAATGTTTGTTCATCAATGTTCATTCGTAATTGTTTTTGTTCATCACTGTTTTAGGTAGCACAATAAGGTTTCATATAGAAAAACATTAATGAACATCAATGTTCATCAGAATTTTAGTTATATTATGTTTGTTCATAAATGATAATCAATGTTCATCAGTAATTTATATGGTCTTATTTTAGATTAAACATTAATCAAACTTGTTCTTAAAATTGTTGGCAATGAAACAAAACAATTTGGCAAAAAAGAAACAACGTACATTATGATAGTGTAGCAATTGTAAAATGATTTAGGACTATGTTCATCAATGTTTTTATTCATCAAAAAATTTTTACCAAGCACGTTCATCAGTGATTTGTTTATTCATCACCATAATATGTTTGTTCATCAAGAAGAATTTTTAAAAAAGTACGTTCATCAGTAGTTTTTTGTTAATCAATGTTTTTGCTTTGTTCATCAGTAGTTTTGATATTACATGATTTGTTTATTAACATATTTAAAATGTTTGATATATGTTGGACATATAATGCTGCAAAAAAACCGATAAAAGTTGTTCCTCTGAGATATTCACCAACTGATGGTGATTTGTAAAAAGAAACAACAAAGATTATGATAGTGTAGTAATTGTAAAATGATTTAGGAGTATGTTCATCAATGTTTTTATTCATCAAAAATATTTTACCAATTGTGTTCATCAGCGATTTGTTTATTCATCAGCATAATATGTTTGCTCATTAATATTTTTATTCATTAAGAACAATTTTTGAAAAAGTACGTTCATTAGTAGTTTTTTGTTCATCAGTGTTTTTGCTTTGTTCATCAGTAGTTTTGATATTGCATGATTTATTAATTAACATATTTAAAATGTTTTATATATGTTGGACAGATAATGCTAAAAAAAACCGATAAAAGTTGTTCCTCTGAGATGTTCACCAACTGATGGGGATTTGTAAAAAGATACAACAGAGATTATGATAGTGTAGTAATTGTAAAATGATTTAAGAGTATGTTCATCAATGTTTTTATTCATCAAAAATAATTTACCAATTATGTTAATCAACGATTTGTTTATTCATCAGCATAATATGTTTGTTCATCAATGTTTTTATTCATCAAGAACAATTTTTGAAAAAGTACGTTCCTCAGTAGTTTTTTGTTCATCAGTTTTTTTGCTTTGTTCATCAATAAATATTGATGAAAAAAATAAATTAACAAAAACATCACTTTTTTTACATTAAAAAAATGATTAAAGGTGTGTTGTTGTACAAAAAATTAGTGCATTTAACTCAATTTTAACACAAAATCTAAGCTATATATTTCATCAAACATCTTGTGTGTAACAAATATGAGTAAAATGTCATCTTTAACATGTTATATCTTACTCATATGACATCGGATTTCAGTGATTCAGAAACCGGTGTAAAGAGTGAACCAAAATCTATAACTTTCATGTTTTAAGTTTTTAACGATTCGGCATTTATGAGAGTAAGAATAGGGCCGAAAATGCCCAAAACAATAAGAAGTTTGAAATATTTAAAAAGAAGTTTGAAATATTTAAAAAGATTTATACGAAATTAAAGAGGATTAAATTTTAAAAATTATGGTGAAATCGATTTTTCGTAAAAGCTTGTCGTTTGAAAGTTATTTGCGTTTGAAATTTGGTGGGAATATTAAAAATGAGTCAAATGACTCAAATGCCCTTAAACGAAAATATTTACACTCTGTTCTCGAGTTTTTTTTTTGGAGAGAAAGGGAAAGGGTTGGGATGGTAATTAAAAAAATGTGTTCCTAAGATGTTTTAGGAGAGAAGAAGAAAGTAAAGGATAGTGAATTACACTAAAATTACTCTTAATCTTCTTCCCAAATTGGGATGAAATGTATTGAAGCTCTTTTTAAAGCATTTTTTTGCTTACATCCCCCTCTTTTATTTTCAACTTGGGAACACATGATAAAAATAATTTTTTATTCCTCTCTTTTATACTTCTCTCTCTTTTTCCTACCCCGTCTCTCTTCTTTCTGTTTTATACTTAGGAACAGAGAAAAAAAGAGAGGAAAGGGGATAAAACTGGTCAGGGACACTTGTCACATGTTAATTGACTTTGTAAACATTTTAATTTTTATTACTTTCTATAGGATGTCAACTCAACGTACAAAATATAGTTTAAGACATCATGGAAAGAACAAAATTGTTACTTCATGCAGTAGAATGTATATGTACAACCACTCAATAGCTTACATCAGATTTTTCCTTTGGACCATGAGGATATTAAAATAATAATAATAATAATAATAATAATAATAATAATAATAATAATAATAAACTACACCATTCAGCCATTTACATACATAAATGTCTTCAACTCTATATTACCGTAGTAGTTTGTGTTGTACTTTTTTTTGGCATCTTTTTTCATGTTATTCTTGAGGATGATGATAAGTGGTTAGGGACACTCATTGGTTAGAGCAAAAGGTATCATAACTTAAGTTATGGAAAAGATTTCGCCATGTCAGCGTCACATCAGCATTAACATTTCAACATTAACACCAAAATAATATCACTTATCATAACACCACCTCAACACCACTTTTTGGGACCCACATTTCTTTAAAAGATAAAAATACAAATTCAACCCCTAAACAAATATTTCATTTATTAAACAACCTAACATTATAATAAACATAAAAATACCAAACGAGCTTTCAATTCTAAACACAAAACTTCCAACCACCTAACACGGCTATAGAAAAGGTACGAAAATAAAACATTTCAATACGGAAAAAAAGAAAAAAAAAGTTACAAAATACAAATACTAAAATACAATACGACACGATACGAAATACGATATGAAAATAACATGCGAACTAAAATATAATACGAATAATCAGAAGGCTCCCCGCATGCAAAATCATATTCAGGAGACTCCCTGCATGGAAAATCATATTCAGGATAATCCTCATACAACTCTTGTTGACACCTTGCTTTTTCTGCATCAACCCTTGCTTGCTCTTCATCTATTTCTCTTATAGCCTCTTCATCTCACAGTCAATTATAATGTTGTCTCGCAGTAAATCCATGCTCATCAACTGGTTCATCTGCTGGTGGAAATGAAGAAATGGGGGACATGAGTCTGTGCGTTGTTTGTTATGATGAAGAACCACCTATAGTGCTTTCCTTGTGCATCTAACGGATCTTGTTATTTATGTTATCTTATATTTGAGACACACATGTCCCTAATGTTTTCTTAATCTCATAATCTTTCCAAACTTCCACGGCTAAAATTTTTTCAATAACATCACGTCGTTCAGACGAAATGTCTTTGCACTTAGTGTATTGTTTCCTCAGATCCTCCTTCGAGGTTCTTGCTTAGTTAAACATCTCGAATAACTCATAAACTTTTTCTTTGCGAATGTTATCGCCGTCAATCAGTTTTTGAACGCCATCCTTGACTTCTTCGATGGTGTGTGGGAAATTACAAACCATGGTTTGGGAAAGAAAATTTGTATTGAAATTGGGATTTGGGTTAAATGTATGAAAAGTATGTAAAAATAATATGTAGAAGTAAGTATTTATATAAGGTTTTGATTTTTTTTCTTTTCTTTTTTTTTAATAAACCCAACGCCGTTTAAACACGGGGGATGTTTAGATTTTTTTTTTAATTCAAATTTGCAACTAGCCGTTCAGGGGTATAAAGCGCAAATAATTTAGTTGCTATTTTTTTGCCTTGCATGTTACCTTCTACGTTGCCATAGCAACGCAGACCATAATATGGGCCATAACGCCTTGCATGTGGTATCATAATGCGAGATCAAAATGTGCAAAATCAGCATAACGCCACTCCAAGCGTTATTATACCGTGTGCTCTTAGATCACGGTGTTAATTATATTGAAGGTGGGGGCGATAAAGTGGAAGATGGTGTCCAAAAATATGCAAGATATGATGGTGAAGATAGTTAATACAAATAAACCGTAAAAACGTTTATTCATATTTAGCGATCTCTTTGTGTTTTGTTGATAACAAATATAAAGTTATCATAAGTAAAATTATAAGGATACATGTTATTTTTGTAAAGCATTTACTTATAGTCATTTAACATAAATTGTTGTAATAATTCATGTGTTGTAATAGTTTAATAGGATGGATAATATCCAAGACCCATGGAGCTAACCCACGGAGCTAACCCACGGAGCTAACCCATGACACATTGACTAGATGCATTGCATCTTCTAGATACACTGTATCTATTTGGATATCCATGACCCAAAGTCCATGACCCATGATCCATGACCCATAACCCAAATAGGAGGAGCGTCCTACGGATACCCCAGTTTACACTAGATGGATCCCTCATGTAAGGGATCCGTGGAATCCGAGGAACAGTAGTGACTTTTTGCCTATAAATAGTGAGCCATTTCTTCATTGTAACTCACCCCTCTTCTTACAAAATATCTCATATATTCTCTATATCTTCTAATCTCAGATCTCTTGATCTATCTAGTAGTCTTCTTTCTTTTGTTGTAATTCTCATATAGGACCTTCCAAAGGCGAGATCACGAGATACTACAAGTCAACCAAGCAAGGGGTCCTTGATTGATTTGTTCCTCCACAAGATTTCTGTAGCAAGATCTTGTATTTCCTATTTCACATAGTTGTTGTGTTATAGTTGTGTTGGTTTGTGATAACGCCTAAAATGAACATGTTTTTAGTAGCGTTATTGTTGGTTTTGTGCATGATAATCGCTATATTTACTCATAATCATTGCAAAAGTTCAAAAGATGCGTGTGTGTATGTATATGTAGCCAGGTATCACGAATGATGAAGAAATGTAGTTTTTATGCACATTTGGAAGATTCTGAAGAAGTAAGTCGAGCAAGGAAGCTTTTGGACTCAATGATTGGGAAGCATAATGATTTCTAAGTATCTACAGCAAGGGAAGATCAAGTTTTGCCTTGGAAATCATCAGCGAAAGCAAAGAATGGAGCGTATGAGCAAAAAGCCAACAAAAAGTCAAATCAGCATTACCCAGCCGTTCGGTCATAACCCGTAACTGGATCCGGCTAGGCATTTGGTCAAAACGCAACCGATCCGGTTGCAGGCACTGCAGTTACACAAAGTTGCATTTATTGTTGCCTTAACTCCCCATAATCATATGAGGCCGATCATTTCTTGCAATTAACTTGTGGAGAACGTTTTTTGTCAGTTGAGCAAGCATTGGAGGCTATATAATGAACCTAGTCCTAGTATACTAGGTGGGACACAACCAAAAGTTTATTTGTTTACTTCAAAACTAATACCAATCATTTTTATCAAGCCCAAAAGTCTAGTACCTGCTGTAAAACGTCCAGAAGCAAGGAGGGAACAATTCTCATCCATAGTTTTGGTAGTTTGGAGTTATACGGTGAATCTAGGTGATTGGAGGCACGTGGTTGCTACAATCCACGAATTCTAATTCTTGTAATCACAAAAGTTTAGGCATTCTATGAACTTTGTTATGGATTTCTATTCTCATAAATTATTTGAGTTACTTTGTTATGATTTGTGTTTAGTTATTATTACTATCATGGAGTAGTTTTGGGATATACTTGTGTGTGGGATGTAGTTAATCATATTAGTGTTCTCAAAATGTGATGCATGTATATATGATCTTGTTTAAATGAGTTTGTTGGAAAAATACTAGTCTTGGTTTGATTTGTTGATAAAACATGTTTTAAGAAAAAGGACCGAAAGGATTTCTCTTGTGTTTTATTCCAAAAAGTTGAGTGACAAACTAGTATGGGGATATGGTGATTGACAACCACCATGTTTGCTTATTAAAACAAGACTAGGTACATTTTCATCACGAAAGGGTCGAAAGATTCGTAAGAACAAATTTAATAAGAACATGTTACAAACAAATGGAATTTCTAAAGGATAATCATTAGGATAAGGACCGAAAGGATTACCTAAATGTTTTTGTTCTTAGAATGATTTTTACAAACATATACCATGGTTGGAGATCATTTGCTTATGATTTGTGCATCACATCAAGAGTATACACCAAACCTTCATGAACACTATTTGTGATTGATTATAGACTACACACAAGTATACATATTTCTTATTATTGAATTTCGCTATAACATCATTATTTGAGGAAGCCTTGAAAAGCTTTCTTTTTGGAATCTTTTCATCAAAAACAATTTCAATCAAAAAATCCATTGGGACGATCTCGACTAACCAAACTTTGCTATATCGGACGAGTATACTTGCTCGTATGTGTTAGTAGGTTAGACAGTTAAATCGTGTTTATAAATTTTTACAACTTGCACCACACCCAGCACATCAAGTTTTTGGCGCCGCTGCCGGGGATTTTTCTTTGATTTTCTTTAAAATTGGTAGTATTGGAATTGAATTCGTTGAAAAAAAAAGAGTTTTGCTAAAACGCTAGTCGATTCGGTTGGTGAGCCAACCGAATCCGGTTAGACTTTCTGTGTAAAATTTTCATTTTTCGATTTCATGGTTTTAGCTTACTTAGTTATTTGTGTTATAGTTCCTAGAGTAATTCTTGTCATTTTAGATTTTATTTGCAGATTATGTCTTATAGTTTAATGATTTCTTATATTTATTTATATTTTCTTTACATTTGATGTTTATTAGTTATTAAGTTTTAGATTAATTTTCATTTTTCTAGTAACTTTTCAGTTTTGAATGTTTGATTATCTTAATGATAGATTTTAATTGGTGGTTAACTTATGTTTTTAGTTTAATGGTTTTATTATTAGTATTTAATTATTGGGTTATGAAGAGTTTTTATTAATTAGAGTTTAGTACATCTTTATTATTCCTTAATTGCATTTAAATTTTGTTTTTAAAAAAAATAAATAAAAAAATTTGGCGTCGATCAAACCGATCGGTTGCAACCCGCAACCGGATCCGGTTCGATTTTCTGGCTTAGTTATTTCAACCAACCGATTCGGTTGGTGAGCCAACCGAATCCGGTTGGAGTTTCTGTGTTGATTTTTATCATTTTTAGATTTTGAGTTTTAACTTATGTTTTTAGTTTTGTTGAGTGTCTTAACTTGTTTAGTATGTGTTTCTATAGTTTGTTCTTGTTTTTACTAACTCTAACGCTAATAGTTCGGATTTTGTTTTGTTTTAGTTGTCTAGTTAGTATGGATAGTTTGAGTGGAATCTCAGAATACCTTTGTAATTTGGACGAAATGTTTAAAGATACCGGAAGTTCGCTGGAAAAGATTGGAGGTATATTGGAAGAGAGTAAGAAAGATTTGGGGATGGATAAGGTTAATATGGAGGAAACAGGTGAAAACAAAGTTCAAATTCCCAAGAAGGAAAGGGTCGTAGTGTTCACACAAGCACCTTTGTTGGGATATGAAAGTGCTGAAGATATGAAAGCATCAAGATATGAAAGTATCAGAACCGCAAGCAAATCTTGGAAAAAGTCAAAGAGTCAAAATCGCTAAAGACAGAGTCAAAATCTTTGCAAGATAAAGTCAGTACTTGCTAGAAATGTAAGAACTGTTTTATTCGTTTATGGAAAGTATTGTATTCCATGTTTAGATTACTTGTCGTACAAGGTTATCAATTGTAAACCGACTAGGATATTCTTGAGCCTATAAAAGGACTCCTAGATTGGCATTAGAGGTGCGATTTCGAAAAAGAGTTTTAGAGTTTACGAATTAAGAGTTTAGAGAAAAGTTCAATTATCTTAGAGTTGTATTAGAGTATCCGCATAATAAGCGATTTAGAGTTTGTTAATAAAGTTTTCTTCTTAGCTTTGTTAAGTAAATTCGCGACTTGATAAAGATTGCTCGGTGTTTCTTTGTTAATAACTTAGGATTTATCCGAGGTTATTAAACCTTAACAAGCTAGTTAAGTTAGTTTGATTAAAGTATATCGATCCAACAAGTGGTATCGAGCTTGTGTGGAAACTCGACTAGGAAGAAACCCTACTTCAACAATATCCAAGATGTCGATCAAGTCGCTCCACCACCCTCATCACCTCACTCATAATTCCAATAATCAAGAAGGAGAATATGATCTCGGTGCATGAAGATGAGGCAAGATATTGCCATTACTGCACCATGCTTTGTGGAATGTAATTGTGAATGGGAATGAAGTTGTTCTGTAACCTGTTCGATTCTGGACAACCAATAGCACCAAAGGCGCCTTACTGCAAAGAACCTTAAGGAATCAAGAGAAAGCTCTAAACATTCTCTTGTCCGCCATTCCGATGGTCATATTCTCAAGTTTCATGATGCTAAAGATGCTAAGCGACTTTGGGTGCTCTCAAGACCAGATTGGAGGAATGAAGCCTCAAGAAGATGCACGTGAAACTTCTTGAAACAACAGTTTGAAACTTTCACAGTGGAGAAAGAGAGTCTTGATGTCGCATATGATAGGTTTCAAAATCTCCTCAACATGTTGGAATTATACAAGGCTCAAGTATCAGTTGAGGATGCTAATTTGAAGTTTCTAAGAAGTTTGCCATCTTCATGGCATGTGATTGCTACTATGATCGAGGACAACAAGGATGGATGTTATGGACTTTGATGATCTCTATCATCAACTAAAGGTGTATGAACATGAGATGAATGGTCAACCCGGCCCAAATCTCACAAGATTGCTTTTCTATCATCTCGAAAAGAAGAGCAAGACTTACAAAAGTACCGATTCTCCTCAAAGCATCGCTTTCAAAGCAATCTGCTACAATCCCCATCATATGCTCAAGAAGCCCCACCAACTACCACTTTGAACTCGATGAAGTTGTGTGCTCTTTCTTTGCACAACAAGCAAGCTTACCCGTCACTTATGAAGAGGATCTAGCACGATTGAAGAAGATGCACTTGAAGAAATAGATATCGTGGGCAAGTTGCTTTGATCAACGCAAGGATCAAAAAGTACATGAAGAAGACAGCAAAAATATTGATTTCAAACCAAAACAAGGAATAACTTTTGACAAATCTAAAATTGAATGTTTCAATTGTCAAAAGACCGGTCACTTTGCAAGGAGTGCGGTTTGCTAAATATCAAGCAAACAGAGCATCCGAGAAGCCTAAACTTGAGCTCAAGGAGATTCCAATAATCGAAACAAAGGCTTTGGTTGCTCAAGAGAAGTTATCGAAGTTGACCGGTGAAGAGTTTGATGATGAACCGGTGACTTCATGTATGGTAGCAATGGAAGATGCGATTGAAGACACCTGTGGAGGCATTGACCGAGCACCGCTTTTGATGAAGAGTCCGAACATGCCGCTTTGGAATCGATGATGGCTTTGGAGGATTTGATTGGAGTAAAGAAAGTGAAGATGATCCTGTTTCTTCTTGCTATGGTGGCTACTTCACCAACTCGCCTCCTATCTCTCGAGGTATGCTCAAATCACATGAGTTTTATCAAAATTACTTAACAGCTTATGTGATTGAAAGAGATAATTGTATTAGGGCTAGGTCCGAGGTAGCAGTTACCAAATCACTTTAGAATCTATAGAAGCTAAAATCATAACACATGAAAACAATGAAATGGCTTGGGTGAAAAGTATGAACAACAGATTACCGCTTAAAACTCGGTGAATGGAAACTAAACGTAAAATTGCCGAAATTGAGAAATTAACTAAGGAAAGAGATGATTTGTTAGCTAAGTTTCTCGCTTGGGGAGAGTCTCGCTTGTCCCATGTTGCTTATGTTGAAAAAAGAGAAGGCTTACATTAGAACATGCTTAGGATTTGGAATAGACTTTAGCGATTGTAGATGAAAACAAATCTAGTAATCGTGATGATGGTGTTTTTGAGGACATAACCACTAGTGATTATGAGCTAATTAACTATGTAGATTCATCTAGTAATGAGGGCTCGATGAAGTGAACCACCTCCGAATATAAGAAAGACAATGGTTATCATGTCGTTCCTCATCCCATTAGTCATCACCCTCTAGGCCTGATGTTTCGTTATGGTGTTGACAGTCTAGAGTTTAGGAAGAAGCTTGTTGCTCAATCTAGGTCCGAGAGACCCAAAGAAACTGTTGAAAACAATGTTCAAAATCCAGCAGACCTTTAAATCAAAGTATCGCCAACAAGCGAGACTCTTCGCAAAACCTTTTCAAAACAAGATCTTGCTAAACCTTTTTAGGATAATTTTGGTCAAAACAGATTTCATCACCATCAAGAAGGCAAAATAATTTTGGGCATAGACATAGAAGAAATCACTTTGGTCATATGGGTCAAAACTGTGTTTTGTGTGTTATAGTCCTACTCACTTAATCAAAGATCGTGACAAACACTCGTAATATCTAAGCAAGTTTCCAAGGAATAAGTCTAACAATCGAGACCTAGAGAGCACAAACCGGTGTGGACTAATTCAAATAGGGTTAATCACGAAACTTCACACCGCATCATAGATACCACATCGAGAAGACCTTGATCTCACAAGACTTTCCAAAGTACCGCTTTCGAGACAAGGTAACGAAACCATACTTGGGATAGAAATTCTAGGAGATCTCACTATCAACCTAGAAAGTATCACAATTCATATAGGGATCTAGATCACAAGAACCACTGTTAAACCGAATGGGTAAACGACAAGATCTTCTTGAGAGACATACAAGACGTTCAACAAAAAGTGAATCGATGTTTTTGTGTCAAAAGAAAATGCTAATAATCGGTGAAAGAAATTTATGTTGAAAACCGAGAGTTTTGAAAATCCACATGCTAAACATCAAAAGATAATTACGGATCATCGGTTGAAAGATAGTGAGAATTACATACTCAAAGAATTTGAGTTTGTAACTTCTCGGGGAACACAAGTCAAGAATGGCTTGGGTTCCTAAAAGTTTCTAACTCTTTTCTTTGTGTGCAAGGCAACGCAGAAGAGGAGCTTAAAGATCATCTTATTGTGGATAGTGGTTGCTCGAAGTATGACAGTGATAAAGAGATCCTATCGATTTTAGAAGTATTAGTGGAGGAAAAGTTGCATTTGGGAATGATCCCAATGGAGGAAGGATTACCGAAAAGGAACAATTAAAGTGGAAGAATCGATTTTGAGAATGTCGATATGTGAAGGAGCTAAAGTTCAACTTGTTGTCGTGATCTCAAATTTGTGATAAAAAGCATCCTGTGTTATTCACCGACACGAATGTCTTATCCTTTCTTCCGACTTCAAACTGTTGATGATGACTTGGTAGTACTAAGAGTACCAAGGACAAATGATGTGTATAGTTTAGACATGAAGAGTCTACATTCTTATGGAAGAGCCACATGTTTGGTGGCTAAAGCAACATCTGAAGAAGCACATCAAGGCATAGAAGATTGGGCCATGTGAATTTCAAGAACATCAACAAACCGGTCAAAGGCAATTTAGTTAGAGGTTTACCTTCAAAGACTTACAAGAATGATCAATCATGTTTGGCATGCAAGAAGGGTAACAACACAAAGCTTCTGTAAAAGCTTGATGAAAGATCTATTAGGGAACCATTGGAGCTATTACACATGGATTTATTTGGACTGTCTCGTGGCAAGTTTAAATAAGAAGAAGTACTATTTGGTTGTTACCGATGATTGTAGTAGATTCATTGGGTTTCTTTTGGGCTTTAAAGATGATACCTTTGATGCTATTCAAACTCTAATAATAGCACTTGAAAACCAATTAAGACTCAAGGTTAGAGGTATTAGATGTGACAATGGAACCAATTCAAGAACAAGCCTATGGATGACTTTTGTGCAAATAAAGGCATAAAGAGGAGTTTAGTATTGCTAGAACACCACAAAGAAATGGTGTTGCAGAGAGGAAGAATAGGACCTTGATTGAAGCAAAGAAGGACCATGTTAGCGATTCTCATCTCCTATTCAATTTTGGGCGTGTCGTAAAATCGCATGCTATGTACTTAACAGGTCTCGTCACCAAACCTCGATGAAGACACCCTATGAATTGTCGATGGGCAATAAACCCAACATTCGCTTTATGAAGCCTTTTGGATGCCCTCTTACTATTTTGAACACCATTGATAATCTAGGAAGTTTGATGGCAAGTCCGAAGAAGGTTACTTATTGGGATATTGCACCAACAAGAAAGGCTTTAGAGTATACAATGAGTTACTAAGAAGATTCAAGATTGTCTTCATGTTGAGTTTTAGAAGATCAAGACAATGAGAAAGGAAAGGGTCCCGATTGGATGTTTGATCTTGAGATCTTATCTCCTTCAATGAATTATGTTCTGTTAGAGAAGAAAATCAATCTTTACACAATGAAGAAGATATTCAAGATGTTGTTCATGATGTTCATATTAGACCGATGTCGTTCCTACTAAAGATCCCGCAAGTCCAAAACAAAGTATCGATGTTCCTAAGCAAAGTACTCGATTCTCCAAAACAAAGCATCATTGCACCACAATCCTCTTTATCTCGCAGAGGATCAATCTATTCAAGAGGAACTTAATCAAATGCTTCTTCAAGATGTATTAGCACATTCTTACACCGATGAACAAAAGAGAGCTTATGAAGAGGCAAAGAAGAAGAACAAGATCAGAGTACTCTTACAAGATTTCTTTGACAAGATTTTCAACCAAAGTATCGATGCACTGCTGACAAGATTTTAGATGATTTGGATGATCCTACCATGCCCGGGTTAGAAGAAACCGATGATGAGCTTGAAGATGAAGGTATTTTCACAAATTCCAATGAAGGTGCCGATTATACTAACTTGATGATACATATGCGCCCACGCCTCCTATTTTACTTGATTCATAAGAATCATCCAACCGATCAAATCATTGGTCCTTCTACTTACGGTGTTATGACAAGACACAAAGCTAAGGGTTTCACAAAACCTCATAATGCTTTACTTAGCTTTGTGTATAAACAAAACAAAGCTAGATCATAAGGACCATCAAACCGCTTATTCACTTGTTTCATCTCTCAAGAGGAACCCAAGAATATTGCTCAAGCTTTGACTAAAGAAAGTTGGGTTGAAGCTATGCAGAAGAACTTCTTCAATTTAAACTTCAAAAGGTTTGGGTTTTATGTGATCTTCCGATGGGAAGAGAGTTATTGGAACCGATGGGTTTTAGAGTCAAAAGAGATGAAAGAGGTAATGTTATCAAAAACAAGGCAAGGTTAGTTGCTCGTGGTTATAGGCAGTGAGGAAGGGTAGATTATGATGAGGTATTTGCTCTGTGGCAAGGATTGAAGCCATTAGAATCTTTCTTGCTTTTGCTTCTTATATGGGTTTTCAAGTCTATCAGATGGATGTCAAGAGTGCCTTTATTTATGGCACTATTACAGAGGAGGTGTATGTGAAACAACCTCCAGGTTTTGAAGATCCTAAGCATCCAAACAAAGTTTATAAGGTGGTTAAGGCTCTTTATGGTCTTCATCAGGCACCTAGAGCTTGGTATGAGAGGCTCTCTACATTCTTATTACAACATGGATACAGGAGGGGAGCAATAGATAAGACTTTGTTTATCAAGAGAGACAAGAAGGATATCATGTTAGTTCAAGTGTATGTTGATGATATTATCTTTGGGGCTACCAAACAGTCCATGGTTAAGGAGTTTGAGCAATGATGCGTAAGGAATTTCAAATGAGTTCAATGGGAGAGTTAACATTCTTTTAGGACTTCAGTTAAGCGGTCAAGGAAGGAATTTTCATTAGCCAAGACAAGTATGTTACGTATATACTTAAGAAGTTTAACTTTGATGATATGAAGGTCAGCATTACGCCTATTAAATCTATCAATTCATTGGGAAAAGATGAAGATGGACACTGTTGAAGTCAAGTTATACTGATCTATGATTGGCTCTCTTATGTATCTTATCGCATCAAGGCCCGATATCATGTTTGCAGCTTGTCTATGTGCAAGATATCAAGTCTCACCAAAGATCTCTCACCGAATGCAAGAAAGAGAATTTTCATTATTTGAAACAACAACCTAAGTTGGGGTTGTGGTATCCTAAAGAGTCACCTTTTCATTTAGAAGATTTTTCGGATAGTGACTATGCAGTGATAATTATGATAGAAGATCCACAACCGGTGGATGCCAATATCTTGGAAGAAGGTTAGTCTCCGGCAATGCAAGAAGCGAGACAATTGCGCAAACATCATCTACTCAAGTCGAATATGTAGTCAGCCGCAAGTTGTTGTGGTCAAGTTTTGTGGATGCGTAATCAACTCTTGGACTATGGGTTCAATTTTAAGAATACTCCTATCAATATTGATAATGAGAGTACAATTTGTATTGTGAAGAACTCGTATCATTCCAAGACAAAGCATATTCAGATTAGGCATCACTTTATCAGAGACCGTTATGAGCATAGGCTCATAAATGTGGTTAAAGTTCACACGGATGACAATGTCACGATTTACTCACCAAAGGTTTTGATGTGTCACGATTTAATCACTTGGTCGTGAGCATTGGAATGATTAACTACTGTTATATTTAAGGGAGGACTATAAGATGTTAGGTATAGTCATGTGTATTGCTGAGGGAGGATGTTTGTGTATACTTAGTTTATATGAAGGTTTTGGCAAAGCATCGTATTTCTGAAAGTCTTGCTTGGGAAAGCATCGCTTATGTGGAAAGTCTTGTTTGTCGATTAAAATCTTCTTCCAACGGTAATATTGATGGGTAATTGGTAGTAACGGTAACTTTGTTATTTAGGTTGTGATTTTTCAAATCTCACCTATAAATAACTTCTTTCCGATTTTCCCTCTCATATTATTACTTCACATCTTTTCCATACTTATCTTCCAATTACCATTACTTTATTATTTCATACAATTTTTATTGTGCTCACTCTTTCAACAATGGTGAATCGTTTAACTGTTTCGAAGCACAATATTGTGGCTAATTTGGACAAGACTGAGGCGAATGTGGCTTTCTATGATATCATTGATTATCTTATTGGGTCGCCTATTAGTTATGATCTTTTAGTTGAGCCAGATATTATTGAACCATGGATTCAAGAATTTTGGGCTAATGCTAGAGATAATATGGAGGAGGATGAATATTATATTAGATCTTCAGTTGCTGGAAAGACTATCAAAATCACAGAGGCCTCTATTCGTGATGATTTATTATTTGGTGATGAAGATGGGGCTATTAGATTTGACAAGCAACTAATTTGGGATACTTTTCGTAATCTGGGTTATGAAGGTTCTTTGACTGAACAAACTATTAAGAAGGCCTTATTCTGTCCTCAATGGAAATTTTTGATTCATGTTTTGCTCCATTGCATAAGTTCTAAAAGCACTTCGGGAGCAGCTTGGGTCAAATATAGCATCCGCAGCGGTCGGCTTAGCTACGATGAGTGTTTAACTTTTCTCGCTTATTTTGGATGGGATGATATCGCATATATCATCCGGGGCAACTGGTTGATGTATCCACGGTTTATACAGTTTTCTTAAACAAGCAATTGGTCGATGTTCCAAAACCCATCGCTTTACTTCCTCATTGTGCAACAAGCCAAAATCTATACATTCATGGCTAAGAGAAGTAACTTGTTCAAAGGTGGAGATATTCCATTAACAACAACCATGATGGAAGTTGTACAAGTCGTTCGTGATGCACCGGAGAGGATGAAGAAACCAAGGTACCGATTCGACCAAGGTATCGCTTCACATAGTAACGCTCACAAGGTATCGCATCCGCAAGCACCGCTTCGTGAAGGTACCGCATCGTTACAAGGTGATGATTCTTCGTGTCCCGAGGTTCAAGTAGAGATTGAGAGAACACCTACTCCATCTCCACAACGCTCGTTTCGATTCCGGCGGCGCCTTCTCAACTTCAAGGTGATGATCATACTATACCTCCGTGAAGGTTTAACTATGGATAACTATGCTTTGACACGGGCGCTAGCTAGGTTGAATAAGACCGCTGAGCGTCAAGCTAAAACAATTAGGAAGTTGAAGCGCAACTATTTCGGTTAAGGAATTTTATTAAACCCTATATTCAAGGTTTCAACTTATGGGTTAAGGAGGAAAATAAACGTGAAAAGCACTTCGTAAGGAATTGAAAAGAAAGAAGGTTCCTAAATCATCTTCGTCAACTTGGGAGGAATTCGTAAAAGGATAATTTGAAAGAAGATGTTATGAAGAAGAAAGAATCAGAAGTTCGCAAAAAGGTTATTTCGGAGGAACAAGAAGAAGAAGTACAAGTTCAAGGTACTGATGATCAAGGTACTGCTGTTCAAGGTACTGATGATCAAGGTACTGCTGTTCAAGGTACTGATGATCAAGGTACTGAACATCAAAGTACTGAGTTTCATGATACATCTAGGCCAGAAGTTATAACACCAATAACTCCAAGGGTATTGAATTTTGAAGAAGAAGCTGGTCCTTCTACAACTATTATAGAGGAAGAGGAGGAACCTAGATTTAAACCTATTTATTCACCAAGTGATGATGAATTAGTTGCTATAATTCTTGATTTGTCACAACCAAGAGGAGGAGTTACTATTAGAGATATACAAGAAGAAGAACAACCAAGAACTGATCAACCTGCAATTGATCCAAAAGATAAAGGAAAAGGTATTTTGGTTGAAGTTAAGAAAAAGAAGCTCACTTTGGCAGAACTTAGAGCATTTGAAGTTGCAAGGAATGAAGTCGTAGCTAGAAAAGTTCAAGAAGAATTAAATGCTAAATATAGAGAAGAACAAGAAGCTCAAGAAGCTCGAATAGAAAGCATTTCGGTTACATGAGGAATTAAATATCAAGTCACGAACCTTTACGCCTCCAACACCGTTAGATTCATGTCAAGAAGACCTAATTTGGCTAAAGAAAGAAATGCGATGATGGCATATTTAAAAGGCGGAGGATTTAAAGGATCCAAAAGCTAAATTATGGATATGAAAAGATTATATGATGTCGAGAGAAGCTTATAAGAAAGATGTTGCAGCATTAAAGACTTTAGAGAATAAGCTTATTGGACCGATGTTGAAGGAAGAAAAGCTTAAAGAGGAAAAGAAAAAGCAAGCTACGATGTTCGGTTTTCAAAGAAAGAGAAGGTTGAATTAAGATCTGAGACTAGTGATGAATTGAAGAATTATCTCAGAGTGGTAGATTTTGATTATACCAAGGAAGATAATGACATGAAGATGAACAGATCAAAGATCAGTGTTTTCAAAGTTGAAAACTCTAAGAATGGAGATTACATGGTTTTTCACAAAGAAGATAAAAGTTTCAAAGTTTTTAAAAGGCTATGGGATTTGCTGCATATCATAGACAGAGTAGATCTATTCTATTTGTATCATGTAGTGAAGACTTATTTTGAAGATAATCCATTAGAAGGGATTGGATTGGTTTTACATGGTGATCTCATAACTATGTGGAAACCGATGAAGAGAGCAATCGATGATATTTGGAAGGATCAAGAAAACCGGGAAATAGTTTGTCGGAGATTCTTTGAAGAACTGAGTTCATGTCTTGAGCTAGAAAATGGAACAATGATACACATGTTTGCGTAAAGAAGATATCCTCTTACAGCTGAGCTCATGAGAAGAATGCTAGAGCATGGATTGGAAGTAGAAGAGGTGATGAAACCGCTTGCATGGTGATCAATTTGTTTATAGATCGACTACCATTGCCGAGAATGATCTTTAACCGGTATGACTTTATTTGAATAAATACTTTTTGATATATCAAGATTTTTATTCAAAGTATCGCTAGTCGACAAGATTTCATCAAAGTATCGCTTATTTGAATTAAACCAGTTAAATGACTTTAGAAGAAACCTTTTGCTAAGTAATAAATATTTTTGAAATAAAGGTTGAATAAATGGTTTTGTGATGATAACATCAATAGGTTATCAATCCACCATGGTTACAAAAGGATTGACTAATCCATGAGCAAACGGCTCGTAAAGATATATCAAACCGCTTTTAGTTGACAACTTGCTAATAAGTTGGATGGTCATCAACTCACCATATCGGTAATGTGAAGAGTTGGCTAGCCCACAAGAAATGGCTTGTGGTAAAGGCAATGGAAAACCATTATTGGTAATTAGTTCACCATTAGATAAAAGAACTAACTAGTCCGTAAGAATTACAACTTTTGGTAAAGACAAAACAAACTGTTGATAGCTAATGGTTTGCTAAAAATCATATGGTTATCAATGTACCATGGTCTTACACACCAAAACATTTGGCTACTCCAAAGATAATGGCTTTGGTAAAGAGTTCTAAATCCATTGAATTTTCAATGATTCACTTAACAACTTAAAACAAATTATTGTACAAATTGTCATATGTTGCTGTGTTGCTGAAAAGATGGAGATTGATGGATGCTGCTGTGAAGAAAACAATTCTAAGAGATACTTTGACAAAAGCACAGATTCTACAGAGATATAATCTAAAGACTAAAGAACAATCCATTTTAAAAGATGAAGCTGTTAAAGATATATTCACAAAAGAACTTGAAGTCAAGCAAGTAGAATTCGTTAGGGAGGATTGTTGGGATATGAAAGTGTCAAGATATCAAAGCATCAAGATATGAAAGTATCAGAACCGCAAAGTCGGAAAAGTCAAAGAGTCAAAGCATCGCTAAAGACAGAGTCAAAGTACGCAAGATAAAGTCAGCATCGCTAGAATGTAAGAACTGCTTTTATTCGCTTATGGAAAGTATTGTATTCCATGTTTAGATTACTTGTCGTATAAGGTTATCAATTGTAAACCGACTAGGATATTCTTGAGCCTATAAAAGGACTCCTAGATTGGCATTAGAGGTACGATTTTAAAAAGAGTTTTAGAGTTTACGAATTAAGAGTTTAGAGAAAAGTTCAATTATCTTAGAGTTGTATTAGAGTATCCGCATAATAAGCGATTTAGAGTTTGTTAATAAAGTTTTTCTTCTTAGCTTTGTTAAGTAAATTCCGCACTTGATAAAGATTGCTCAGTATTTCTTTGTTAATAACTTAGGATTTATCCGAGGTTATTAAACCTTAACAAGCTAGTTAAGTTAGTTTGATTAAAGTATATCGATCCAACAACCTTTGACGGTGTATGATTCGCCATTCATGAGGTTTGGTACGCCTTGCAGCGTAGAAGGAGTAAGTGCTTGGGACGCGCAACTTAATATGGCTTATGGAGAGAATTACATTTTGGAGAAGGTTCTTGACGAAATTGCTCATGTACGTTTGGACTATGAAGCATATGGAAGAAGGATGGTCAAAAATCTTAAAGTCAATATTCATGGTCACATTTTTGAAACGGATTTTGTTGTGTTAGAAGAAGGGAATTCGGATGAACCCAATGTGTGTTTTGGTAGAGATTTTCTTGTAAATACCAAGTGTAAGCTTGATTTTGCATTGGGAGAAATGAGGATGAATATAACTGATTTGGAAGAAGGAAAAGAAGTGAATGAGATGCTAGTAGAAGTATGTGCCAACATGGAGGAGAAAGATGTGGAGGTAGTTAAAATGGGGAAAGCAAACCGGAAAAAATTTTCATCAAACAAACTAACCCCAACAACAACCACCACCAAAAATGATTACACACCATCGTCACCTCCCACTACAAACACTTTCAAACCCTTAACCGACAAACAAAAAGAAGCTATTTTAGAAAACCTAAAACAAAAATTTCTTGAGCTAAATGAAAAGAAACCGGTGATAGAGGTACTCCAAGATTATGGGCTCTACCGTAAGAAATTGGATGCGGTAATGCTAGCGAGGGCTAGATTGGAAGATAAGAATCTCACGGAGGAGGAGCGAGATCGAATTTTGTTTAGAGGCACGCCAAGGAAGGAAAAAGATCCGGGAAATTTTGTGTTACCAATAAAAGTGAATGGGACTACACCAGTTTATGCTTTAGCCGATACGGGGTCAAGTGTTAATGTGATGCCCTATCCATTGTTTATGACTTTAGGTCTAAGTAATCCGCAACCTAATCATTCGAAGCTTACTATGGCGGATAATTCTCAAGCCAAATCAATGGGAGAGGTGAAGAATGTGAGAGTGCAAATTGGCTATCAACCGTATTTGGCCGATTTTCTTGTCCTAGATATTCCGGTGGACAAAAGTTTACCACTATTGTTGGGGAGACCATTTCTACGGACTTGTGGTGCAATTATAGACATGGGAAGAGGCACTATGACTAGTGATGATGGTGTTTCAAAGCAAACATACTATCTGAAACCAAGAAGCCCAACCTTGGAATTTATGGAGCATTTGGAGTTCATGGAAGCAAATGATGATTTGACGTGTTTTGAAGTGGGACGTGATAACCAAGGAAACCCAATGTTTGGACCATTAGCTCCGCCTTATTTTGATATAGAGGACGAAATGGAGCGTGCATTGGCGGTAGAAGCATTCTATAACCCGTTCAAAAACATACTAGTCTACAAGAAGTTGACCGACTTTTTAGGTTCTTTACCGGTGCAACTTAAGAATTTAGAGTGGAAACCCGAAGGGTCGGGTATTTACAAGAGACAAGCTGGAGATGGAGATTGGCATGTTAAGTTCGATATACTTTGTCCGGACGGAAGAAGATTCATGAGGAAGTTCAAAACTTTTGAAACCTACCGTGAGTTAACTGGAAAATTTCAAAGCGAGGACATCCTAAGACAAGAGTATTTCGAGGAATTCTAAGGAGAAGACAAGGGGCCGTAATAAACAAGCAATTATTTGCTTGACTTCATGAACTATTTATTTCTTTTTGATTTGATGCATTTAGGATTTTTATTTCTTATTTCAGTTTTACTTTCATTTTTATTTCTATGATTGAGGTTATTTGGTTAATGCATTATGACTATGAGTTTTAGTTGAGTTTTGGTTTAGTCCATGAGAATGATGATTTGAGTTTTAAGATTGGATGATTGTTGAAATTTCCAAATGGTGAATGAATGTTGTGTGAATCTTTAACAGGATTTTTGAGTAAAGAATTTTTGTTGCTTGGAGGGTAAATGCCTAAGTAACATAGAAAAATGCAAGAATTTGGCAAAATGCAAACCGAAACGGTTGTGTCCACGACTGAACTGGTTGCATACATGTATATATACCAAAAATTCACTTTTCCAGAAAAACACACACACACACACTAATTCCCAGCTGGGTTTTGAAAAATTCGTCCAAGAGAAGCTAATTGAAGATTGTTTAAGTTGTAGGAAGACATCATGGCACCCAAACAAGTAAGCATCTACATTCAATTAACTCAATTAAGGTTTGATTAGAACATTTGATACGAATTGCATATTAGGTCACCAAATTGGGGGTTTTTGTTATAATTCGAATTAAGTTGTAATATTTTTGGATTGAGTGGGTAATTGATATAGGAATGCATTGCAAAAAGAATTTTATTGATTGATTCACCATAGAATGAGTATTAGATGATTGAATTTTCGGATTTGATTAGGTTGTGCAAGTGAATCAAGTTAAGATGCAATTGGTGATTCCTAATGGTAGATGATGCGTTTTTGTGAGTAATAGATGCCACATTATTGATTAGAACTTATGATTAAAGGATATAGGTTTATCAAGTTGAGTTCTAAGTTGATGAATGTGTGATGACTTGAGGTTTGGAAAGCGAATTTAGAGTAATTCAAGGATGTAGAAATCATTGAGGATGATAGAATGCGATCTAGGAGTGGATTGGACTTAGAAATTTGAGTGAATAGGGGTTGTAAAGGCAAAAGCCTTATGCAGATTGCATAACCGATCCGGTTGCGCAGTGCAACCGAGCGGTTGGATTTGGTCAATAGAGTAACCGATTCGGCTGCTCTGCAACCGAATCTGGTTACGGTTTCTGGGTTGAAAATTTTTGAAATTTTGAAGTGGATCTTAGAGGGTTCCATGAACCTTCTTGTTTGTTCTAACACTCTTATATGGTCTTATATTTATGATTTTTACAGAGAATTGTTGTAGGTAGCTCAAGTGAGGAGGCGATTCCAATGAACCCGCTTGTTACGAAGTTTTGTCAAAGGAACGAAAAGAAGAAAGTCAAGTATAGCTTGAAGACGGAAGCAAATGCCAACTTAAAGTTCAAAGATCTCACCGAAGGGGAGAAACATGCTTTCCAGGAAAGGTTATCAAAATTGCAAAGTAGGACATGTTTGGTTCCGAGGGTGATTGATTGGGATTTGTTTGCGGAATGTGATTGTGAAGATGAGTTGAGAGGAATGATGCGGACATCTTATGTGTATTCAGGGGATGGTGATTCGTTCAATGATTTATCATGGGAAAGAGCATTTAGCGTCAATGAAGAGGTCTATCGAGAATGGTGTATGGAGTTCTTTTCAACCATGTATTTTGAAAGGAAGGTGAATGTTCGGAACTTGATGAAAGAAGTTTGTGTTTGGTTTAGGCTTTGTGGAAGGGATCATGCTTACACTTTGTCGGCTTTTGGCGTGGCTCTTGGTTTGTATGAGCCACATGAGGTTAATCATCGATTATTTGAAGCTCACTTTTCGAGGCTTAGGAGGTTTGAAAAAGACTATCCTAGTATTCTCACCTATTGAATCAAGTGGGAGATCCTTCTTGCGCAGGAGGAATGCCTCACCATCGTGAATCTATTATCGAGGATACTTCACAAGTTGATAGTGACCGGCCGCTTAATAGATTGGAAGTAGGACAAATGTCGAAACTGGACTTATGGATTATGATGTTATTGGAAGAAACTAAGGAAGGTAATGCGCTTGGCGAGATAGTAGTATTTGTCTAGGAGGGCCCCGGGAATCAAGAGCAATAGCAGCATTTGTGGAGGACATTTTGTGACGGAGTTAGCGAAGAATCTTAGCTATTATGTTGATGAGGAATTGGCTAAGTGTGGAGAGCCAAAGTATAGTGAGATGTGGACTGCACAAGGTTTTGGGAACGCTTTGAATAGGAGATTGAAAACCTTGGAGTTATGGATTGAACCTCAACAACAACAACAACAACAACAACAACCACCAGAACAGAAGGAGAATATACCAATGGAGAACGTGCAAACGGGTACGTCCAGTAGTTTTGATTCAGGTTGGGGAGAGTGGAACCAGAATTTAGATGAGATTCAATGTAGGGATGTGTGGAGAGACTCGATGATGTTGAGAAACAACTACATCAATGATTATTCAATGCCTATCTTTCAACACATGGCTCGTGAAGCCAATTATGAGTTACCACCCTACAATCCACCCAATGTTCCACCATATCCTTTCCCATATACTTTATCCTCGGACCTTATCCGTATCCATATCCCGGTACGCACCATTTCCGATCCAAGACCCCATATGGTCGACACCGAGGTTGGTGGAGCAAGCTACGATGTTGGAGGATCGTCATCAGAAGTTGGAGGAAAGAAGAAGAAGAGGAGAGTTCGTTCGGAGCTTATAGATGAAAACTACGTAACTGAAAGTGATGATGATGAGTATGATGATGAAGAAGGAGACGAGATGAGCGAGGACGACGAGTGATTGTGGATCATTCGTGAATGATGGTTTCAAAGACAACGGTTATGATGTGTTAAACAATGTTATTTCTATTTCTTTTTAAACTATTTCTTTAGGATTATTATTATGTTTTGCTTGGTTTTATTTTGTTTTTAGTAGCATTTGTTTTGTTTTGTTTTGTTTTGTTTTGTGCATTGTGTTTTTGCAGTTTTGTTTGCAGGATGGATGTGTCGGAAGCTTATTGATGGTTAAATATTTGGAGTTGGATAACTCACATGCTTTCTTATGACCCAATATGCGTATTGCATACTCTATCTTGTGGTATCTTTTAACTATTTCTTTTTCCCATTTTCTTTACTTTGAAGTTCATTTTATTACATTGAGGACAATGCAAAACTTAAGTATGGGGGAGGGAAGAAAATAGGAAAATGATACGCATTTTTAATTCTTAGATAACTTTTGGATGCAAGTGATTAGAAGGAATTCACCCTTGATGGTCTAGTTATTTTCACGCATTATTGATAAATACTAAAAAAATAACTTGGGAATTTCAATGGTAAAATGAGGTTTTTGAAAATTTTTGGATTTGAACCAAATGACGGAAGTAATTCATTTTGGATTCGATAGCATTTTCTAGCATGCATAATAGCCTTTTTCCACTTAATTGTGAGGTTTCTTTTTGTATAAAACACATCTTTTGTTTTATATTTGCTATGAGTGTGCCGGTGATTGTGTCGATTCTAGAACTTGTACTAGTTATGCATTTATGTTAAAATCACTTTCGAGTGATATAAATATGTTCAAATGATAAGAGGCATCTTAGGATTTTACCCAAATGGCCTTCCATTTTACATCTAATGATTTATTAGCTAACCACATCGGTTAGTTAACCACCTTTATATGGACCCATTTGTTAGCGCTCATCTTTAGCGCTAGATACCCTTAGTACACCCTTTTTAGCCATCCTTTTCATTTGTTACATCCAGAAAAATACAAAAAGATTTTACATTTTAAACTTTAGCCAACCCTTGTCATATCTAATGGTTTGTTGCTAGTTGTTTGGAAAGTTGGATTGTTTTTGATGATTATGAAGAAGCTACACTTTGTTTGTAGTGTGTACCATTATCCATCATAGATGAAGGAGACATCTTTCTCGATTTTTTTTTGTGTATGCTGACACTAAGTGTGGGGAACTTTGTTATGAAAAAAAAATTATGGTTATAGCCAATGAGCTATGTGAGGATATTGATTAGCCAATGAGCTAAATTGAATTATACATATTTATGAGATCGATATTTGAAGAGGTGAAATAATCATTTACGGATTGTGGTTTGTATGATGGCTAGCAACATGGAGGTTTAGACTTGACTTTATTTTCTTTTAACACCAATTTCATAAACCATCCCATGCCTTATCCATACCTTTTATGAACCCTTAGCCTTAACGATATAACCCGAATAAAAGCCCTCTTTGATGAATTTATTTTCTTTGTTTTGATACTTGTACAAGCTTATGGTAAGAAGCATTGATCATGACTAGGCATTGAGTGATTTACATATACCCATCAATATATGAGTGTTGAGTGAATTCTTATAATCATTCGTGAGGTGTTCTAGTTATGTTATCTAAAGTGTTTGGTTCATTTTTAAAAGTCTTTCACATATTAAAAGCAAAACAATGATTATCTCTTTTGGGATGATTGTTACATTTTCGAAACCATGATGTCAAGACCATTGAAATCAATCTTTGCAAATGTTAGACCCGCCGAGGGCTAGTAGAACTTAAGTGTGGGGAATTTGATAACGCCAAAATGAACATGTTTTAGTAGCGTTATTGTTGGTTTTGTGCATGATAATCGGCTATATTTACTCATAAGCTGCTGCAAAGTGCAAAAGATGCGTGTTGTGTATGTATATGTAGCCAGGTATTACGAATGATCAAGAAATGAAGTTTTTATGCACATTTGGAAGATTCTGAAGAAGTAAGTCGAGCAAGGAAGCTTTTGGACTCAATGATTGGGAAGCATAATGATTTCTAAGTATCTACAGCAAGGGAAGATCAAGTTTTGCCTTGGAAATCATCAGCGAAAGCAAAGAACGAAGCGTATGAGCAAAAAGTCAAATCAGCATTACCCAACCGTTCGGTCATAACCCGTAACCGGATCCGGTCAAGTATTTGGTCAAAACGCAACCGATCCGTCATAGCAATCGCAGCTACACAAAGTTGCATTTATTGTTGCCTTAACTCCCCATAATCATATGAGGCCGATCATTTCTTGCAATTAACTTGTGGAGAACGTTTTTGTCATTGAGCAAGCATTGAGGCTATATAATGAACCTAGTCCTATTATACTAGGTGGACACAACCAAAAGTTTATTAGTTTACTTCAAAACTAATACCAATCATTTTATCAAGCCCAAAAGTCTAGTACCGGCCAGAAACGTCCGTAAGCGAGGAAACAATTTCATCCATAGTTTTGGTAGTTTGGAGTTATACGGTGAATCTAGGTGATTGGAGGCACGTGGTTGCTACAATCCACTTAATTCTAATTCTTGTAATCACAAAAGTTTAGGTATTCTATGAACTTTGTTATGGATTTCTATTCTCTTGAATTATTTGAGTTACTTTGTTATGATTTGTGTTTAGTTATTATTACTATCATGGAGTAGTTTTGGGATATACTTGTGTGTGGATGTAGTTAATCATATTAGTGTTCTCAAAATGTGATGCATGTATATATGATCTTGTTTAAATGAGTTTGTTGGAAAATACTAGTCTTGGTTTGATTTGTTGATAAAACATGTTTTAAGAAAAAGGACCAAAGGATTTCTCTGTGTTTTATTCCCAAAAGTTGAGTGACAAACTAGTATGGGGATATGGTGATTGACAACCACCATGTTTGCTTATTAAACAAGACTAGAAACATTTTCATCACGAAAGGGTCGAAGATTCGTAAGAACAAATTTAATAAGAACATGTTGCAAACAAATGGAATTCCTAAAGGATAATCATTAGGATAAGGACCTAAAGGATTACCTAAATGTTTTTGTTCTTAGAATGATTTTTACAAACATATACCATGGTTGGAGATCATTTGCTTATGATTTGTGCATCACATCAAGAGTATACACTAAACCTTCATGAACACTATTTGTGATTGATTATAGACTACACACAAGTATACATATTTCTTATTGAATTTCGCTATAACATCATTATTTGAGGAAGCCTTGACAAGCTTTCTTGTTGGAATATTTTCATCAAAAACAATTTCAATCAAAAAATCCCTTGGGACGATCTCGACTTACCAAACTTTGCTATATCGGACGAGTATACTTGCTCGTATGTGTTAGTAGGTTAGACGGTTAAATCGTGTTTATAAATTTTTAAAACTTGCACCACACCCAGCACATCAGTTAGGTCCGCCGTGTTAAGGACTCGGTATTTAGCTTTGTACCGGAAAAAGTGTAAGCAACGTTGTGAGGCTTCTCCGCCGAGTTGAAGGAGCTTGTTGACATAGTGCTTGAACTCGCGAGTAGGTGACTTGGGGAGTGGGGTAGGGAAAGGAAGGTGTCCTTATAGCCGAACCACTATAAATCGGTTATGTCATTTCTATCCTTTACTTTACTCGCTTTTATTACTTACTTATTGGTTTATACTTTCTATCCATCTATACGAATTCACATAATATCGAATCTAAAGTTTTTTGAAACTAACTAAACATCGGCAAAACTATTCAACCCCCGCTTCTAGTTTTCCACAATTGGCATCAAGAGCAAGGTTTACAAAAGTTTTAAAGTAAATCTTATTTTAAAAACTTTATGATCACAATGAGTTTTGAAAATTATAAAGAACGGCAATTATGCAACGACCTCCACTACTTGAAACAAATGGTTTTATTTACTGGAAGAATAGATTCGAAACTTATGTAAAGTCAAAAGATATTGATCTTTGGTATATCATTGTTGAAGGTGACTTTCAAGCCACTACAAAAGATGATTCAACTCTCCGATGATCAAAAGAAAAAGCTTTCCAAAAATAGTGAAGCTAAAATGGTTTTATTCAATGCTTTACCCAAAAAGGAATTCGAAAGAATTTCTATGCTTAAAACCTCTAAAGAAATTTGGAATTATTTAGTTATAACTCATCAAGGAAATCAACAAGTTAAAAACAATAAAATATATTTATTTGTTCAACAATATGAACAATTTTCAATATCGGATGAGGATAGTATAGATAATTCTTTTGCTAACTTTAATACTATAATTACATCATTACAAGCACTTGATGAGTCTTTTTCTAGTCGTAATCATGTCAGGAGAGATCTAAGGGCACTTCCATCCAAGTGGAGATCAAAAGTAACGGCCATCGAAGAATCAAAAGACTTATCAATTCTCACACTCGACGAACTCATAGGCAATCTAAAGGTCTATGAGCTTGTCCTCGCTAAAGATTCCGAAGCCTCTAAAGAAAAGAAAGAGAAATACAAATATCGTGCCTTAAAAGTCAGGAAGGTCTATAGCGATGAAGAAAACTCTTCTTCGGAGAGTGATGACGAAGAATATGCCATGGCGGTAAGGGATTTCAAGAAGTTTTTTAGAAGAAAGGGAAGATATGTCAAGAAACCATATGACGACAAGAAGGGGTTCCGAAAAGGCAAAGACGACAAGAAAGCAAGGGATGAACGCGCATGTTTTAAATGTGGGGACCCTAATCACTTCATTAGCGAGTGTCCCAAACATGACAAACAAAAGGCGTTCGTGAGTGGTTCGTGGGGAATGAGTGAGGAAGAGAACGAAGAAATTTGTCTCATGGCAAATGACTCAAACGAGGTAGAACAATCAAAAGGGTTTAGGTTTCAGGAAACAATCAAAAGGGTTAAAACATGAAACAATCAGTTGATAATCTAGATTCCAAGATTGCTAGAATGAATACTAATACTCTAGATATAATACTAGATAGTGTTAAAACAGGAAACAATCAAAAGGGTTTAGGTTTTCAGAACTTAATGCATCAACTAGCAAGAATAAAGAAACACACCATTATAGCAACTAAAAAACAAGCTATCAGAAGTCACGATCCCACGGATCCCTTGAAAAGGGAACCGCCTAGTGTAAAACCAGGATCCGTGGGTCCGCATCAAGAAATGCAGAAATAATGTAGCTACTTCATCTAGAACCGACTTTGTTATCGTTAACAAGAGGAAACCAACCCACGTTACTGTTAGACAACCACCTCCACTAAAACAAAATCAAAGTTTTATAAGAAACAAAGGTCCATCGTTTTCAAAACCAAACACATTTACAAAGAGACCAAAATCACCAAATAATGTTTATCCGAGAAGTAACCACCATCAAATGGGATGGAATCCTAATGTACAAAACGGTTTTCCATTTCAAAACTTTACACCATGGAATGCATTCTCACCTTTTCCATATATGCCTAACATGAATGAAATGTATAACACTAATGGACCCATGAACAAATGAGGACCAAACTTTTGAGTTAATTGCTTTCTTAGTTGTGCTTAAAGGTCGACCTAGATCCGAACGAATGGATCAAGGATAGCGGGTGCACGACGCACATGACCGGTAACAAAGACTTGTTTTCCACATATGAATCCTACAATGGAAGAAATGTGGTATTTGGTAATAGCAAGAGGAAAATCATCGGTAAAGGTACAATTTCTAACAAATCTTTGACCATTAACGAGGTATGTCACGTAGAAAATCTAAACTTCACCTTCTTAGTATAGGACAAATATGTGACGAAAAGTGCAACGTACTTTTTAGTGAAACCGGAAGTAAAATATTGAAAAACGGTATAACCATAGGAAGAGGCATTAGAAAACATGGAGTCTATGTCCTTAAAATCGGTAATGAACCAAAAGACAAACTTTGTCTTACTTCGATGGATGATACTTCGACCTTATGGCATCGAAGATTGGGTCACGCCAATATGCGACTTCTTCAATCGCTATCATCTAAAGAGCTAGTAAGAGATCTACCAAAATTAAAATACGAACATCACTTTTGTGATGCTTGTAACGTAGGAAAACAAGTTCACACTAGCCATAAGGCTAAAAATATGGTCTCTACTACTAAGTATCTAGAACTACTTCCCATGTATTTATTTGGTCCATCTGCTATTCAAAGTTACGGAGGTAACTTCTATACTTTGGTTATAGTGGATGATTATTATAGGTACACATGGACTAAATTTTTAAAGAATAAAACTGAAACATTCGATTACTTTAAAATATTAAGTAAGAAAATCTAAATACAAAGTCCTATAGTGTCTATTAGAATGGATCATGGTATGGAATTTGATAATGAAGTGCAAGTTGGAGCTTTTTGTGATGCTAATGGTATTACTCACAACTTCTCGCCCTCGTGACCAAGAATCAAATGGGGTAGTTTAAAGGAAAAATATAACCCTTCAAGAAATGAGTCGCACCATGATTAATGAGCAATCTATTCCTCAAAAATTTTGGTGCAATGCCATCGACACATCAACCTACATACTTAACTGTGTATTAATTAGACCATTCTTAGATAAAACTCCATACGAGTTACTTCGAGGCAAAAAGCCTTCACTAGAACACTTTAGAGTCTTTGGTAGTAAATGTGTCATTCTTAATACTAAAGATTACCTAACAAAGTTTGATCCTAAATCAACCTAAGGTATCTTTTTAGGTTACTCTCTTAATAGTAAAGCTTATGTTATATTAAATAAAGAAACAATGAAGGTTGAAGAATCCTTAAACGTAAAATTTGATGAGAGTCCACCTAAACCTACCCAACCTCTTGTCGATGACGAGATAATCGAAAGTGAAGCCATAGAAATCAAGGAAAATATAAATAAAGAAGATGAACCATTAAACAATGAAATCATCAATATCAAAGAGTCTAAAGATCATCCCGTAGAAAAGGTTATAGATAAATTAAATGAAAGAACTTTAAGATCTCAAGTCCAAAACCAAAGTAGCTTATTTTGTTTTGTCTCAACTATAGAACCTAAAAATACGCAAGAACCCATAAAAGATGAAAGTTTGGTTATTGCTATGCAAGAAGAGTTAAACCAATTTATTTCTAACGATGTTTGGACACTTGTCCCTCCAACTAATAACCAAACCATAATCGAAACTAAAAGGGTATATAAAAACAAGTTAAATGCAAACGGTATAGTGTCTAGAAATAAAGCTAGACTTGTTGCCCAAGGGTATAATCAACAAGAAGGCATAGAATTTGACAAAACCTATGCTCCCGTAGCTAGATTAGAATCCATAAGAATACTTCTTGCGTATGCTTGTGCTAATGATCTTAAGCTTTTTCAAATGGATGTTAAAAGTGTTTTTCTAATTGGTTTTATTAATGAAGAAGTCTATGCAGCACAACCTCCGGGTTTTATCGATTTTGAAAAACCTAACCACGTGTTCAAACTAAGGTCTTAAACAATCCCCAAAAGCTTGGTATGATGGACTCAAATCATTATTAATCAAAAACAACTACTCCATGGGGTTAGTTGATAATACACTTTTCACTAAGAAAAAGGAATCAAATATAATTATTGTTCAAATATACATTGACGATATTATATTCGGATCGACTTGTCAAGACATGTGTGATGATTTCTCAAAGATCATGCATGATGAGTTCGAGATGAGTATGATGGGAGAACTAAACTTCTTTCTCGGTCTACAAATTAAGCAACTAGAAGATGGTATATTCTTTAATCAATCTAAATACATAAAAGAAATGCTTAAGAAATTTGGTTTAGAAGAGTCAAACCTATGAGAACACCAATGTCGTCCGACACTCAACTTACAAAAGATGAAGACAAAGAACTGTTGATAATGTAAAATACCGTGGCATGATTGGTAGTCTTCTATCTTACGGCTAGTCGGCCGGATATCATGTTAACTATTTGTCTATGTGCTAGGTTTCAAGAGACCCTAAAACATCACATCTAGAAGTGGTCAAAAGAATATTTAGATACATTAAGGGTACTACTCAATTAGGATTATGGTATCCTAAGGGAACGGGTGTAGAAACTATTGTATATGCGGATTCTGACCATGCAGGTGATTATGTTGACCGAAAGAGTACAAGTAGTGTATGTACCTTTATAGGATGTTGTTTAACATCTTGGTTTTTGAAGAAGCAAACGGCATTGGCCATATCAACAACCGAAGCCGAATATGTCTCCGCCGGCAAAGCATGCCAACAAGCACTATGGATGAAACAAGCGTTAGTTGACTACTTACATTCATCTAAGTGACATAGCCATTTTATGCGAAAACAAAGGTGCTATTGATTTAAGCAAGAATCTGGTGTTACACTCTCGAACCAAGCATATAGAGATCGGTCATCACTTCTTAAGAGACAATGTTCAAAAGGGGAACATTTCTATTGCGAAGGTAGCATCCGAAGATAACATATTCGACGTCCTCACCAAACCGTTGAAGCGGGAACAATTCAACTTGCTTCGTCTTGGTCTTGGTCTCATGAAACAATCGTCGTAATTTGTTTATCAACTATACAAGGTATTTAAACATTAGCCTTCCTTATTTTCTGAGTCTAGGATCTCTATTTCACATACAACTCACAAACAATATGGGGATCTTCAAAACTCCAAATATATTATCTTGTACCCTTTCAAAACTAACGATAACTTTTTGCTTTCAAGAAACTTTCGAAATGTTTTCTAAAAGGATACTTCTTCCTGTATATTTTTTCTAACGCTATTCTCACGTCTAGGACAAACCTTTTTCATTATTAATACAAAGTAAAAACCCGTTTTCATTGCATCGTATGTCTTTTGAATTCTAAAGGGAACACATAACTAATATGTGTTTTCGGGTACATTCATTCAAGCAACAATGAACTAAGGAGCACTCGAGTTATCTCACATAATAATATGTTTTTTCACTTCTAATTTATTTTCTTTTTCTTTTTAGGAGTCGAGATAACCGCAACTCCAAATGGTTTGCATATAGGCACACACTAGGTACAAATATTTCCAAAAGTAAAAAATTTGATATGCCTGAGTCACCAGTACCACGGATCCCAGCATTAACGTTGGACGGTTCCCTCAAGGAACGGATCCGTGACGTGTTTAATTTCTTCTATTTTCTCACTTTAGCTATAAACCTTCATATTTTCATCATTTTACCTCTTTCACTAATAAGTATGTTACTTAATGCTTGTGTTCTCATGATCACTTGCCTTAAATTCATATATAATCATTAGATTTTAGTCCAAATTTTGGGTCTAGAATTCATTACAATGCATTATTTTCTCTATAAATAAGGTTCCCAAAATGCTTGCATGTCATCCAAAAGATCCAAATTTTAGGTCTAGCATTCATTACAATCCATCACTCTCAACCTCACAAACAATCATCATCATGTCATCCAAAAGATCCTCCAACATTGATGAAACACCTAGTGAAAACAATCCCTTTCAAGGAATCCAAAACTTCATCCTACCACCTTTCATAGTACCACCACCCAAATCTAGAAGAACCGCACGGATTAGCATCCGGTCTTGTTGTTTAGCCAAACCATTGTCAAAAAGTCCATCACCAACTACTCATTCACCACCAAATGATTCCATTGTATCACCTCCATCATCTCCAACAAGCTCACCATCACACTCACCTACCAAGTCTCCAACTAACACCCAAATCACACTATCGGAACTTCTAAAGACTCCGAAATCAATACCATTACCCGTGTCTAGCCCACCACCTGCTCCGTTACTACCATCCAAGTCTACCAAACTAGCTTCCAACTTGAACCCAATAGAACTAGTCTTTTTAACACCACCAACATCTCCAAGCACACTTTATAATGGTCTTGCAACTTTACCACCTCTAGCTCCCATTATCTTACAAGAACATCTAGGTTCTTTTCCACCATCATTCACCAACATTCCAGATTTTGATCCATATTTTCCACCATTTCCACCACATATTCCGCTTTCCAAAAATCAAACTCACTCGGAAACCATCCACACACAATACCCACATCATTTACATTGTGAACATTGTAAATCCACTAGGGAACTTGCAATAGAAATAAGGGACGAGATGCGATTCATTTTCAACCACCTTCTTGATCGCATCAACATCATCACTCACAAAAACATCCATCATTAACCTTATGTAAGTATGGAAGGAATGATATTACTATTTTCTTTTTCTTTTAAGTCATTTTAAAAGAACAAACCTTGTTTTTAGTTTTTACATCTTTGTAAGTGGCTTATATACCACTACACTTTGTCATTTTATTACACGGCTTTGTTTACGTACCTTGGCTCTCCATCTTGTTTCTCGTCCCATACAAGAGTATATTAGATGTTACTACTAACGTTTTCTTTGTAAGTTTTATATTTTCTCACTTGACGCCCCATTCTAGGGGGAGCTACCGTCAAGGGGGAGTTAGTGCTTCGTGGATCATATTTCTCCACACTTTATTTCTTCATTAGGCTCACTTTTTGATTCGACAAAAAGGGGGAGAAGAAGTAAAACTTACATATGCTTTAAAAACATACATCTATTCTTAACTTTTACTCGTCTTAACTTTATGTTTTGTCATCAACAAAAAGGGGGAGATTGTTAATACAAATAAACTGTAAAAACGTTTATTCATATTTAGCGATCTCTTTGTGTTTTGTTGATAACAAATATAAAGTTATCATAAGTAAAATTATAAGGATACATGTTATTTTTGTAAAGCATTTACTTATAGTCATTTAACATAAATTGTTGTAATAATTCATGTGTTGTAATAGTTTAATAGGATGAGTAATATCCAAGACCCATGGAGCTAACCCATGACACATTGACTAGATGCATTGCATCTTCTAGATACATTGTATATATTTGGATATCCATGACCCAAAGTCCATGAACCATGACCCATGATCCATGACCCATAACCCAAATAGGAGGAGCATCCTACGGATCCCTCATGTAAGGGATTCGTGGGATCTAGGGAACAGTAGTTATTTTTTGCCTATAAATAGTGAGCCATTTCTTGATTGTAACTCACCCCTCTTCTTACAAACTCTCTCATATATTTCCTATATATTCTAATCTCAGATCTCTTTATCTATCTAGTAGTTCTTCTTTCTTTTGTTGTGATTCTCATATAGGTCCTTCCAAAGGCGAGATCACGAGATACTAAAAGTTATACAAGCAAGGGGTCCTTGATTGATTTGTTCCTCCACAAGGTTTCTGTAGCAAGATCTTGTATTTCATATTTCACATAGTTTTTGTGTTGGTTTGGTCCACGTGTTAAGGACTTGGTATTTAGCTTTGTACTGAAAAAGTGTAAGTAACGCCATGAGCTTCTCCGCCGAAGTGAAGGATCTTGTCGACATAGTGCTTGAACTCTAGTAGGTGACTCGGGAGTGGAGCAGGCAAGGAAGGTGTCCTTGTAGCCGAACCACTATAAATCGGTTGTGTCATTTCTATCCTTTACTTTACTCGCTTTTATTACTTACTTATTGGTTGACACTTTCTATCCATCCATACGAATTCACATAATATTGAATCTAAAAGTTTTTTGAAACTAACTAAAAATCGGCAAAACTATTCAACCCCCCTTTTAGTTTTCCACAAAGATGATATTAAGGTATTATTTGAGTAAAAAGAAAGTCCATAAACCATTATGTTTTTACACGACCACCGTTTGTTTTCTATTTTAGATTCAAGTGTACATTTGTTATCTTTCTTTCAATCAAATGTTATCTTTTTCTTCTCATACAATTATGTTTTGATTATAGTTTTAAGTCGTTATGGGAAGAGCCAATGTTGAAGGCAACGAAGCGATGTTTGCAGCGGTATAGAGTCCACCAAGCCCCACGAGGAGGTTCCTTCGGTCTACATTATTGGGTAGTACAAGCTTTTGCGTTTCGGGTAGTATGAGTTGGTTTTCATTAATATTGTCTTCTGGTGAAGCGTTGCATGAGACTGAACCCATGGGCTTGCTTGGTTTGAGTCTTGAAGGATGAAGAAATAGTGAAAGCGGATGTTGGTGTGCATGAAGAGGTAGTGAAAGTATTGGAAAGTAGGAGTGAAGATGACATTATATTGTAAAGAAAGAGGAGCTATTGTTTGTGAATGTATTGGTCCATGAATGAGCTCTTTATGAGGATTTCATGCGTGAATACGATAATGAATAGACAACACTTTTAATTGTCACATGCAATATTTGAGACAATCTCGGTATATGATTATATCCATAGAATTGTTATATTTTGGATTTCCCTTATCTGGTTTCGTGTGTTTTGTTATTATCTTCATATTTCTTTCCGTGTGTTCTCAAGTCTAAATTTTAAATAATGAAAGGGGATGGGATGGGAAGGGCAAAGTAAGAGATGACATGATGAAAAAAGTGGTTATTTCAATTTGGGTTCTTGAGTGTTTACTTTTAAGTAGCAATGAAAAGATATAAAGCTACCCAAATTACTAATATACCCTCTAAACTATATATACAATAATTAATTTCTTCACAACTAAAGCTCATCATAGTATCAGTTTCGTTTTGTTGATCACACATGTTAAATAACAACAAAATATCAATGGTGTGAACTTTTGCTATTTTATCTTTCAGGTTGGTTTGTTTTATACATAGTATGACTCAAGTTCAAGTCTCATCCTTGGTATTTGCTTCATATAGGTACCTATCTTCGCAAAATCTATGGGCACACTGGAGAGACTTTGTAGAATAAGAGCTCAGGGGTCCGAGTCTTGGCTCGTGCTCACTCTAGTTGGTGCTCCACTAGGTCATGAAAGTTTCCGATGCTATTCCTTGTGGGGTGGATAATGGCTGGTGCCAAAAGACACTCGGGTCAGGATGTTACCGTCAATCTACACTTTTTTGGAGAATATAACATGTATTTTTATGGTTTTTTATATATGACCAAGTCAATTAATGAATATAATTCAAGTATTTAACCAATGTTTTATAACGCTGGTCGAACCGCCGGCCAACCATTGGACCGATGCCCGCCTATAAAATGGGTAAAAATTCCGGTTTTAAAACCGGTTAACCTACACCCGGCGGGTTTTAGTGACTGGTTTTGAAACCCGTACGGTTTAGTTTTTTCAATTTTTTAATGAAAACCGGTTAACCAGAAGTTGACCTAACGGTCGAACCGTTGACCCGGTTGACCCAATCGTAAAAATAAATAAATAAATAAATAAAAAACCAGGTTAACCCGGTGCTCGAACCGATGTCTGATGACTCGACTGAATCGATTAAAAACCCGAATTTTAAAAATTGTATTTAAGCATGATTCATTGTATTCGAACGTTGACTTATGACTTAACTCTTTTACCCGGCCCCTCGATCACATGTTACTGTTCCAAAATTTTCCGTGATCTAACATGTCATATTGTGAGCCATTATATTTCGGGTCCCAAGATCAAATATCTTGAGAAAAACACATGTAAACAATGCAAGCTTAAAAACAACAAACGATCTGTTCAAATTCGCTAGGTTGAAAGTAAAATTCAAAGAATAAACTTACAGTTGGTTTCTTGAGGCTAGCCCCAATGAGGGGATTCAATCCCCCTCTTTTTCCCCGCCACGCAATTTCTCTCCGACGACGACCTCGCGCGACAGCCGCCCGCAGCGCTAAATTTCCAATGAAGCTCAATCTCCATCGATCGAGGCACTAGGACGATCGATTGGGTGTCGATCGCTTCAATGCGAAGGCAATCGATCGCCTCAACTTTGCCCAATTAAATCGTAGCCGATCGACTCTTCCAACGTAAACCTTGTGTACGCTGCAATCAAAAAAAAAAAAAAAAAAAAAAAAAAAAACATTACCCTATAAATACAACTAAAATTTCATCACAAATCTCACAACATATTTACACACTAAAACTCAAAATCTCACAATTCTCTATCAAAATCTCACAATCCTCTTTATCAAAAATGTCAAGAAAACACCACCAACCAAAGTCTAAAATCCTGCTTGTCACAAAACGTCCCGCATATTTTAACACCGATCCGACTTCCTGCTAACCGTGTCTCACCAATAATCAATTTCCACCCCGCTTCAATATCAATCCCAACAAGCTCCACAACAACACCCTAACAATCCATTTAGTATGAATCGTCAATTTGTTCCATCGCAACAAAACATCCACTACCAACACCAACAACAACAACAAAGCTACTCCCGTCAAGCAACCAATCTATGTATGGGTCACACTAACTGTACCGCCCAACAATGGATTCATCAACGCCTTCATATTCAAATTATCAAGAATATTCTCCGCTTAACCGTATCAATCTTGAGGGTTTTGATTTCGACGACCAATTGTACAACAATCCTAATTTTTATGCCGAACCGGATCGGGTTATCCGCCAAGAGTATCACGGTTCGGTACCGGTTCGCTCATGGATCGTATCACGATTCGGTCAACCTTGATGACGTAGAAGAAGAAGAATGTCGAGAAGAGACGCCACCGGTCAAACCAAAGAAACGAGCTACAAAGGCGAAGAAGGTTGTCGAGAAAGAAGACAAGAATGATTCGCTGCTTGGACCAAAGAAGAAGAGATCGCTTTATGCAACGGTTGGTGTGATGTATCCGATAATAGTGTATCTAAACAACCAAATGCTAAAGGATTTTGGCGAAAGTCATTGCATACTTTCGTAAGGAGGTTCTTTGGAGAAAGAACGCATAACCTATCATTACAAAGTGGAAAATAGGATTCGCCCTAGAGTTGGTCATTTTGTGCCATTTACAACAATGTCGCCGAATTACTAAGTAGTGAGAATGACCTCACCGCTTATACACGAGCGCGATGAATACCAACTAGTGTGTGGTCATCCGCTTGTTTTGGAGCATTGTTGGCGATTTTGAGGACCACTCGCTTGAAGGATAATGAGATGCCGCTTTTTAAGCCAAGACGAGGGTCGAAAAAGCAAGGACTTCAACCGACTCGGATGTGCACTCGGATGCGCCTTCGTTTGTGCCTAATAGACCAACCGGTCGTGATGCCGCAAAGAAGAATAAAAAGAAATCTTCTGAGTCTTCGAAGATAGGATTATGGAAGGTGTTGCCGGAAGTGGGGCAAGATCAAGTCCGTGGCATTCGGCGGTAAGGAGTCAAGGCACCGCACTATGGTTTGAAAAAGAAAGAGCTAGAACAACGGCAAATCGAGTTGGAGCTACAGCAACAAAGAGAAGCATGGGAAGACAAAAAATTGGCACTAGAAGAACGAAAAATTGAATTAGAGGCTCAAAAGAAATATGATGCAAATCTCATGTTCTATTGCACGCCAATCGACCCATCTTTGCCCGCAATAGAACGCCAAACAATGCCGAAACTCAAAGAGGCGATCAAGGCACGCCACAACCTAGATTTTGAATAAGTGTTGTAATGTTTTAATAAGTGTCGTAATGTTTTAATAAGTTTCGTAATGTTTTAATTTTAATTGAATTATTATGTAACGTTTTAATTATTAATGAAAAAAAAATATTTTTTTAAAAAAAAACATTACATTAATAATTAAAATTGTTGTAGTCTTCTTAATTATACGAAGTTGTACGCTTTTTGAAAAATCGGTTTCATGCAATACGTTATCTCCCTCTCACAATAACCAGCTTTCAGTTTTTTCGAAAAATAGTCAACTAATCGATTTATTCTTGGCAAATGTTCAGGAATTAATGGAGGGATTCAAACATGCATGTATACCGGTTTTTTGTAACAATTCGTAAGGAGATTGAGGAATTCAAACAAATAGAAAAGAAGATTGGACTACGGTCATTGATTCGATGGCATATATGATGATATATGTACCACTTGGTGAACCTGATTGTATCTTTGTAAGTAAACAATGTTTATTTTTTGAAGCTTTGCCGACCTCCATTAATTTAAGCTTGATGGGTAATGTTGGAATGGTAGTTGGATTAGCTCGATACAACTAGAGGTGTGTGAGCCTATTGAGGTAACACACGATAAACACTATAGTACGTTTAAAGCTCAAGTTTGACCCGAATTTGACCCGAGATGAAATAGGACCGAATTCCACCTACACCAAGCCCATATTTGCCGGTCCACAGGAGGGGTGTTTGGAGTGGGTTTCGGCCTTAGTGTGTTTGTGATAGGAAAAGGAAACTAACCTTAACTTGTGGGACAAGTTGAAGCCCAAGCAAGCTATGGTTTAGAAGGCTATATAATCCCCTAACCTAGCTCATTCCACACACGACTCACACACCCTCTTTACAAAGAACATTACACCGATTCATCACCACCTTGTTCAAGCCAATCGGAATCATTAATCCAATATAGGGTTTGTTCATACGAAACCCTAATTTACATCTAATCTTAGTTCTAAGGTTTGTAGTTCTTGTTTATTCGCGTTTTCCTGGTCGAATTGAACCCTTTAAGTGGTGTTTTGTTTGCTGTGATCGCAGGCAGAAAAGAGAAGGAAATCGGGTTCCCTTTACTCGATATCGGACAAAGGGCAGCTTTGGTTCTTGGGTTTGTTTCATATCTCGGACAAAGGGCAACGTGTAGTTGTTTGTTTGGTTTGAGGGTTTTGAGCTTTGACACTTGTTTGTTGGGTTAACGTGACACGACTAGCATATCGGGCGTATTCGGGTTAGGTTTTTGTGTGAGCACTCGTAGAGGTAATCGCGTTGATTAATTGCTTTCTAGTTATTAATTTGCGGGTGACTACGAGGGTTAGTTTTCTTGTTTCCTTTTATATTATATTTGTTTATTATACGTGTTAACATGATTACTTAAACTAGATCCATTATCCGCTGCGTACTGAGTACTCGTAGTTAATGGTTAACTTAGATTGTAAAATCCCAACAGTGGCATCACGAGTCAACTCGTTTTTGTGATTATGGGTTACACGTTTTAATAAACACGCGAAAAGGCTGCTTGAAATCTAGCTTAGTTATTTGTTTTATTTTTGTTTTGACAACTATAATGCAATACTTGTCAATAATTAAGAAAAAAATACCTAGACACAAATAAATTGAATTAATGGTTAATTAGATACATAAAATTGCATAATTAAATGTTAATTAGTTTGCCATGATTAATTTTATGTGTGTATTCCGGTTATAAAACTACTCAATTGCTTTTTCTGATGTATGGGGCGATCTAAGTATTGCACCTAGTGACGGTCTTATCGTTCTCCTTTTGGGGAAGACTCGCGAGAGAACTCGGATCAATATGTGTTTATTAATGTCTTTGTTTTTTTATTTTTGATTCCTTATGTGCATAATTTTTACATATTTTTTACACCTAATTGCATGCAATATGGAATAATCATATCGAAACCATGACATTAATAATGGTCTTAATTTTCACGCTTAAATACCATGCTCATTGTCACCTGCTATTTGATTTGTGAAAAATTATTTTTGTAAAATTAAGTGACCTAATTATTGAAACAAGTTTATCATGAAATTAAAAACTGAACGCTATGGACACTTGGGATGTACGGCTCACCCACTAGAACAAACTATAAGGGGGGGTTTAAGGCGGTGCGCACAGTCACACCTAAAGGATTTCAGGTTATTAATACGTATGAAATTGGACGAAAACGTATGAAAGCGTAAAAACACGTCTGAAAACGGACGAAAACGTATGAAAACGAAAGAAAATGATTTAAAACGTATAAAACCAAGAAAACATATGAAACGGGCGAAACGTATGAAACGAAACGAACGAAAAGATGAAAAGTATGAAACAGATTTAAAACGATGAAACAAGAAGAAAAACGCTAATTAAAAGAAAACGTGAGTAAAATAAAAATGTGTATTTAAAAGAAAAATATATATATATGTGAATAAAAAAGATAGACAAAAAGACAAGAAAAAAACATAAACTTAGTTTTACTTTTTAAATCTTAGATTAATTTCCATCCTTAGATCAAACAAAATGAATAATAGAAATTTGTCTCTTGATAAGCATGAATTTATGGGTAACCAAAATAAAGCGCCTCCGGTATATATTGCTAAATCAACTTGTCTGGGTTTTAACCAAAATAAATTGCGGACCCTATGATTCATGCGGGGAAATAAATGTGCGGAGAAATCCAAGAATTTCTGGGGACACTAGCAATTAATGCCCTATTTCATGAATGGAGCGGGTATCATGCGAAGTTCACGCTTGTAAAATTAACTTATTTGTTATGTTATGCATGTATTGGTGTGAACGAGCTCCAATTTATGAGGAGTGCATGTGTACAAAGTGGACCAAATTAATTCTGTTCGTCACATCTAATGTTGATCACCTGTCTTATTAATTATTATTAAATGTTTGTCGTTTTAGACTCTTTAGAAACGTTTTTTGTGTGTGTAAATTCAATAAGTAAGATTTTTGCTACATGGAAAATAGAGTAACTGGATAGGACATGTAAGCATATCGGTATATATCCGTTAAAAAATCGATATCCATATAATTGTTATCTCTTCTAAGTCGAATTTGGCTTTACTTTGGATTTCCCTTGTCTGGTTTCGTGTGTTTGTTATTGTTATAGAGTTGAGATCCATATAGAACTCATTTTTGTCACTAACCAATTAAACAATCATACCATCTATTTTTTATCTAAATTAATAAAAATCATTTTTCACCTTTTTTTCTAAAACAACATATATCGAAACCGTAAATCTTCGTTCTGAAAAAAATACACATCGTGACGAGAATTAAATAATCTTTCATAGATATGCATTGTTATATACTTTCGACGAAGTTTTTTTAAATTTCGCCAGAAAATCATACGCGATTCGTAAAAATCAAATCACATATGATTTAACAAATCACATGTGATTTTACAAATCACACGTGATTTTTCCGGACTAAATTTTAAAATTTTTTTCGAAAGTATATAACAATGCATATTTATAAAAGATAATTTAATTTCGTCAAATGGTATGATTTTTTGGCGTAACGATTAACGGTTTGTGAGATATTCAATTAAAAAACTGAATATATTTTAATAAAAAATAAGTAGTATGATTGGTTGACGGTTTTACGACAAATATAAGCTCTATATTTAACTTTCTCTATTATTATATATGTTCATATTTCTCCTAAAACACGCACTCTAACTAGTTTTTCTTTCCTAAAACACGCACTCTAACTGCTTTTTCATATAGAATGCGCTTCATAATTTAATTATACAATTACTCCTACTTTTGAAAAAGAAAAGGTTTCGGAATAATGTTTCTCGAGTCACATTTGTTCCAATATGATCATATTTTATAACTTAACGTGGATTTTATATGCGCGCTTCGCTGCTGCAGGGTCATTTTACGCCAAAATATTTACGTATAAGATTACATTTAAATCGGGTTCTAATTTTACACCTAGCATGTTTTAAGCGTACACAAATAATTACTAAATAAACTTACAAACGATTTTTGATATGTTAGAGACTATTTATGTCAATCTAAGTTACAAGGTAGTCTTTAATTATGAACAATTACGTAATTGAGCTAAATTGTACAGTATTTAGGTACATTAGAATGGATTTTGTAACGTCATTAAATGGTAGGGACTTTTTATGTAATTCACATAGGATACTTTGACTACTAAGGGTAGTTTGAGTGACGGTTTATGTATATTTATGTTACACGATGGTCCTCGAGAACTCGAATTTATGACATTGTTAGTCCTAAAGGACCTATCTTGCGATGATTTTCACAATGAAAGATAGTCTAAAGGGACGGCTTATGTAAAATTTTGTTACACGCTTGGTCCTTGATAACCGATTTTTGTTACATCGTTAGTCTTCATAGACCTATTTTGCAATGGAGGTTAAACCTCTTAAATCTTCGTAAGAAGACAAGATATTATTGTTGATGAATAGTACAATTTCCTAAAAATTGTATATATTTAAAATAGGTTAATTTATGTTTTAAAACTAGCTCTTACAATTATACTTTCCATGTCTCAGATTATTAGTCGTTATTGCCTTTTCAAGTAAAACCAACTTATTAACTTCGTGTTTTCTAATTTCTATATATATGAAACATTTAACTTTTTAATATGAACAACGAACTTTCAAATTTTCGTTTATTATAACAAATAAAGGCACATGTTCTGCCGTTAAAGAAATTTGGTTTAAACATTTTATAATCTAGCATATCAAGTAGCCAAGAGTGATTCGGTATTCAAATACATAGAAACCAACACCGACCAACGACTATCACGGCTTACTTACTAGCTTTCACAGAAATACTAAATAGTCACACTACACTAAAAGGAATACGCAAGCGGAAAAGAGAAAAGAGTGACAAATAGGAATAGAGTTAAAGAGGAAATGAAAATACGCTAATATTTTCATAGAAGGGTAAAACAGTAATTAACCAAAGTATATATTTTGTTTGAGAAAGAGGGGTGTTTGTAATATTTCAATAAATGTTACTCTTCTGTCTCATAAAACAACACTCAAAGTTTTGCCCAGTGATATGTGAGTTCCCACTGATCATTCTCATGTCTAGTGGTATGAGACCAAGTAGTAACATTTATGGATAAAAAACAACAATGAAGGCAAAAATATCGTCTAGCATGTTTTTTAACACTATAAATCAAACCTCCGTTAACACTCATACTTATTAGATTTGTAAATTCTTAAGTTCTTCGTATTTTAATTATGTTCTTGTCATGGTTTTAATCAGCAGCTAATACATAGGATAACCATTTATATATATAGTTTATAAGACTCACATTTATAAGTTTTCGAATGGGCAAATCGCATAAAAGTCTATCTTATGTCGAATTTTAATTAAAGCTTATTCTTTTTTCTCAATTTAAGATACTCGACTTTTTTTTTGGGCGATTTAGGTGTTTTCTAACTTAGTTAACTATTTCGTTAGTAAATTACATATTTGGTCCTTGAGTTTGTATAGGCATTACATGTTTGGTCCTTCATCTGCTTTTGTACATTTTCAAAAATATTTTTCAAAAATAAATTTTTTCAAAAAAATTTTGAAATATTTTTTCCAAATTTTTAAAAAAAACTTTTCAAATATTTCAAAAAAAAATCAAAATGTTTTAGTCTGCTTTTGCACGAAAAATATTTCAAAATTTTTTGAAAAAATATTTCAAAAAGTTTTTTGAAAAATTTGGAAAAAATATTTTGAAAATTTTTTGACTAAAAATATTTCAAAAGTTTTTTGAAAAAATTTGGAAAAAAATATTTCAAAAGTTTTGTTGAAAAATTTGGAAAAAATATTTGAAAAATTTTTTGAAAAAATTTATTTCAAATTTTTTTGAAAATGTGCAAAACGGATCAAGGACCAAACATGTAATGCATATACAAACTCAAGGACCAAACATGTAATTTACTAACGAAATAGTTAACTGGTTAGAAAACCTAAATCGCCAAAAAATCGAGACCTTAAATCGAAAAAAAATAATAAGACTTTAATTGAAATCGACATAAGACGAAGATCTTTACGCGATTCGCCTTTTCGAATTTGTGTTAAACATTAGGAAACAAATTGCACAGATTATGTATATTTTGTGGTACAATACAAACTTTGCAGTAGATTTCCAATGTAGTTCATTGTGTTAAACTAATTATCAATTCATCCTAAAATTGGTATGTACTTCACGAGTTATAAACTTGCACATATTGAATTAATTTAAAATCAGAATTTTTAATCTGGTGGGTATATTTCTTTTTCCGCTAAGCGATCTATTTTGCATTGTGGATGCAAGAATGGATAACTTGATCAACCTCATTGACCCGTAAACTTTAAAATAAAATGTGTTTGTTTCATTAAGATATTTTGGGTCTGAATCTGACTACCACATCTTACTAGTTAGAGGTGTTGGTTTTATGGACTATAAATTAATAGACGTGTGTTAGGATCGAACTCGAGACTATGGGATTGCACACTTTACGTATGAGAATTTAAAGTTAATAGTTAAATATAAACGTTATATTTATTTATTTATTAAACGAAATAACTAACTGGACGTTAAGTAATTAATGTAATGGACTAACGGTCGTTAAATGTTTATGGAAAAGGATCAAATTGCAAAAGTTGGGAAGGTTCCTAATCCTTTGGGGACTCCTTAACCGATCGCCTAGGGACACAAAACAAGGAAAGAAAACCAACTTGTTCACCAAGTTTGCTTGGATATAAACAAGGCCGGGTTTTATTTTTCCATCTCGCGCTTCATTACTAAACCCTAAAATTGTTTTGTGTGTGTTTTGTTCTCCAAACCGATCGTCCACCATCATAGGTGTCGATCCAAAACTTTTCCACAAACCAAGTTATTTGTTTGATAAAACTAGCATTACTTTAATTCGGTTTAATGCGTGTGTGCAAGAACATAGTAATAACATACTTTTGTTATTATCTTGGATTGAATTACAAAATGGTAAGGGTAATTCATATAATCCTATAAACCCTAATTAGGGTTCATCCTAATTGCTAGTTTGTGGATTTGATTCTTGTTCGGCTAGAATCAAGAAAAGGTACGCATATTCTTATGTTAATTAATTATTCGTTAATAAATCCTATACGCTTCCGCATGTATACTTTGATGTTTTGTGATTATTTATTTGATTGTCATGTTATATAATTCCAACAAGAGGTGGCTAGAAGTCTGAATCGAACGAATTAATGTTGTTTGTTTTTTATAAGTGTCAGAATGATTTTAAGTGCTAATAAGTAACGTTTTTGCAATTTGTTTATTAAACCAACGCAAAGAGGCAGTAAGGTGTTGTTTGTTTTCGATAATAAGTAACTTATGTAAATATGAAACAAGACTTTTATCATAAATATAACATAGTTAATAAACAATCAAATATATTATATAAAGTTTACAAATTCGCGAGTATTAAACCAACGCAGCGACAAGAAGACAAGTTAATAAACAATCAAATATATTATATAAAGTTTACACCTCTTCTTCTTGAGTAAGATGTTATATGTCTAACGGGTCTTACTCAAAAGAAAAACAAAAAACCAAAACGTCGTCTGCCTCTTACTTTGGTAAGAGTAAGAGGCTAGTAAGATTTTTTTAAAAAAACAAACACACAAATATGGTGGGTATATTTCTTTTTCCGCTAAGCGATCTATTTTGCATTGTGGATGCAAGAATGGATCACTTGATCAACCTCATTGACCCGTAAACTTTAAAATAAAATAGTAAGTAAATATGGTAGCAACGGTATGGAAGCCTAAACGAGAAGATGGATAGATCTTGGCTTGTGAGAGTATTTTGTAATCTATGTGTTATTCTAATTTATCGAATAAGTTAGGAAGATATGTCATATGAAAAAGCATTGTAAAAAAAAAAGAATACGCTTAAGTAAAAAATTCTAAAAGTAATATAAAAAGTATTTTAAAGTTCTCTAAAAAAAAGTACAAAAGTACAAATTTAAAAAATGCGCTTAAAGTAATTCTTTAAGTCATTCGGACGGGGAAGAAAGGAATAAAATAATCGCTTTTAAAGTTTGACTTTTTCTCGAAACTAACAAAGAGAATTTAGCTCGAATCTTAAAATTATTTGGATCTAAGTCGATTAAAAACTATAGGTACGAAAAGTAAAATTTAATGATTGAGTTACGAAAAGTAGAGGACACTTGACGCTCCTTTATTGGAAGAAAATAGTGCAAGCCTCGAGCTTAGTTAAAGGATCACGCTAACTTTTTTCTAAAAATATTGCCACACTTGAGCAAAAGGTGTGTTGCCATAATTGCCCTTTTCTATATTGTCTTTGTCGCAATTAGTTCACGCTTGTGGGAGTGGGTCTTATGCAAAGTCCACGCTTGTAAAATTAACTTATTTGTTATGCATGTATTGGTGTGAACGAGCTCCAATTTATGAGGAGTGCATGTGTACAAAGTGGACCAAATTAATTCTGTTCGTCGCATCTAATGTTGATCACTTGTCTTATTATTAAATGTTTGTCGTTTTAGGCTTTTAGAAACGTTTTTGGTGTGAATTCAATAATAGACTCCCATTCATAACACTAATAACACCGCCCACGCCGCTTACATCGCCTTTAACATTTAACATTAACATCCCCAAAACACACACAAGATAACCCAATAACACCATAACAACAATAATATTTCATATTTTCAATTTCAACCCCGAACTAAAACAAACATTTCATTTATTAAACTAAAATAAACATTTTATTAAAACTAAAAACATATTACAATACGAGATTAAAAAAAAAAAAATACAATGCAATTAAAAAAACACACCGCAAAAAAAATAAACAAAAAAAAAACGAGAATACGATCTCTTGACGAGGTTTCAAGTTATATTTTTGATGATTCGATCTTTTAAGTCATTGATCCACCGCACGACCATTGGATCTTGCCTTCAAGATGGCGTCAAAAACTTTATCTCTTCAAACCTTGTTATTGTGAGATCTTTTTCTGCGGGGACCGACGCCGCCGGAGACTTCTCGTTTCAAACGATACTCTTTGCCATAGTTTCGGTGAAATAAGCTGACGAGCTCGTTCCTCCAGTGCTTGTTCCCCCAGTACTTGTTGTAGTCTCGGATCTTGCTTTATTAGTAGCACGTTTCTTTCCCATGGGACGTGGTTGTTCATCATTACCAAACAAAGCCTCGTTTGTTTGGCTTGGGACTTCGCCGGTTAAATTAACCGGTTCCGATGTCTCCCATTTCTTATAATGACGCAAAACATCCCAAGCGTCATCGAGACCAAACAGTGCTCCTCTGTTTTCCTCACGATACCATTGCTTTGCCCGTTTCATCACATCCACCTCACTTTCACCGCTTCGTTGATCCCGCTTGCACGTATGTAACAAGAGTTGAACTTTGTGCATATCCTGCTCAACGTTGTCCATTTGCTTGACATCATGTCCTTGGTGCGCCGTTGAAAGTTGAGTCTATTGAACTCATTTCGACCCGATACCAAAACGTATCTCTAGGTTGGCACTTTCCAACTTTTGGATCCTCCGAAAGCGACTATGTAACACCTTGCAAGTAATGCTTCCTCTGTGAATTCCAACGAGCGAACGACAACCTCCTCATCGAATCAATTGGTTCGGGCTCGGGGTCTTTGGATTTTTTGATTTTCGCTATCGACCTTTTCCTTTTTGGAGGAGATGTGGGTGTCTCAAAGAACATCTTGTGTTTCGGTTGTGATTGTTGTGTTGCTGTGTGAATTGTAGGTTTTGAAAGTTGGAGTTTAAGGTGCTTTGTTGGTTTTGTTGTTGCCAAAACAAGAATGTTTGATGTTGTTGCCACATTTCTTGGCTCGAGCGCCTAGTGGGTTGGGGTTTGAAGATGAACCCGCATTCGGGTTAGATGATGAACCCGGTTTGAGGATTCCACCCACCAATGAGAAGATTGTAGAAAGTATCGTCGTTGCCTCCCGACATTGTTTTTGCGCTTAGGGAAGTTGAAAGATTGAGAGTATTGAGAGGATTTAGTAGTTGAAGTGTGAAAAAAATGGTGTTTTAATTGTGTATTTATAGTGGTAAAAAGGTTTTTTTTTTTTTTATTATTATTTAAAAAAAGTTTTATTATTTTTTTAATAAAACTAGCCGTTAGGGGTGGTTTTGATTTTTTTAAGTTAACGTCTAGTAGTCGTTAGAGGACTTGAAATGAAAATTTTTGATTTTTTTTTTTTTTATTTTTTTTTGGGATAGCGCGTTATGGTGGTAACGGCTTGGGACCAACGACGTTAAACATTATCTCTTCCAACGATTAACGCCGCTAATGGTTAAAATGCCGATAACGGGCGCACCCGTTAAGGATGGGAGTGCTCTAAGTAAGATTTTTGCTACATGGAAAATAGAGTAATCGGATAGGACATGTAACCATATCGGTATATATCCGTTCAAAAAGTTGATATCCATAGAATTGTTATCTCTTGTAAGTCGAATTTGGCTTTACTTTGGATTTCCTTGTTTGGTTTCGTGTGTTTTGTTATTATTATGTATGTTCATATTTCTCTCTAAAACACGTACCTAACTAGTTTTCTTTCCTAAAACACGTACCTAACTGCTTTTCATATAGAATGCGCTTTCATAATTTAAATATACAATTACTCCTACTTTTGAAAAAGAAAAGGTTTCGAAATAACGAATTGGGTTTCTCGAGTCACATTTGTTTCAATATGATCATATTTTATAACTTAACAACGATTTTATATTCGCGCATTGCTACGGGGCGCGAGGTTTACGTCGAAATATTACGTATAAGATTACATTTAAATCGGGTTCTAGTTTTTACACCTAGCATGTTTTAAGCGTATAGAAAATATTACTAAAATTTAAACTTACAAACGATTTTTGAAATGGAGGTGATTTGCACACTCTCATAATTGATTAGTACTTCAAATTTTGAGTGTTTTGACATTTATATTCTCATATCACTTCTACTTATAATGTCAAAACACTTGAAATTTAAGTGTGCCAATCAATTATGGGAGTATGCAAATCACCTCTCTTTTTGAAAATCTTTTATTTAATAAAACAAAACTCCTAGTAAGTATTTTTCATTTCAAAAAAATCAATACATACATTATTTGGTAATATTTTATTTATTTATTATTATTTTTATTTTAAAATATTTACTAAAAAAACTCAAATATTCCGATTTGGCAATAGTTGAAAAAAACGTTCTTACATATGGTGAAGAAAAAAAATAAACATAAAAGTTTAAGTGTCAAACGTATAAAGAAAAAAACTTAATAAAAAGCTTAAAAATATATGTGTCCAATGTAAAAAAAAAATTAACAATTGATTCTTAAAAAACACTATATAAAAAGACCAGCGCATGCGTGGGTATTATAACTAGTATAGTCACTAGAGAGAAACCCCAACTTTCAAAGTTGGAAGAATTACCATAGGGATTGGAATATGCATTCTTGGCGATAAAACTGTCAATGACTATTTATGAAAATTTAAGTTATAAAGGTTTAAACTATGTTTATTAAAAATTTATCACAATTCAATTTCTTGTTAAAATATTATTTTCTTATTCTTTCACCTGTACAACTGATATATACAAATAACTAGCTTCATAACCCGTCCGAATGGGCGGGCTAGCTTCATAAAATAACATGACGAATTCTAAGTTGACGTACATAAATAATATATAACATATAAATAATGAATAATGACAAACACAAAAATTGGAAGAAAAACGAACATGAAAGTATTTATGTAATATATGTAAAAATAAGAATGAAAAGTGTGATAAAAAAAATACAATAGATGGACCTTATTCATATACAAAATAAAACTTTTGTTTACAATATTTTGTTGTGGAGTTTGTTTATTAACCGTATTTGTTGTGGAGTTTTTGTTAACAATATTTTGCTTCAAGTACCTCTCCATTTGTGTAAGAAGTGTTCCATCTATGATGCGTCACAAAACACGGATAGCATTTGCTCGATACACATCAGTCTTGCTATTCATATCCTTCATAATGCAGATTGCTTTAGATTGTGCTCTGTCTTACATGGGTCAAATTAGATAATTAGCTAAACAGGAATTACCCCTGGGATACTGCACTCACAATGCATACAACACGGGTCACTATATTTATACAGGCGTTAACAAATAGCAAGAATAGTAGCAAATCCAATCATATCTCACACAGTTTGTACTGCTTTGTCGAAACTTTCTTCTGCAGTTGCTCCCCGTTTGATTAGCATGTGCTCTAGATGAGACAGCTTCAACTGACTGCAAAAAAAAAATGATTGTGTGCTAAATGCATTAAAAAATGACATTCTATGCATCAACTTAACTATACAAAAATGATTGTACTCTCACAAAGTTTTCGATGACTTGCTTAACCAAACTTTGGACAGAAATGATATATTCCAATAAACTTCAACCACTTTACCTAATAACATAGTACATCTATTTATGATTGAAATAATTTCCTTTATCAGATTGTTCACCTCTCCTATTTATGGCCCAATATGATCATTCATATTGGTTTAATTCAACATAATGAGTCATGTGAAGGGGTTAAGATACGTATGACCATAAAAAGAACGAAAATACACGACAAAACCATTAAAAAGCTCTAATGTAGCCTTCTACTTATAAACTCTTCACCTACCTTAAATTAAAGTTTTTATCAGGCTATCTGCTATAACTTGCTCCTTTGGGATTGATTTTTGATTCACAATTTTGAAAATTATTGTTACTTCCGTCATAGAAATATGAATGACGACAATCTTTTCTTAAGCCTTTGCTTGAAACCGCAAAAGATCAAAAATACACAACAAAAGCATTAAAAAGCTTTAATGTAGCCTTCTACTTAATACACTCTTCACCTACCTTAAACTAAAGTTTTTATCAAGCTATCTGCTATAAACATGCTCCTTTGGGATTTGATTTTATGATTCTCAGTTTTGAAAACTATTGTTACTTCTGATGTTCTTTTCTTTAACCCTTTACTCATTTTAGCTAAAATGGCATCCCCACACCATTCACTTGGCTTATCTCTTAAATGTTTAATCCTTTTTCCTAGAGTATCTGTTGTACCAGGTTTATAAGTATCTATTAATTTATTTCCCCAAAGGTCAGGTATTTTAGCAAAAAATAAAGGCAAATAATTTTCGGTATTTGGAACCTGATTATATATATGGTAATAATAATCTTGGAATACACAAATATACCTATCTATTTCACACATATCACATAGTTGTAACCTTAAATATTAATGACATCCATGTTTTCTTATCCCTTTGCTTGAAACTACCTTGTACATTATGTTAGAGCTTTATTTTTGTGATGACAAAATTCTTAGCATGGTAAATTCGTATAAACCAACATCGTAAGAAAGCCAAATAGTAACACAATGCGATTCTCATAACAATTGGGTAAAAGATAGATAGTAAAGGGAGATTTTTTTTAAGTAATCGCGTCTCTACCACGCATATAGCAAAACAATGTGATTCGGGAAACAGATATGCACTTTTCTGATGCAAATTATGTATACCATACCTTAAAAATCATGAAGAAGGTTTCCCAAGATGAAGACTGCATACTACGAGATTAGCCAGAGTTTCTGGATCCTTCGCATCCTATAAGCAAGTTTGAGAAAACAAATGCATCAAGAAGTTATAAATAAGTGTTGAAATTATGGAAGTCGACTGAATCACAATGCCATATTTACTCATCAAGAAATAACCAAGTTTGAGAAAACACATGCGTTTGGTGAAGAACACGCACCAACACTACATTTTATAGATAGCGAAAGAAAGTAACCAACTATTACTTTCAAGAAAGAGAACATTACAACTCATGTCGGTATAGAACTCCATGAGTTATATCGACTTTTAGAAGAGATTGGGTTGAGTGATGTAACCATTAAACAAAATCAAATTTCAAAAAAACACACGCTCAAGCTCGAACACCTTAGTTTAAGCTCAAACTCAAGTTTACATGTTTAATAACTCAGATCGAGAAAGATTCGAGCCAAATTTGGAAGCTCAAATAGCTCGAAACTTTTTTAATCGAGAGCATGCTAAAATGAGCAAAGTTCAATTGAGATCCAACTGAAAGCATAATAACGTACAACTTGGACGAGGTAAAATAAACATATAAAAAAGATTGAGCGTTTAGCAACATTAATTATGCATATATACATATTAGCACTTTTAGTTACATGCTACATAATAAGACTTAAGAAACTAAAACAAATCGGGGTAAGTCCCAAAAAAAACTTCAATTCGACTTGCCATATGTTTTTATCTCTTTTTTTTAACTCAATCTCGAGCGCAAATAACTTGATAAAAACTCAATTGTTCAGTCCTAATCCGGACGGACATAAAACTTCTATGACAAAGAAAAACTTCAATATTTACCTTGTTAAGTGCTTCAAGTAAAATGATTCACTTCATCAAAATTACCCATGTGCATGCGACATGACACGTTTTTCCATTGAGAATCATACCACTCATTTGGTATTTTTCCGAGAAGTCCCGAAGATAACAGATGCTTCTTGTATCTTTGAACCACCTCAAAAAAAAAAAGTACCAAGAAGAACGGTCTAATTTTAGTTTAATAAAATGACAAGAAGAGATTACGCACCACGACCAAATTTAGCCATGTAGTAGCAAGTTAAGTTAGAGTGTGATCCTCATCAATCATTGCATAATTCTCGCTTGTTTTCAAGATAATCGATCATGCATCTTGAGGAAAATTTGAACATTCAAGGCGTTCTGAAAGTATAAAATGCAATGCAATTGAAGGTCTTGAAGAATTTTTTTATTGAAGTGCATTACAGCTAAAACTTATTGGAGTAACGATATATTCTCCTATTAATGTGCCTACAAAATCTTCCTAATGCCACATATGGGGATTCTATAACTGCTACCAAAGGGCGCTTCCTCCCAATATCAGGAAAGCTGGTCTGACGATCCCTGCAAGCATTTCGAAAAACCTATTATCAGGAAAACTTATATGCTTAAACTTGTCAAATGTAGGATTCCATAGTCCCAAATCACATACCTGTTAATACATCATGCGTGTTGCATCTATCTGAGACATCTCAGCATCATAAGTGCTCACAAGCTCTAAGACATCCGGTGTACTAACTAAACGCTAAAACCTGGAAATACGACAAATCAAACGCAATGGACTTACAATCCGAACGTAAACTACTAATTTATAAGAAAAGTGCATTACCTCTCCAATATTCCCTTTTTGAACCATGTATCGACATTAATACGAATATCCACTTGAAGCGTAATAGATTGCAAAGCCGACACCACTTATTCCTCATCAACTTTCAAATGAGTCACAAACGGCTTCACCAAACCTAACGCAATCCTCTTGGTGTTCCGCCACTCGAAACAAAAAGCTCACATCTACATAAAAAAAAAAATAAATAAAAAAATAAAAAATAAAAAACTACTACATAAATGTAACACAAAATTCAGTGGGTGTTTGGAATAGCTTATTTTTTAGCTTCATAATCAATTAACCACAATACAGATTTAGATTTTTATCTTCAATGAACTACTAACCTTCAATAGATCCCCAATTTGAGTTGAAAAGAAACATGATACATGAACCGATGAACATACAAAAATTTTATTAAGATTTAATAGATCCAAAAATCGCACCGTTGGTGTATCATCATTAATTTCCGCTTGGTTAGTCTTCCTCAATTAGATTAAAGAATCAAAAATGGTTAATTCATCGATGAATAAATGAAGATATGACGAGGAAAAGAATTTGATAGTAATGTAACAATCAGATTTGAATTAGGGTATGCGTTTTATATTTTGGGTGAGTTTATTCGGGAAAGAGCGAGTGAATTGGGGAGAGTGATTTATTGTTTTGTCTGGCTTTGAATTTTAAGTTTATAAGATGGAGATGGTATATTGAAAGAAGGAATATTACTTTGTAAGAAAAAGAATAAACAACAAAATCTGGTTTACCTCAGTGGATGAGGCGTTTGTATGTGGACCACTAAACCCAGGTTCGAACAATGCAAGATGCAATTTTTTTTTATTGTGTAAACGGATAGTATGCCTCGTCACTATTTCCAGCTCATCATAAGATGCGCCATGTCAACATTAAAATGCCTAGTCAGCATTAATGACGTGGCATATGTAGTCTCATATATATGTATAGATTTTAACTTTTTCATCATTTATCAACAACCTAACCTAAAATATAATAGTATTTCTTTTATATATCAACTAGAGCTGCAGATCGGACCAAACCCAAAATTTGCTAAATTTCGACTTATAACAAATTCATTATAAAAGAAATTATTCAATTCTTACAACTTCTTGCCCATGAATCATCCTAACAACACATGCCGCTTAATTTTCGTGTAAGCCCAATTTAAGCTTAAACAAAAGATCGCGCCAAACCACCATTTAAGTCCAATAACACATTAAACCTTAATATCTAGGGACCATATAAGATACACGATGCGTGGGTTTCTTGACTGTTTTTAATATTTATAATTACTCGTTATACCTATGGTGTACCCTAGTGCACTAATGGGCGATGTGCCGGTCGCGTGTAGTGTAGTAATCGGTAAACCGAGGTCGTCCCAAGAGCTACGTGGATCGGAAATTAACTTAAGTCTATGTCACGATTTTAATATGGTTTTAAGATTGAAATAATAAATTAACTAATAAGACAAGAAAGCGAGATAAGGGCAAGAGATGTGATCAATGAAGGATAGTGGTGCTAACCTAGTTAATCCACCTAGCTAGTTATGTCTACATCTACTTACATTCAATTACTTGGTGGGGTCAAATTCGAGAGGACAACATTTGGTCAATTCGCCTAACCTATCAAAGAAAGATGCCACCACAGAGAAATCAGTATACCGTCATAAGTCCTGTTGTTCTGGTCCCCTAAGCCGAGTCATTAAGTACCGCTACATGCTAGATTTATAATAGTGACTGCCCGGCCGTTAGGAACTTAGACACTCACCCCCTAATTCTTAAGTTCATCCAAACGATAGGTGATCAGTTGATCAAATCGCACAAGTAGAAAGGGTCGTCAATTGGTCATATCTTACCCTTTCCGTCTCAGTCCGCTCACCTATGGTCAGTTGGTCATATCTCCTAGGCAATTGGCCTCTAACGCCATTTAAAACTACCGAACCAAAGGTGGCTACCAATAAACTAAGCATGCATACACTTAGAAATAATTATACGAAAGTAATATAAATGTAAACAAAACAATTAAGAAATCATAACTAGGTCAGCACCAGGGTGCTTAGCAAAACATATAACAAATCATACCAACAAAAATGAATAAATCATAAATTGAATTGAACATAATGTTTGATACAAATTACTTGATGTAGAGCTAATAATGATGATGATTGCGAGTGAATTCTTCCTTCAAAACTGGCTTCGGACTGCTGAAAAATACCTTGGAGTGGTGCCCTAATCGACCCATGGGAGATGGGTGAAGAGAGATGCTTAAAATGCAGATTTAGGGTTGTATTTATAGGCCCCGACATGGTTACGGCGTAAATAAATAAATTAATTACGTCGTAACTAAAGTTACGCCGTAACTAATATATTTAGTTACGTCGTAACAAAGTTACGCCGTAACTTTAACAATCAAATGCCTTACTTCGTAGTTTTCTTCATCCTTTCATTTACTTGAAACATTTTTGTACTAGATGTCGCTTTAGGCCCTCATCGTATTTCTTCATTTATATTGTAGTCCTTGAAGTAAATAAACTTCATATAAGTTGCCACCTTTAGTCCCCGATCTCACTTGTTATTTTTACTTTTCATCATCGGAGTAAATATTATCTTCATTTAGCCACGGACTTCAACTCCTTAGTGCCCAAGTAATAATTACGGTAATTAAATTACCGAATTACGCCGTAACTCTTCAACCGTATATTTTTATCCGCTCCGTAATTATCTCTACAGCGTAACTAAATTGCAACCTTACGCCGTAACCTTCACAAAAATAATTACGACGTAACCATAAGAATTGGTTACGCCGTATCCTTTAAAGCTCATATTTACACCGTAACCTTATTAGCTAGTTACGGCGTAATCTTCACATAAAATCCAAAGGCCCTCGTAAATCAATCTTCAGAACATATACTTGGCCTTTATCACTTCTTTTCCACTGCAACGCCTCATTTATGTTGAAATGCAAATATGAACGAATATGAAAGAATTAAGTACCATATTAATGCAAATGAGGCTATAAACACGAGAATTTGATATATAAAAGATCAGGCTAATTTGATGTTATCAAATATCCGCCCACTTGAATCCTACTTGAAGTCAAGTAGACCCTTTAAATAATTCTTACAAAGATATCTCCCATGATTAATTGGAAGTTATGAGTCTAAAAATCACCTAAGCTAGCAAATTCCAAACCGAGCACCTCACGAAAAGGGAATTGAAATCACACTCTCTCTCATAGTTCACGTGTTTAATATTTTTGGGGTGATCACTCAACTGCTCAGTCATGGCGAGTATTCTATCATAGGCTTGGAAAAGATACTAATCTCCGTCACTAGAGTCTATAGATGCAACTATTCTAAAAGGAAATGGGTTGACACAACACAGGCTTATGGGGTTTTTTTGTCATTACTAACGAGCTACGGCGAAGGGGACAAAACCAATGATACATGACCAAATCCATGGCCAAGACACCAATGATTTCTCGCTTCTTCACTAAACTCGATTCATGACTAAGGGTAGGATAAGACATGGTAACACATTTAACGGTGTAAACAAAAGACACGAAACAAATAGATTCCTAAGTCCACAATCGCCCACCACTAGTCGCATTCAATCCCATAGCAAAAATCGAGGGTCAAGAGTCAAGGGGTCTTCAATACACGAGTCAATGCATATAAAATATAGCGTAATGCCTCATAAACTCCATAAACTAGGCAAATAAGGTGCATTAACTCGGCCTTCATCATCAATGAAAAAAAAGTATGTGCTATAAAAAATTTAAAATTTGGGTACTTTTAGCACATAATTTTACCAAAATCAACAATTTCTATCTCCCATCCCCCCACTTGAAATGTACAATGTCCCCATTGTACGAATATTGATTAAAATTTGAAAGGCGAGATAGAAATGTTCGGGTTTTTAATTTTATCCGTAAGACAAAACGGATTTGTAAAAATTTACGCCAGTTGAACAAGGCGAGAATACTCAACACAATACGACACATAAGCTGATTTATACTATCAGCTATAAACAAACTAATAAACAAACTTTTTTTTTTGATGCAAGACAAGGTGTACATGAATAAAAAATAAAAACGATGCGAACATAAAAAGCATCCCCCCACTTGAGATCAACTATCATCTAAACCCGATTTTCTTCCAAAACCCTTTATTCAAAACCCGCGACTTTCACTAGTGGAACCAAAATTAACCAACAGCGCCTGGACCATGGACATAAGGAAACTACAGGGTAGGCTAGGCGATGGGTGTAACGAAACAATTATATTGGGTGAACAAAATGAAAGAAAAGGCTCTGAAGGGTGTATCTAGGGGTATCTTGCACTAATGGTGAGTGCAACAAAAAGGGTTTAACAGGGGGATTGACTAATCGATGTGAAAAGTCAATATACACAATTCATATATGGGTTATTTGGGTTTAATCCTAAAATTGCCTTATATCCTAGCTGCACCCATCACACCAAGTTACCTCAGTGTAATGCTCATGATAATGGTCTCGAAAAGATATACAAAGCCAAGTTCTAAAGTCAACTACAGCCACCGGCACACTCATTTTTATGGAATTATGTATAAGGGGAAAACGGAAGGGCTTATCCTCACACAATGGAAATATAGGGTAGGTGTGCTCAGTCTCGATTAATCCAGTTAAGTATTGAAAAACATGTCAAAATTTTACTAATGAAACATTTTTCATCAAAAACTAGAAAAATAAGGGCAAATAAAATCAAGCGGGTGTCTATGTCTAATCCCTTCCCCCCACTTGGGTCATACTTATGCATATAAATGAAAGATAAGAAGGGTTAGAATTGGAACAGAAAACTCCCCTGGATTTGCTCGGCATGATCGAAGACACACGAACAAACGTGTCCCGCTTTGAGATTCATGAGCAAACTTTAATAACCTGAATTCACTTAAGACAACCAAACACATCATACTAGAAAAACAAAAAGCAATAAAAGAAAAAGAAAAACCTAACTCACTTTCGTAGGAATCACGGTTGCATTTAGCATATGCAACAAGCCTTTTAAACCACTTGGTGTCCCAAGTGGACGAGTGAAGTCTCATGAGGGTTTACAGGGAACACACCCAAAAAGTTCATTTAAAATACTAATACAAGGTTATTGTGTTTTAAAATGAAAGAATTAAAGCAGAGGAAGGTTACGTCGTAACTCTTATGAGGGAGTTACTGTAAACTAGCAAAAATTGACATAAGTCGCAGCGAGTGGTTCTGGCGTAACCACGAGATGGTATTACCGTAGTTGGTAATGCGTCAAGAATTTCACGCAAAAATTTGGTTACTACAGTAATCACTAAGATGAGTTACGCCGTAACTCGGTCGATCAACAAACTGCGGTAGCATTTACTTCCTCGTTTCTGCAAAAATGGTTAGAAAACACAAAACCCAACTATACTAATAAAATGCAAAAGAAAAGATAGGCAAGGGGTGCCTCCCACGAAGCGCTTGTTTTTGTTCGAGTCAAGAGCTTGACTCCACCCTTATTTACTACGTAAAATGGTGTTCATTCCCTCACTTGAAATCAAGTGTGTGAAAATAACAATAAACACCATGAAGGTGTGAATTTGCTATGGGATGGGAAATGATAAGTTATGATCATACCGAAAGGAGATGTCATTTCTCCATACCTTACCCGCTTTAGTTGATGGCATTGATGATTGGTTCACCTCGTGGCGTGGGCGATTGCTCGGCTCGTATGTCTTCTCGTTAATCACTGAGGTGTCCAAAATCTTTTCCTCTAATTCGTTTGCAAGATCAACTAAAATTGGTTCAGTAGCCGGAGCTACATAACCATCATCGGGTGATGTGACGGGTTGCACGATTTCATCCATAATTTTAGCAACCTGCATAGAACAACAAGCAAGATTGTTAGGAATAAAATAAGAGTTAGAAGTCATACCGTTTTGTGTTGTGGTTGATTCCTCATTAGCTTGCGGAATTGCTTCATCACCCTGTAAGCTCTTTGCTTCCATTTTCATTGATTGGTCATTGCCCGTTTCTTCATCTCTCGCAACCTTTAAACGTCCTGGAAATGGGATAGGTGGGACATAAGGTCTGATATGAGGAACCGGCTCCTCGTTGTTAACTTCCTTCATTTTTCCCACCGTTGTTTTGATAGTTCCAACCGCATTCATTTTACTTTCCAGGACCTTTTGGTTCTATTTATCAAGCATAGCCTCCAAGCTTTTCCTCTTAACATCAAGCTTCTCTAAATTCAAGTCCGCGCCCTCCTTGAATTTCCTAATCATTTCGTCATTCGAGTCGTCCATCCTTTTTAGATTATCCGAGAATTTATTGACGGCTTCTTCCAATGACTCAATATACCTGACCTGCTCATATTCTTCTTGTAGAGAGTGCTCTTGTATAGCATGAATGCTCTCCTTGCCATCTTCATATCACATCCAAGTCTATCAAGTTGCTTGGTGATGTTGCCAATGTCATCAAAGTTGTTGGTATTTGTGGCCCAAGTGGTTGCTCCATCATACCAATTTCGTGAATGGTCAGCCATCATTTCAATTAATCTAAGGGCTTGTGCATGTGGCATTGTAGGAATAGGTCCTTGAGAGTCGAGCATTTGGCGGGACGAGATGTTTAAACCTTTGTAGAAAATAAGGACCATAAGATGGTTGCTGATATCATGCATTGGGCATCTGTAGAGAAGGTCATTATATCTTTCCCAAGCTTCATCAAGCGTTTCATCCATCTTCTGTCTGAAGCTCCTTATTTCTTCCATCATCTTAGCAATCTTAGAAGGAGGAAAATATCTCCGAATCAATGCTTTCTTTAAAAGATCCCACGTATTGATTGACCCAGCAGGAAGCATCTTCATCCATCTTCTCTCTGCACCAGTGAGTGTAATTGGGAACACTTTAAGCATTAATGCATCTTGAGAAACTCCTGGAGTGTGGAAAAGATCTGCGATCTCCAATACTCTTCGCACATGCAGGTGGGCATCATCATCGTTAGTTCCTGCGAAAAGATTTTGTCTAAGTTCCCTCATGAACTGGCAGCTCATCTCAAACTCGATGTCATCATTAAACTCGGGATATACGAAGCCCGATCTTTGGTTATCTAGAGTCAAAGAAATATATTCTTCCATAGTGAGCATGTCAAAACCTGAATCTTCCATATCCTGAAATATCAAAAACAAACAAAAAGAAGAAAAGAAGAGAAAAAGAAAACTAAAAACAAAAATAAAAGAAAATAAAAGAAAAACTTGAATTAAAATCCTAATTAGCTCCCCGGCAGCGGCGCCAAAAACTTGATACATGTTTTACTGACCAGGTTTTAATATTTATAATTACTCGTTATACCTATGGTCTACCCTAGTGCACTAACGGGCAGTGTACCCGGTCGCGTGTAGTGTAGTAATCGGTAAAACCGAGGTCGTCCCAAGAGCTACATGGATCGAAAATTAACTTAAGTCTATGTCACGATTTTAATATGGTTTTAAGATTGAAATAATAAATTAACTAATAAGACAAGAAAGCAGATAAGGGCAAGAGGTGTGATCAATGAAGGATAGTGGTGCTAACCTAGTTAATCCTCCTAGCTAGTTATGTCTACATCTACTTACTTTCAATTACTTTAGGTGGGGTCAAATTCGAGAGGACAACATTTGGTCAATTAGCCTAACCTATCGACAAAGATGCCACCACGAGAAATCGAGCACACCGTCATAAGTCCTGTTGTTCCCGGTCCCCTAGCCGAGTCATTAAGTACCGCCACATGCTAGATTTATAATAGTGAGTGCCCGACCGTTAGGAACTTAGCACTCACCCCTAATCTTAAGTTCATCCAAGCGATAGATGATCGAGTTGATCAAATCGCACAAGTAGAAAGGGTCGTCGGTTGGTCATATCTTACCCTTCCGTCTCGATCCGCTCACCTAGGGTCACTTGGTCATATCTCCTAGGCAATTGGCCTCTACCGCCATTCAAAACTACCAACCAAGGGTGGCTACCAATAAACTAAGCATGCATACACTTAGAAATAATTATACGAAAGTAATATAAATGTTAACAAAACAATTAAGGAATCATAACTAGGCCAGCACCAGGGTGCTTAGCCAAACATATAATAAATCATACCAACATAAAATGAATAAATCATAAATTGAATTGAACATAATGTTTGATACAAATTACTTGATATAGAGCTAATAATGATGATGATTGCGGTGAATTCTTCCTTCAAACGGCTTTGGACTTTTTGAAAATACCACAGGTGATGCCTAATCGACCCACAGGAGAGGGTGAAGAGATGCTTAAAATGCAGTTTAGGTTTGTATTTATAAGCCCCGACATGGTTACGGCGTAAATAAATAAATAAATTACGTCATAACTAAAGTTACGCCGTAACTAATATATTTAGTTACGTCGTAACAAAGTTACGCCGTAACTTTAACAATCAAATTACGCCTTAATGCCTTACTTCGTAGTTTTCTTCATCCTTTCATTTACTTGAAACATTTTTGTACTAGATGTCGCTTTAGGCCCCTCATCGTACTTCTTCATTTATATTGTAGTCCTTGAAGTAAATAAACTTCATATAAGTTGCCACCTTTAGTCCCTGATCGCACTTGTTATTTTTACTTTTCATCCTCGGAGTAAATATTATCTTCATTTAGCCACAGGACTTCAACTCCTTAGTGCCCAAGTAATAATTACGGCGTAATTAAATTACCGATGCAGCGTAACTCTTCAACCGTATATTTTTATCCGCTCCGTAATTATCTCTACGGCGTAACTAAATTGCAACCTTATGCCGTAACCTTCACAAAAATAATTACGACGTAACCATAAGAATTGGTTACGCCGTATCCTTTAAAGCTCATATTTACACCGTAACCTTATTAGCTAGTTACGGCGTAATCTTCACATAAAATCCAAAGGCCCTCGTAAATCAATCTTTAGAACATATACTTGGCCTTTTATCACTTCTTTTCCGCTCCAACGCCTCATTTATCCTGAAATGCAAATATGAACGAATATGAAAGAATTAAGTACCATATTAATGCAAATGAGGCTATAAACACGGGAATTTGATATATAAAAGATCAGGCTAATTTGATGTTATCAATACCCACTTTTTATCGTAACCCTAAATCAACTCAAATGTTGCCCTAATCTTTCTCTCTACCCTTCGCAGCCTCAACAAAAATTCTGTAGTAACCAAAGAACAACACAAGTCCCCACACTGAAGCACAATACGTCTTCAAGGTCTCTTATCAAAGGTTTCACGTAGGTTTTGTTAATACAAATATTGTCCAATAAACGTTATTTATATTGTTGGAATCACTCCTAAATTAGAATTAAAGTGTTAGTAATTAATATGTAATAGTTAGCTTAGTTATGGCCTTTATGTTTGTTATTAAGCTTAGGCTTATGTAGAAGGCCCATAAGCCTAGGCCCAAGTTTAATAAGGAAAGGATGGGAACTTGGTGTGTTGCCCTATTTCCCTCCTATAAATACTCTTGTAAACCCTCACTTGAGGGTTGGTTGTTCAATTCACTCATTCACCTTTACGCATAACTCTTCTATAGTTTCATACGTGAGTGTGTTTTGTTCATCCGATCTCTTATACTCTATTTCTTATATTGATTCTTGTGTTACTAAAATGGGAACCTAACAGTGGTATCAATCGCCATCTAGTTGGGTGAAACAGTTTGTTTTTGAAGTAATCTTGTCTACTTGTAAGTTTCACGTTTTTCACCTTTATCACGCAAAAAGCTTTCATTTTTATACATTAAAATTTAAGATTCTTGTACTTTAAAGGTTATTTGGTGTTAAAGTTTAAGTTTTTGGCAAAAATTTTGAAACTTTACGTGTGTAGATGTGTATTTGAGCTTGATTTCATTCGTGTACCTCTTTCTACTCGTAAGGTGAAAAAGAGTTTTGGATCATCAAGTTTTAAACTTTCTTGTTATTTTGGTGATATTGAAGCTATTTCATCATAAAATCAAGTTTCTAAACACTTTTGGGCATAAAATCGGTTTTGGTACTTTCTACTCGTGAGCGAAACCCTAAACTTACGCATAAGCTTCTCAAGGTTTGATCTTCAGTGGAATTGGTTTACTCAGTGTTTTCTTGCTTGGATAAGCTTGAAAAAACTTCGACTTTGGATATCTTTTACACTGGATAAGTGTAAAGGATTTTTGGGTTAAAACCCTAGTTTTACGCATAAGCATAAAAGCTTACGACTAAGCATTATGCCTAAGAATTTTCTACGCATAAGCAAGTCTTACACCTAAGAAAATATTACGCGTAAAGTTCTTACTATTAAGCCTTTGGTTTACGCATAAGCTAAGGTTTCACCAAGTCTACGCGTAAGCTCTTTCTACGCATAAGCTCTTTCTACGCGTAAGCTCTTTCTACGCATAGGGTACTAATCTACGCATAAGCTGGTTTTCTACGCCTAAGCAAGTATTCCAACAAACAACAAGTTTCATTCGACTACAAAGATCCATCAACAACACAAGTATTCCAAAAAAAAAAGTTTTTTGGCGGGAAAATTTGAGTAAAATTTAATTTTAGGGAGACTAAGCGTTCAATTTTACGAGATTCAAATTTTGGTCAAAATTCAAATTTTGGGCCCAAATTTGAATTTTTGGAGTCAAATTTACGTCAAAATTGTCATAACTCAAATTTTTCTTTAAACCTTAGAATTGAATTTTATAGTGAATTTCAAATTTTGGGAGACAATTTTTCAAATTTATGTTTGGAGGAAATTTTGAAAATCACTATATCTGCCTTTCAAGTATGCAGACTTCACAAATCTCCTCACCTTCCATCTACTGCTTAAATCCTTCATCACCAAATTTTGGGAGACAATTTTTGTGAAATTGTACGAAGGATGGATTGTTCTGAAAGAGAAGTTGAACTCAATAAAGCGTCGACATCATCAAATTCCGAAATCCCGCAGTCTTGCAAGGTGAAAGAGTTGATGTACATGGAAGGAATGCTCAAGGGATGTTGAGAATGTTGTGATTCTTGCATCACAGCCGGTGTCACGGACAATGAGGTTGTAGCATTAGAAAAGCGAGATGACAACAACAGATCTGGAGAAGATATCATACTTAACTATGACACCAAGCCCAACTTTGACGAAGAACAAATGGTTGAGGAAGATATCTTACCTATCTATGACATGAGAGCCAAACTTTGAAAAAGAACAAATGGTTGAGGTACTATCTCATCGTTGATCATATTTTGATGCAAATGCGACACAACATCTTGAGCAACCCGAATTTAGAAACAAAGGAGAGGTTGACCCGATGTGTTGCACAATGTCGAGACAACTATCTCATGTCCGAGCCCTAACTTGTTAACAATTCAACGAAAACGTCAAATCAAACTTTTGAATACGAAAACATTCTTCTCAAAAGACCATTGCTCAATTTCAAAAATATTTTTCAAAACTTGAGGCTCATTGCATCTCTCTTGAACTCAAAATGCAAAACAATTTGTTAAATTCTGAGCCAAATGGTAAATCTTTGAATGAACAAAGTAATCGTGTGGATACATTAGTAAAAGAAAATGAGCATTTAAAGGCTCAAATTCAAGCAAAGGGCTTGCACATGTTGCTTTACAAAACAAACGAGAAGATTAGCGCCAGAGTGTGGATACTAATTTTGCAAAACCAACAATCTTGGGAAATAGTCTCTACAACCTTTCGTAAAATAATCGTGGTTAAACAACCAAGCGTATTTAAATCTAAGCGTTCTAAATCTTCAAAACCACGGTTTGCCTCCCAAGTTGTTGAGAATAATCATTCGTCAAAACCGATTACTCCACATTCCTAAGCTATGAAAAATGCTTACATTTACATTAAACACTTCTATTAAATCTGTTTCTGTTAAACATCAACAAGTAGTTGCACTGGCCCGTCTAGGATTAGTTCAAACATTGTGTCTAAACCGAGCATTAAAATTAAAAATTCATATGATTCAAATGACCTGCAAAAGAACTATGATCTAGAAAAGGCTAGGAAAAGGGCACTACTCCAAAAGGATGGAATCTTAGGTTCACGACACGGTGTATCACCTTGAGTGTATTCTTGAACACTTGCTTGTAGTAGCAAACCAAAACCTAAGTTTACTCAACAAAATGTTAGAAATAAACCCGGTGATCTAAAAATAAAATTTAAGAAACCCAATAGGTGGATCAATATAGACGAGACTCTTCCCAAAAGAAGTTTCAACATCCCTTAGATCTAACCTTAGATGGATTTCAACGGGTAGAGTTTTCAAAGCTGTTGGTCTTAGGTGGATTCCTGAGCAAGATACTAAGTAGTTGCACCATAACAAGTGTGAAACCCTACACCCATTCTGAGTAGGAAAGGAAATCATCAAAATAGCATGTTCGGTGTCAAGAAGATAATTGACACTACATCTTTATGCTTCTAACATCCGGAACCCAGTTACACTTGGGGATCCATGTTTTTCTTTCTTGCCCCTTCTATTTTCTATCTGGTACAACAGACTATGGCTTCTACTTGCAAAACAGCGTGGGACCCGTTTCTCACCGTCAAAAATATCATGATCCATCAGCTGCACCACCATTGTACTTAATCGTCATGAATTGGAAACCTTGTTTGCTCCACTGGTTAAAGAGTCTTTCAAAAGTCGTGCTTCAAATGTATCGAAATATTCTAATTTCGGATACACTCTGAAACTACAACTATTGTTGTAGATGCACCTCCTATCGAATCTTTGATGACAGATGATCAAATTGTTTCCAACAACAATGACACAGCTGATGATCAACATAATGAACATAAAAGTTTTATCAACAGTGGATTCTCTCGAGATATTTATGGTACTTCACACTTGTTGATTGATTGGACATACATGGTTTCGCTGTCTCTAATTCATCATCAACATACGTGGTGTATGATCTTGATTCATTGAAAACATCGAGGGGGAGAGAGTGTAGGTGGTCCTTGCTTCCTTGTTCTTCTACATGCTTCCTTGCGAAAACCCAATGCCTTCTTGAATTTCTTCAATTAGGCCGAAGAAATAAGACGATATGTGGCTCAAACGTCTCACTTTGGTGTTATCGTCTCAATTTCACGGGTGATCTTGTGTGAAGTTACCCAAATATGATGTTATGATGCCTCACACACGGTCTTAGTATCGAGTTATTGCATATTCACAGGTGATTAGTATTCCGAAAGACCACAACATTCAGGGGAAAGTCGTTTCATTTCGTCTTTCGTGGTTTGTTTGGTGTGATGCGTCTACATACGTGAGAAGATTTTGTTGATATCGGCATGTTACCCTCGAGCGGATTTTCCGCAACTAGTCGATTCACCTTGTGTGGTTTCTGCTCTTCTACAAATTCCGCTACATCTTGTAAACTTCAAAGTTAGAAGAAATGTCTACTACATCAAAGTTTCAAATCTGCTAAAGACGGTTGTCGGTTTGGGTGGAAGCGATTAAGAAACTTCGTCAATCTCTGTTATATTCACAATGGCTTCGAGCATAACGACTTGGAACCCGGTCACAACCGTTTAAACTTCCTCAAACCCCATCATCACCGAACCAAGCCCCCAACTTACTCGTCAACAAATGGAAAAGCTATTTGCTCATTTGTTAAGTGATGACATTGATGAACGTGCTCTAGGTGTATCCAATGTTTCCATTGCTCAACCCGATCATATTCCAATACGATACACCTACTACAACAACTACTTGTTGAGGAAGCACCACCGGTCGACTCTACAACAACAATTGAACAAACTGCTTCCAACGACGTTGAACCAGCTGATGATGCTTTTAACAATGAAGTACCCCAACCTGCAGATTTTGATCCAAATGCGTTCTTTAACCCGTTTGCTAATGAAATTGCTGCACCTGATGTTGCGGAATCATCTACAAGCCATTTGAATCCTCAAAATCTGCACAATGTATACTAACATCAACCCTCTACACATCATTGGACAAAAGACCATCCTATTGAGAATATTATTGGTAACCCGAATCAACCAGTCGTAACGAGACAATGTCTTCACACAAATGGTGAACATTGCATTTATGATTACGTTCCCTTCAGCATGAATAGACAGGAAGAGGGTATTGACTTTGAAGAATCATTCGCTCATGTTGCTCGTCTTGAGGCTTTTCGGATCTTTCTCGCGTTCGCGCTCATATGAATATAACGGTCTTTCGGATGGACGTCAGCGCTTTTACGAATGGGAAGCGAAGAAATGGTTTATGTCGGCCACCCGGAAGGATTCGTTGATCCCGAGTTCCCGAACCATGTCTATAAACCGAACAAAGCATTGTATGGTCTCAAACAAGCTTGATGCGCCAAAAACAGTCAAGTTCTCTCATGGCGTAAGAAAACCTAAAAGCGACAAACGCGAATTCAATGAAGATCCGGGAGTATAGTGTTTCCCGGTGCGTTATGTCTGAAATGAGCTATGCAATGGATTATCAAGCGTATAGTGATCGAGGAATTTGAGCGATAAAGGATTTGTTATTATGATACTAACTACGGAAAAAGCCAACAAATAAAGGCGGCTTAAATGCAAATTAAAGTTAATTAAAAATCTAATTTCTATTAAATAAACGCTATCACTATTCTTAAAAATGATTTTTCTACTTTTTATAAAACAAAGTATCTTAATTTAACTATTTTAATGGGAACGTGAGCTTGAATTACCTAAAAATGTATTTTAAAACAAAACCGAGCGTTACGTAAAAAAATTACGCTGGAGCGCAAGCTAAAACGTCAAATTTGAGAAATAAAAGGCCTACGAATGTGAAACTAATTTTTTTTACAAAATATATGATAAAAGAAAATTTTTGGAAAAAGAATTATATTTTTTTGACTTTTTTATTTTTTATTATGAATTAAATAAGATTTAACACTAATTAAATGATAAAAATACTAAAAATAATGAGAAAATCAAACTTTTCTAAAAATACTTTATACCAATCTGATTTTGAAAAATAAAAACTTGGAAAAAGCTATTACGAATAAACTTGTAATAAGCTAAAAGACTTAATAAGCTAAACGGACCAATATGTATATAAGAGATAGATTGTGTATGGATATGACAGAAAAAGTCCCAAGGGCGATTGGTATCCAGGTACACACTAACGCGCATATAAAGGGGGAGGTCTCAGGTTCGAGCCTGCCTACCCCCTTTTTGGAAAAATATTTTTTTTTCGATTTTCTTCTTTCAGACCAAATGAACACAAGATAATAAACAACTTTTCTAACTACAACTTTTTACAAAACCCACAAATAAGCACTGAAATAAGCACAAGTTTTACCACAGTGAGCTTTTTTAGAAAATGAATAAGAACTATATTAAGCTAAAATGATTATGAGCTAGTAATTAAGCTAAACATTAACTGAGATAAGCTAAGCAAATAATTATAAGCTAGGATGAAGACTGAATAAGCACAATAACCACTTAATAAGCACTGAATAAGCTACAAAAAAGCATAAGTCTACACTGTTTTACACAGTTAACTGTATAGGTTTTGTAGGCAACTTCTAAGCTAATTTTGAGCACTAGAATAAGCTAGAAAATGATAATAAGCTACTGAACAGACTAGTATACCAGCTAGGCTTTCTAAAAAACTAATTTGTAAAGATTGGCTTATACTAATGAGCTTTTAAGAAGCTCTTGAAAAACTGATCAACACTGAGTTAACTGATACACTAAGTAAAAATGGACAGAATTGAAATCAATGAGCAGACCAATTAAATAAGCTTCAAAATGGAAAATAAGCACTGATATAGCTAGACCACTAGGTTGGCTTCTCAAAAATCTAAATTGCATGAGCTGTTGTTCTTTAATAAGCTCTATAAAATCTTATGAACTAGGCTACCAACTTCTGTGCACAGAGCATGTTTTCAGTTAAGGTGTCCAATATAAGCTCACAAATAAGTACTCTTTAAGCTGATTACAAATGATCTAATATTTTTATATTTTTCTAGAGCAACTAAAGTTTACTATCCTAGGAGATTATGAGCTGAAACTTAGTATTGAGCACACAGCAAAATTCTGATTTTTATTCAAAAACAGGTATATGAAAATTTGACTTTTTTAATTAAACTAGTACTTTGACTTTAATGAGATTTGAATGATCTTAAATGATTGTTTATGTTATATTAAGCTATATTAAGGCTAATTTAAGCTGAGTTTACTTAATAAGTACCAATATGAAAGAATTTGACTTGTGAATCCTTGACAGTTAACTGTCAAAGGATGAGATTTGGGATTTTGACTTTTCTTCAAACAAGGACTGAATTTTGTGGCTAAAATAAGTATTTAAGAACTATAACAACTCAGAACAACAAAAACCAACAACTCAAATTACATCTACCACATATTAGCATGCAATTCCAAACACCACTGTACCACTAATTTGCACATGAAATTACATTAACAACTTCATTAGCCAGTTATTATGATCAAACTGATGCTAAATAACTTAAATACCACTTAACTAAACAATGTCAACTACTTAATGATAACAGATGCAAACTTAAACACAAATTGCAAACTAAGAAAAAAAATTGAAATGAGAATAAACTCACAAGTATGCAGCAATTGTTGCAGCTCTAAAACAGACCCCAAACTAACCTAAAGGAACCCATTCCAACCCACATCCATCTCTGTTATACCCAATATGATCCATTTTCAACCCAGCTTAAACAATTTCTTCACACAGTTGACTTACGTTGACCAAATTCCAAAAGAACTTGAAACTTGAATGCAAGTTTTCAGAAAGCTATAACCGACTTGTATAAGCTTGTTTTAGCTTAAAACTAACTTATGAGAACACGTGCATAAGGATTGAAATGGAAATTTTCACGGTGACCATTAAACAAGAAATTTTATCATGAACTTGAATTAAGACTTGGAAAGAGTTGTAATACACTATTACACTTTAATTTGATACTTCGAAACAAGGGATTACAGTTTAGAATTCAATTGAAACAAAACATGAAAAGCGACATTCAAGTGAAAATAAAAATTAACTAAGTACCCTTCTCCCAGACTTCTTCTTTCGGTTTATACACCCGCTTTCTCTCACATCTGAGTGGATCCCACCTCATTCGAGAGCTTTAGAATGACTTTGTTGAGTTTTGGCCAAATTGTCAAAATTAGCGGGAAAAGGGAATTTAGCGGTGGAGCATGACTTAGCATTTACTGCATCTTGGAGGTTTGTGATGAGGTGGGGGACAAGGGAATGTGAATGGTGAGGAGGTAGGTTGAGGCGTGAGGAGTGAACAGGGAAGTTACAGGCTAGTGGGGAGGAAGAAGGGCTTGGCGGGTTTTTTTGTTTGTTTAATCAAAAGGGTTGACAGGGGATTATTAATGCCAGGGGGGTCAAAATGGCTAAAGTGACAGGGGGTCCAGAATTGGGTAAGGGTTCAAAATGGTTGTGATAGGTTTTAATATAATAAGGACTAGTGATGTAAATTCTGAAACTTCAAGGACCTTAGCGCTTAATTCATCAAAGTTGCTTCAAGGGACCATAATTGACAATCTCAATAAGTACAAGGACCAAATTTACCAATTTCCACTTTTCAGGGGCCAATCTTGCCAAATTTTAAACTTGAAGGACCATTTTGTAAATTTCTCAAACTTTTGTATATTTTTCACCAAAGGACTTATTTTGACAACTTTTGATTTTAAAAGGACCTTTGGTGACTTTTGCTTTTGAAATTATGGCTCAGGGACTATTTTTGACAATTTTGTAAACTTGGGGGACTAAAACTGCCAATTTTGCAAATTTGATATGTTTTTCATCTGATTTTGATATTTTTGCATTTAAAACACATAAAACACTGATTTGTGATATTTTGATCATTTTGATGTGTTTCTGAGTGTTTTCGGATGAATTTGCAGTTTATTTTGTATAAAATGATGAGTATTTACTGTTCATCAATCCCACATCGAGATATTGCTAGTCCCTAGCAATGATTTGAAAAACATAATGGATTTTAAACTCTTTACCAAAAGCCATTACTACGGAGTAGCCAAATGATTCGGTTCAAGTAAGAACCATGGTACATCGATAACCATGTGATTTTGAGCAAACCACCGACTTTCAGCGGTTTGATTTTGTCTTTACGAAGCCGTACCCATACGGACTAGCCAACTCTTAGATAAATTATCGAATTATCTTTGGTGGTTGAATACCAATTATGGATTTTCCACGCCTTTACCACAAGCCATAATCTTGCGGGCTAGCCAACTCTTCACTTTTTAGGATATGGTGAGTTGAGAACCATACAATTTTGGGCAAATTGCAAGCCATATAAGCGGTTTGATAAATCTTTACCAAGAGCCGTTTGCTCTGGATTAGCCAATCCTTTAGTCTTATAGACATGGCGGATGATAACGGATGAGAAAGTGTAGAACACTTACTCCAAAAAAAAAATTTTGGCCAAAAACGGGGATTAGGCGGTATAATTACATGATAAAATTCGTAAGAATCCCCCACACTTAGAAATGAATATTGCCCTCAATATTCAAAGTACCGCGGTTATGCCGAAACAAAGAACGTAGAAGGAAATACTAAGGCCATTATTTAGAAAGATGATTTTTTTTTTTTTTTTTTTTTTTTTTTTTTAGAAACATGTGGGCAACCCCACACTAGGGTAGTAGAAAGAGGTGAGAAAGCGAAATATGGGTGAGAACCCATACGGCGTGATGCTCTTGTTTTTGATTTCGAGTCGCTAGCTTGACTCGATCCCCGCATTCATTTGTTCATGGGGAAAGTAACGTGGAAAACCAATCTCGATCGGACTTTCGTTCACAATGTTAATGAACATATGAACATCAGAAAGTTCCACACCGACGAGATACAACCTCGGTATTGTTAATAGTAGAAACTATAAAGGATGATACCGGGTCAAAGATGGTGTCCTCATTCCGAAAGAAAAGGAAAGAGCAACCACACCATCTGTGAAGAAGGAATAAAGGCGTACATGAGAATGCAAGTCCATTCCTCGGAGAGAAAAGCAAATCACCGTTTTGACATCTTGAAGCTTAAACTTGAAGCTTAGATGGTGATTGTCAAGAAGATGTCCGGGAAGGAGGGTGGGAAATGGTTCTTCAATCAACAAACTTTCGGAAAAAGGATGTCTCCTCCGGATCAAGGTAAGTGTTATCAATTCCGTTGGAATTGACTCATCACTAAGAAATGCATCGACTTCATTCCAAAATTTGTCATCTTCCTCATTAGGGTGAGAGAAGGAATGGAAGAGTGGGAATAAGACTAGAGGATGATGGATCATTTTGAGTAATTCATCAATGGGAAGAATGTCTCCCATTGGATCACAAACATCATCATCCAACTCGGATGGAGCGAGAAGAGTTTGGTTTCATCCACGACTTAACAATCTCGATGCGACAAGCGATGGGAGATGGGACAAGTGGTGTGCTCTTAGAGCTAGCGCTTCACCACTTCCGATGAAGTCTCCGAATCTAAATCATCGTCATCATCATCAAGAACACTCTTGACTTCCACAGTACGACTTTCAAACCATTTGTTTGAACCGGGGTAATTTTCAAAGCTTTGAGCTCAAGACGCTTTTGGGAACTCCTCTTAACCGTGAAGTTTGAGAGTGTTGCATTGAATCTTTCGGATCTTTGATCAATTGTGGCAACACTCTGTTTGTCTGAGGTTTGGAGTTTTGGTTGATATTTAACGTGAGCTCCTCGTTGTCAACCCGAATGGTCAACTCTTGACAAACACATCGATCGGAGCACGACTCCTCCTCAAAGCTCTCCCAAGATAAGGGAACTCTAGGATGCGCATCGAGTCTACTACAACAAAGTCGGCATGAAAGTGAAACTTTCCCACTTTCATCACGACATCCTCGGCTATCCCAAGTGGACGAGTTACAGTGCGATCCGCTAGCTCGAGTGTCATACGGTGGATGAAAGTTCAGAAGAGATGGTTTCTTCCACAGAGAGTGGCATGAGGTTAATGCTAGCGCCAAGATCGGCCAAGGCGGAGCATTGAAACATCCCAAGAAATCACACGGGATTAGAAACCGGCGGGGTCTTCAAGCTTTTAGAAGCTTGTTAAGAATGGTCACGAGCATTGCTCATTGAGGGAGTTTAGCCATCTCGATAGCTTGTCTTTGTTGGTGAGTAAGCCTTTAGCGTGGATGCAAATTTAGGCATTAGAACGAGAGCATCAACGAAGCTTATATCAAAGTGAAGCTCATTGAAGATTTGGAAGAATTTTTCCATTTGCTCTTTGTTTTTGTCTTTGAGCTTCTCATCATTCATTTTTGATGGGTAAGGAAGCTGACCAGACTTTTGAGCCGGGATAGAAGTGTTTTCTTGCTCAAGATTTTTCTTTGGAACTTCGGGTTCCGGATTTAAAGGTTGGACTACTAAAGGTGGGACGTGTGCGGTACTTCGTGGGCTTGAATAATGCACCTTGTCCGTTGTCTCCTTGGTAACTTGACTAAATGCCACGGGAGGAGGGGCATTGGAGTCTTAGGTCCATTGTGCGTCTTACCACTACAGTGGTGACGACTTTCAACTCGGCGTTGGGATTAGGAATAGTATTGCACAGGAGTCCTCCGTAAGATGATGAAGCTTTGTTCATATTCATGTTCATGAAACCGCTCATCATATTCTTTAACTCATTGTCTGCCGAGATAATGTGGTATCAATTTCCTTTTAGCTCACCTCTCATGTTATTGATCCGAGTTTGCATTGATCGCATGTTTGTCTCGGTCATTTTCATGAAGTCATTTGGCATGGGAGCTTGAGGAGGTGGTTGATAACTTTGATGATTAGGAGCTTGATAAGGTTGAGGTTGGTTGAAATTGTTCCGATTTTGATTGAAATTTTGAGAGTTATTGAAATTTTGTCCTTGATTCGAACAAAGCGATTTTGATTGCCATGGTTTTGCAGGAGGAAAACCGGTGGGGTCATCTTGCTAGGTGCACGTAATGAGGATCGACTGTGGTCGGTATTGATTGTGGTTTACCGAAGCTACGGAGCTTGGTAAAGGAAGCATCGGTTGCTTGACAATCGTAATCGCATGTGGACCACTACAAATTTCACACACCTTGTTTACGGCTTTGACCGGTTCGGGCTTATGAATTTAGCTTTTGATTTCCTTTACCTCTTTTATCATACAATGGATGATGTCCGTTAGAGCGACTATCGGAGTGCTAACTCGAAGAGTTACCGATGAAGAAGCGGAGTGTTGAACATTGACTTTGTTGCGAGAAATAGGAACTTTGATTTTGCTCGCAAATCTCAATCACATCTTTAGGTTTACGATTCAAGATATTGCCACTGCGGTGCATTCAAGGAATCTTGATCGTTTCCGTTCAACCATTGTAAAAGATATTCACTTGTTGAAGCTCCGTGAATTCATGATGGGGCATTTCACGAGGAGATCTTTGAATCTCTCCATGCCTCTCAAAGTTTTCATCGAAATTTTGACGAAATCCGAAATTTCATTTTTAAGATTAGTCGTCTTTGATGGAGGAAAGAAGTAATTCACAAACTTTTGAACAAGATCCTCCCAAGTTTCGATAGATCGAGGGGTTCTTTTTCGACCAAATCCGGTGTCCCTCAGAGAGAATGGAAAAAGCATCAACTTGATGACTTTTGAGGAACATCCTTGAAATTGATAGTTGAGGTCAACTTGTTAAACCAACGGATGTGTGCATCGGGTCTTCACGATCGAGACCGCGGAATTGATTTGTAGACACAAGTTGGATCAAATGTGTCTTCATTCAAGTGATCGAGTTGATTACGGGTAAAACAATGGCATCTCCATAACCCTCGGTGGGTGCACGGAGCATTTCCGCCATAAAACGCGTTAAATACGCCATGGTGTTGTTTGAAATAGTACGAATCTCGGGTTCGACTATTCGGGCAGCACGTCTACGAGAACGTCTTCTAGGAATATCTACTAGTTCACGAAGAGGGCTCAATGATCTAGAAGAACGAGTGCGCATGCACTAGAGATAACTCTAAGGGATCTCAGAGTTAAGAAGAGGAATTATGAAATTGAGGAAAGAAGATTATTTTTGATTTTTATGGTTATACATATATAGAGAAACAAAAGAAAAATATTTTTGTGTTTTATATGTTTTGAGATGTTTTGGGTTTTTGAAAATTTTTATAAGAAAATAGATATAGATATAGAGATGGATGGATGGTATGAACAAAGAGTGAGGCTCAAACAACTAATCTGCTAGACGTAGGATTATCGGCCTGACTCCCGGCGTGGCGCCAAAAATTTGATGCGCGCAAAACCGTCAAGTTCTCTCACGCAAGCGTAAGAAAACCTAAAACAGCTTAAACGCGAATTCAATGAAGATCTGGGGAGTATAGTGTTTCCCCGGGTCGTTATGTCCCAGCGAGCTATGCAATGGATTATCAAACGTATAGTGATCGAGGAATTTGAACGATAAAGGGATTTGTTATTATGATACTAACTACGGAAAAAGCCAACAAATAAAGACGGCTTAAATGCAAATTAAAGTTAATTAAAAATCTAATTTCTATTAAATAAACGCTATCACTATTCTTAAAAATGATTTTTCTACTTTTTATAAAACAAAGTATCTTAATTTAACTATTTTAATGGGAACGTGAGCTTGAATTACCTAAAAATGTATTTTAAAACAAAACCGAAGCGTTACGTAAAAAATTACTTTGGGCGCAAGCTAAACGTCAAATTTGAAAATAAAAGGCCTACGAATGTGAAACTAATTTTTTACAAAATATATGATAAAAGAAAATTTTGGAAAAAGAATTATATTTTTTTGACTTTTTTATTTTTTATTATGAATTAAATAAGATTTAACACTAATTAAATGATAAAAAATACTAAAAATAATGAGAAAAATCTGAAACTTTTTCTAAAAATACTTTATACCAATACAGATTTTTGAAAAATAAAAACTTGGAAAAAGCTATTACGAATAAGCTTGTAATAAGCTAAAAGACTTAATAAGCTAAACGGACCAATATGTATATAAGAGATAGATTGTGTATGGATATGACAGAAAAAGTCCCAAGGGCGATTGGTATCCAGGTACACACTAATCGCATATATAAAGGGGAGGTCTCGGGGTTCGAGCACGCCTACCCCTTTTGGAAAAATATTTTTTTTCGATTTTCTTCTTCGCACCAAATGAACACAAGATAATAAACAACTTTTCTAACTACAACTTTTACAAAACCCACAAATAAGCCTTGAAATAAGCACAAGTTTTACCACGGTGAGCTTTTTAGAAAATGAATAAGAACTATATTAAGCTAAAATGATTATGAGCTAGTAATTAAGCTAAACATTAACGAGATAAGCTAAGCAAATAATTATAAGCTAGGATGAAGACGAATAAGCACAATAACCACTTAATAAGCGAATAAGCTACAAAAAAGCATAAGTCTACACTGTTTTACACAGTTAACTGTATAGGTTTTGTAGGCAACTTCTAAGCTAATTTTGAGCACTAGAATAAGCTAGAAAATGATAATAAGCTACTGAACAGACTAGTATACCAGCTAGGCTTTCTAAAAAACTAATTTGTAAAGATTGGCTTATACTAATGAGCTTTTAAGAAGCTCTTGAAAAACTGATCAACACTGAGTTAACTGATACACTAAGTAAAAATGGACATAATTGAAATCAATGAGCGAGACCAATTAAATAAGCTTCAAAATGGAAAATAAGCAGCGATATAGCTAGACCGCTAGGTTGGCTTCTCAAAAATCTAAATTGCATGATGTTGTTCTTTAATAAGCTCTATAAAATCTTATGAACTAGGCTACCAACACGTACCTGAGCATGTTTTCGATTAAGGTGTCCAATATAAGCTCACAAATAAGTACTCTTTAGTGATTACAAATGATCTAATATTTTTATATTTTCTAGAGCAACTAAAGTTTACTATCCTAGGAGATTATGAGTGAAACTTAGTATTGAGCACCTGACAAAATTCGATTTTTATTCAAAAATGTATATGAAAATTTGACTTTTTAATTAAACTAGTACTTTGACTTTAATGAGATTTGAATGATCTTAAATGATTGTTTATGTTATATTAAGCTATATTAAGGCTAATTTAAGTGAGTTTACTTAATAAGTACCAATATGAAAGAATTTGACTTGTGAATCCTTGACAGTTAACTGTCAAAGGATGAGATTTGGGATTTTGACTTTTCTTCAAACAAGGACTGAATTTTGTGGCTAAAATAAGTATTTAAGAACTATAACAACTCAGAACAACAAAAACCAACAACTCAAATTACATCTACCACATATTAGCATGCAATTCCAAACACCACTGTACCACTAATTTGCACATGCAATTACATTAACAACTTCATTAGCCGCTTATTATGATCAAGCGATGCTAAATAACTTAAATACCACTTAACTAAACAATGTCAACTACTTAATGATAACAGATGCAAACTTAAACACAAATTGCAAACTAAGAAAAAAATTGAAATGAGAATAAACTCACAAGTATGCGAAGAATTGTTGCGACTCTAAAAGCACCCCAAACTAACCTAAAGGAACCCATTCCAACCCACATCCATCTACTCATTATACCCAATATGATCCATTTTCAACCCAGCTTAAACAATTTCTTCACACAGTTGACTTACGTTGACCAAATTCCAAAAGAACTTGAAACTTGAATGCAAGTTTTCAGAAAGCTATAACCAGCTTGTATAAGCTTGTTTTAGCTTAAAACTAAGCTTATGAGAACCTGTGCATAAGGATTCGAAATGGAAATTTTCACAGTGACCATTAAACAAGAAATTTTATCATGAACTTCGAATTAAGACTTGGAAAGAGTTGTAATACACTATTACACTTTAATTTGATACACTGAAACAAGGGATTACAGTTTAGAATTCAATTGAAACAAAAACATGAAAAACGACATTCAAGTGAAAATAAAAATTAACTAAGTACCCTTCTCCCAGCTTCTTCTTTCAGTTTTATACACCCACAAGCTTTCTCTCACCAATCTGAGTGGATCCCACCTCATTCAAGAGCTTTAGAATGACTTTGTTGAGTTTTGGCCAAATTGTCAAAATTGGCGGGAAAAGGGGAATTTAGCAGGTGGAGCATGACTTAGCATTTACTGCATCTTGGAGGTTTGTGATGAGGTGGGGGACAAGGGAATGTGAATGGTGAGGAGGTAGGTTGAGCGTGAGGTGAGCAGGAAAGTTCTGGTAGTGGGGAGGAAGAAGGGCTTGGCGGGTTTTTGTTTGTTTAATCAAAAGGGTTGACAGGGATTATTAATGCGGGGGTCAAAATGGCTAAAGTGACGGGGTCCGAGTTGGGTAAGGGTTCAAAATGGTTGTGATAGGTTTTAATATAATAAGGACTAGTGATGTAAATTCTGAAACTTCAAGGACCTTAACTGCCAATTCATCAAAGTTGCTTCAAGGGACCATAATTGACAATCTCAATAAGTACAAGGACCAAATTTACCAATTTCCACTTTTCAGGGGCCAATCTTGCCAAATTTTAAACTTGAAGGACCATTTTGTAAATTTCTCAAACTTTTGTATATTTTTCACCAAAGGACTTATTTTGACAACTTTTGATTTTAAAAGGACCTTTGGTGACTTTTGCTTTTGAAATTATGGCTCAGGGACTATTTTTGACAATTTTGTAAACTTGGGGACTAAAAGCGCCAATTTTGCAAATTTGATATGTTTTTCATCTGATTTTGATATTTTTGCATTTAAAACACATAAAACACTGATTTGTGATATTTTGATCATTTTGATGTGTTTCTGAGTGTTTTCAGATGAATTTGCAGTTTATTTTGTATAAAAATGATGAGTATTTACACACTCATCAAAGCTCCTCGGGCGTGGTACGATAAGTTATCATCCTTCCTCATTTCCAATAATTTCACCAAAGATTCGGTTGACCCAACTCTTTTCATACAATATCACAGGGCACACATCTTAATTGTTCAAATTTACGTGGATGACATCAGTTTTGGGTCAACACATAAAAAGTACTCAATCGCTTTTGCAAAACTAATGAAGAAACATTTTGAAATGTCCATGATGGGTAAACTTACATTCTTTCTAGGACTTCAAGTTCATCAATCACCCCGTGGTATTTTCTTGAGTCAGTCCAACTATGCCCTTGAACTGTTAAACAAATTTGGAATGCAAAACTGTGAAACCTATGCCACACCAATGGCTCATACCAAGAAGCTAGACGCTGATTTACATGGGAAATTGGTAGACCCTACCAAATACCGTAGTATCATTGGGTCTCTCATGTATCTAACAGCTAGCAGACCTGATATTGTTTTTGTTGGAATCACTCCTAAACCTTAATCAAGTGTTAGTGATTCACATGTAATAGTTAGCTTAATTATGGCCTTTATGTTTGTTATTAGCCTTAGGCTTATGTAGAAGGCCCATAAGCTTAGGCCTAGTCCAATAAGGAAAAGGATGGGAACTAGGAGTGTTGCCCTAGCTTCCCTCCTATAAATACTCTTGTATAACCCTCACTTGAGGGTTGGTTGTTCAATTTACTCTTTCATTCATACTCTACGCATAACCATTCTTACTCATACGTGTGTGTTTGTTTGTTTATTGTTCAACCGATCATTATCTCCTCTCTATTTCTTCTATTGTTACTTGTGTTGCAAATTTGGGATCTGATTCGTGCCAAACGGTCAAGTTTAGTCACGCAAGCTAGCCACTTGTGAATGGCTAACTGTAACAAACTTAAAACAGTCTGGAAACGAATGCAATGAAGATAAGGAGAGTATAGTGTTTCCCCAGGTCGTTAAGTCCCAACGAGCTGTGCGAGAATAGTCTAACGTGTAGTGATCGAGAGAATTTAAACGGGAAAAGGGTTTGATTGATTATACCCTAAGAAAGAGTTTACAAATTACAGGGGCTTAAATTCAAATTAAAGGAAATTAAAAAGATTAACTATATTAAATAAACGCTATCACTATTTGCAAAATGATGTTTTTGATTTTATGTTTTTATTAAACTTAAATTACAAACTACGCGACGTACAAAAGAAAATGTAAAATTTACACAATATTAATCCTAAAAATATGAAAATGATATTTTTACAAACCTAATGATAAAAGAAAATTTTTAGAAAAAGAAAATTATTTTTATAACTATTTAATTAATAATTATTAATTAAAAACTATTTTTAACTATTTAATAATAACCTAAAATATAAGAAATTATAAAATAAAGCTAGAAAAATGAAATTATGACTTGGAAAAATCTAAAATATCAAAACAGAATTTTCAAAACAATTTTTATATTTTTCTGATTATTTTTCTATTTTGTATGAATTTTAAACTATTTAAAACTAATTAAATTACTAAAAATTACAAATTAAACTATGAAAAATCTGGAAAAATAATTTTTACTTTTATATTTATCTTAACCTAATAAAATGAAAAATTATTTTTTGAACTTTTCCGATTTAATTGTATTAAAAGCTAATTAAAATGGCCTAAAAACTGTTTTTAATTAAGAAAAATAGCAAACAGACCTAGAAAAATGTGAAAAATTCAAGAAAAATCTAATTTAATATGCTGAATCTAAGAAAAATATAAAAACATGGGCTTGTGTGTAAGAAAATGAGACTGCAGTTATAAGTGCTTATTTATAAGCACTTGGAATAAGCACAAGGTACAAACTGGGCACCAATATCTCACAGAAGCTATAATAAGCTAAAAATACTCAAATGCAACTAAATACAACTGACCTTGACCTCTGAATTGCAAACTGCTTATGATTAAGATGATTTGAGTTAAATGCTAAAACAGTTTTTATCACAACTTTTAAGCTTAAGCACAGTCTTATCAAATAAGCAAAACTTAAAACCAAAAGTTGGAATCTAGACTAGACCTGGCTAGGTGCTTGTAAACCAAAAATTAGACCTAGACAAGCTCTTATGAGCTCTGTGCAACCCCTGCAATAAGCTGAGAAAACTCAGCTTTGACTGAGTTTGTGAACATGGCACATAAGCCTGTTTGATGAGCTTATTTGAAGCTTTTACAAAATTACTAAAATTATGCAAAAATGACAATAAGAAAATAGACCTGATGAAGTTTTTAAAACCAAAGTTTGACTTGATTTGGCGCAGAGATGAATCAAGGAAAAATCATCTTAGTTGGTGGCGAGATCTTCAACCTTTTTGACTTTTGAGCAGAAATGAAATGTTGACTTTTTTGAGATTTAATCTTGATTTAATGACTGAATATGATGTATTATGTTAAACTAAGATTACATAAGGCTACTCCATTGATTTCTAAGCACAAATCATACTTCTGGTTTTACAAAGTCCTAACATATATGGACTTAAGACAGGTTAAACATGATTTTGACTTTTGTGAAGTGCAGATGCAATTTTAAGACTTGAATGAGTTAATTTAAGCTAAACAAACCTAGAACTACAAGGGTTACCCACTGAGTAAACCTTAAAGACAGATAATGCAGCAGATCCAAACACCCTTTTGATTCACTGTTTTGAACTTTAAATTAGCTAATCATTGAACTAGTATATATCATTGATTAAACCGAGTTAAAAGCATTCTAATGACCACTAATTAAACAAGTTTAAACTATTTTTGACCATAAATACCAATACAAGCACAATATGAAGCTGCATAAAAGCGAAAATGAGTTAACAAACTTACAAGGGCCCACTTATGATGAAGCTTATCTGAGAACCCAACACTACACTATTCTAATCCATTTCAACCCATTCCAAGCTCGCAACAACCAATTCAAACTTATACCCATTTTGCTTCCTTAGTTGACTTTCGTTGACTTTTTAGCAACTTTGATTGAAATGTTTCTAAAGCTTACCAAAAGCTATATTGAGCTTAGATAAGCTTGTTTGAGCTTAAATAAAGCTTATTGAAGCTTTGAACATAAGAGATGGAAATTGAATTTTACAATGAGTGAACCTTAAAACTTGAAATGTTGTTCTCTTTGAATTGATACTTGAATATTGATTATAATGATAAAATACCTTGAATTGAGTACATAGGAACAGAAAACTAAAGCTTTTAAATTAAACTAAGACATTGAAATTGAAAACGACATACATGAATAATAAAAACTAGCTACTGAGCTTCTCTCTTGCTTCTCTTCCCTTTTTATACATCAAAATCCTTTCTCTCTCCTCCTCGATTGATTCCCGGCTATAATTGGAGCCATTGGATGGCTAGAATTCATATTGCCTGGATCATTTTGGCGGAAAGGGCTATTTATTGTAAGGCTCGAGCGGCAAGTAGGGGGTGGCATGGTTGTAGTGGGTTGTGATGATGAGGGTGGTTTGAGGAGAAAAAGGTGATGGGAGGTGGCACTGGTTTGCAGCAGTGTGGGGAAGAGGATAAGCAGTGGCTTGGTGGGAAAGGGAAAGGTTTGACTGTGGGGTTGACCAAGGGTTCAAAAGGGTAATGAGGGGTTCAAAAGTGTATAATGGCGGGGGTCATAGTTGTTTTGACAAGGCATGGATTAATATTAAATGACAAGGACTTGTTTTGCAATTACCAAACTAGAAGGACCGGACACGCCATTTCTCAAATTTCACACAAGGACCAATTTTGACAAGTTCCAATAGTACAAGGACTATTTTGACATTTCAATTTTCCGAGGACCAAACTTGACATTTTGAAAGTTGAGGACTTTTTTCGCCATTTAACAAAGATTTATTCAAGGACCATTTTTGACAACTTAGAATATTTCAAGGACCTTGAATAACATTTTTCTTTATTTTGTTTTACCGAACTGCTTTTTGACAACTTTTGAAACTTGGGGACTAAAGCGCCAATTATGCAAACTTGATACTTTTTCACCATATTTTGATATTTTGCATTTAAAACACATAAAACACTTATTTGTGATATTTTTATCATTTTGATGCATTTACAGTGTTTTCGGATGTTTTTGCGGTTTAAATGGTACAAAATGATGAGTATTTAGACACTTCATCAATCCCCACACTAAGATATTGCTAGTCCCTAGCAATGTTTTGAGAAAATTAATGGATTTCATCTCTTTACCAAAAGCCATTACTACGGAGTAGCCAAATGTTTGATTCAAGTAAGAACCTTGGTACACCGATAACGAAATGATTTTGAGCAAATCACCGACTTCAACGGATTTGATTTGTCTTTACCATAAGCCGTTTGCTACGGACTAGCCAACTCTTAGATAAATTATCAATATTATCTTTGGTGAGTCGATTACCAATTATGGTTTTTCAAGCGCCTTTACCACAAGCCATAAACTTGCGGGCTGCCACTCTTCACTTTTAAGGATATGGTGAAATGAATACCATACAATTTTGGGCAAATTGCAAGCCGTCAACGGTTTTGAGATATCTTTACCAAGAGCCGTTTGCTCTGGATTAGCCAATCCTTTTGTTTATTAGACAAGCGGATGATAACCATAAGTTGAGTAAGTGCGAACACTTACTCCAAAAATTTTTTGCCAAAATGGGGAATTAGGCGGTATAATTACATGATAAAATTAGTGAGAATTCCCCCACACTAAATTGAATATTGCCCTCAATATTCAAAGTACCGGCAGTTATGCGAAACATAGAACGAAAAGGAAATACTACGGCCATTATTTAGCAAGATTTTTTTTTTTTTTTTTTTTTTATGAAACTTTATATATATACACAACATGTGGGGCAACTCCCACACTAGGGTGGGACACACGGTGAAAACCCATGTAGCATGCTCTTGTTTTTGATTCCCGAGTCGCTAGCTTGACTCGATCCCGCATTCATTGGTTCATGGGAAAGTTTGTAGATCCGGACAACCACGGGGAATGTCCTCTCCAAAGTAATGCTTCAACCGATGACCATTCACTTTAAAGTTTGGACCATCGGGTTGAGATAACTCAATGGTTCCATATGGAAATACTTTAGTGATGGTGAATGGTCCGGACCGGTAGGATTTTAGTTTTCGAGAAAATCTTCAATCTTGAATTGAAAAGAAGGACTCGATCACCGACGTTGAAAACGCGGTTCTTGATTTTGATTCATGAATCTTCTTTGTCTTTGTTTGTAGATCAAAGAGTTCTCGTATGCTTGATCACGGAGTTCATTTAATTCATTCATTTGAACTTTCCGGTGATTACCAGTGTCTGAATATCAAAGTTGGCATGCTTCAAGGCCCAAGATGCCTTGTGCTCGAGCTCAACCGGTAGATGACACGCCTTTCCGTACACTAGCTTGTATGGAGTACACCGATGGGTGTTTATAAGCTATCTGGAAGGCCCAGTGCGTCATCTAGCTTATCCGACCAAGAGGCGCGGTTTTCACCAACCGTCCTCTCCAAGATTCTTTAATCCTCGGTTGGAAACTTCCACTTGCCCACTTGTTTGGGGTGGTACGCAGATGAGAGGCGGTGAGTTACACCATACTTTTGCATGACTCTGTCAAACCGGTCATTGCGAAATGCGTACCACGATCACGATTATGGCTCGTGGAGTTCCAAACCTAGCAAAAGAGATTTTAAGAATTTCACAACAACTCGGGCATCGTTGGTAGGCAAAGCTTTAGCTTGACCCATTTTGACAAATAGTCAACGACCACGGTATGTATTTATTACCACGAGAAGAAGAAATGGCCCGTAAAGTCAATGCCCCGATGTCAAAAATCTCACACACTTGAATGGCGTTTTGCGGCATTTCATTTCTTTGAGATATTCTGTGGCGTTGACAAGCGTCACGAGTTTTGACAAATTCATGGGCATCCTTATAAATCGTGGGCCAATAGAATCGGAATCAAACACCTTCTTGGCGGTGTAGTTGGGGCTATGATGTCCCCGATGGGTCGAAATGGCAAGCTTTGAGAATGTCAATAGCTTCCCGACCATACACACATCGCTTTGATGACTTGATCCGCAAATTTTGAACAAGTAGGGTCGTCCGTATAATGTTTTACATCTTTAAAGAATTTGTTTTTCCTGGGACGACATCCTTTCACCACAAAGTTACCCGCATGGTAATTTGCAAAGTCAAGAAACCATGGGGTAGAAGAGTCTCCACGAAAAGAAACCACATTGAGTGTTTCGAGAGGAAATGTTTCATTTATTTCCTTTTTCTCAAACACATCTTGGTGAGGGTTTTCTAGACGGAAAGATGATCAACGACAAGGTTCTCGCTCCTTTTTATCACGTATAATGATATCAAATTCTTGCGGGAGGAGAACCCAACTGAGCAATCTCGACTTTGCATCTTGTTTTGCAAAGAGATATTTGAGAGCCGAGTGATCCGTGATACACCACGCATTTGGTCAAGATGAGGTATGGTCGAAATTTCAAACGCATACACCACAAACTAATAGTTCTTTTTACGTAGTGGTGTAATGGGTTCGAGCTTGATCATAGTCTTACTTGCGTAGTGGATAGGCTGAAAATGCTTGGTTTTCGTTGCCCCAAGACCTGCACCGATAGCAAAATCACTTGCATCGCACATGAGCTCAAAGGGTAAATCCTACTCGGGCAACTAGAATGGGTGCCCGTAAGCTTTTCCTTTAATGTTTCAAAAGCTTGATGCACTCGGAGAGAAGATAAAAGAGCATCTTTTCAAGAAGATGGGTCATAAGTCGAGCGATTTTAGAAAAATCTTGTATGAATCTATGATAGAACCCGGCATGACCTAGAAAACTCCTAATACCTTTGACGGTAGTAGGATGAGGCGCTTTAGCAATAACATCAACTTTTGCTCTATCGACCTCAATCCGCTTTTTGAAATCTTATGGCCAAGGACTATGCCTTCTTTGACCATAAAGTGGCTCTTCTCCCAATTTAGACAGATTGGTGTCTTCACACCGTTTTAGCATTTTGTCTAAGTGGGAGAGACATGTATGAAACGAGTCCCCAATGACCGAAGTCATCCATAAACACCTCCATTGTTTCCGATCATGTCGTGGAATATGGCCATCATACATCGTTGGAACGTGCGGGAGCATTACATAGGCCAAAAGGCATACGTCAGTAGGCAAAAGTTCCGTATGGGCGGTGAATGTGGTCTTTCTTGATCCGCCGGATCAATGGGGATCTGAAAGTAACCCGAGAAACCATCAAGGAAACAATAGTATTCGTTCCCTACTAATCATCAAGCATCCGATCCATGAAGGGTGAGGAAAATGGTCTTCTGGGTGGCTTCGTTTAACTTGCGATAGTCAATACACACACGCCATCCCGTAACCAATCGAGTTGGAATTAACTCGTTTTCTTCATTGTGACAACAGCTATGCCACCCTTTTGGAACACGGTGAATGGGGTCGACCCAAGGACTATCGGAGATCGGGTAAATTAAACGGCATCAAGAAGTTTGAGAACCTCTTGTTTGATAACCTCGTGAATCTTAGGATTCACCCTTCTCTCGATGTTGGACTTTGGTTTGAAGTCATCCTCCATTAAGATTTTGTGAGTCGTAACTGTGGTTGATACCATTAATGTCGGAGAGTTTCAAGCAATTGCTTGCTTGTGTGACTTCAAGACCTTTATGAGAGCGCTTTTCTCCTCCTCGCTAAATCTTTAGCAATTATGACGGGAATTTATCATCACCTCCAAAATGCATATTCGAGATGAGGAGGTAGGTCCTTAAGTTCAACCTCGAAATTCTTCAGAGATGTTTGTCTTGATTTGATTTCCTCAATTGTGATTTCTTTCGGAGGAGTGAAGGTAATGGATCTTCATTAAGCAATTGCTCAAGATAAAGAATATCTCCTCCGAATCATAAACACCATCAATTCCAGTAGGAATTGATTCATCGAGAACAAGAAATTCATCGATCTCTTCCGAAGGAAGTCACCTCCCTCAAATGGAGTGAGAGGGGAAAGAGTCGGCAATGATTGGTTGAGAAGATGTGGTGGAATCCCCACTCACGTAATTATGAAGATAACCAAGAAACTCTTGAGAGTACTCCTCGAAGCAATATCAATTAAATCGATTCGATTGACCGATTCAAGATCATAATTTGAGGAGTACCTCAAGTTTGATCAAGGTTAAAGGTACGACTTCATTACCCACACGTAACGTGATTTCTTGCTCAAATACATTAATAAGAGCACGTCCGCTCGTGAATCCTCTTCCAACAATGAGGGAACTCGAGGATCGGCATCGAAATCAACAACCACAAAGTCACCGGAAAATGGAACTTTCCTACTTTCAAATACATCCTCGGCGATGCCAAGAGGACGCGATATAGAACGATCCGCAAGCTCAAGAGTCATGCGGTAGGAACAAGTTCTAGCAGAGAAAGTTTCTTCCATATTGAATAAGGCATCGATTGATGCTTGCACCAAGATCGGCAAGGGCAAAGCGCTCAATCATCTCGGAAAAACACAAGGAAGAAGAAATTTTCCAGATCTCCTAGCTTCTGAAGCTTTTAATGAAGCTACGCGCGTTCTCGTTCAAAGGAGTTTTAGCCATTTCAAACAGTTTTTCCTTATTGCTTAACATGTGTTTGAGAGTTGATGCAAACTTGGGCATCAGCATGATAGCATCCGCAAAGCTTATGTCAAAATGAAGTTCTTGGAAAATTTGAAAGAATTTTTCCATTTGATGACTGGCTTTTTCACGGAGCTTTTGCTCATGTAAACGTGAGGGGTAAGGAATAGAAGTTTTGGATTTGGGGTTACCAACTGGAGGTTCAAAAACAACTCCAGGTTTGGTATTGGGTTTCGGGACAACCTGAGGATGGGCAATCTTGGTACCTCCGTTATTAGTAGGATGTTCCTTGTCCTTTGTCGCCTCGTGTTCACTTTCCACTACCTTCGGAGAGAAGAAGAAGAGGTAATAGGAATAGTGGGTCCATCATACGACACCACTTGGGTTGTGATCGCCAGCATCGCCCCTGGATTAGCGATCGTGTTGCTAGGTAAAGTACCGAGCCCGGGGTCGATCATTTAAAGACTTCTTAATGTTAGAAATCTGGTGACCAACAACATATTCATTTCCTCTTGGGATTTCATGAATTGCTTCAACAACTCATCGATGATGGGCCGTTGGAACAATGGCTTGATTTTGCACAGAAAATTCGCCTCTATTGTTAGGATTAGGGCCTTGATTTTGAAAATTTCCTTGATTATTTCCATGAAAGTACCTGTGGTTGAAATTTCACTGACCTTGGTTTCATTAAAGTTTCCTTGGTGTTGGAAGCTTTGATTTTGAAAACCGTTGTTTTGACTAAAATTACCTTGGTTTTGAAAACCTTGGTTTGGTCTATCTTGATTTTGATTACGGTTTTGGTTTTGGTTGAAACCGTGTGGTCCAGTAGTGGTTAGACGGTGGTTCGGGTCCATAGGAGCACGATATTGGTTGCCTCTGAATTGGGAATCCGCCCACAAAGACTTGCTTCAAAGGGTTACCATCGGTGGCCATACAATCGTAATAGGCATGGGGCCACCACAAGTAACACGAGACTTCCACTTTCTTAACTTCGCCAGGAGGTGAAGTTTGTGGAAAAGACACTTTCTTTTGGTTGGAGAACCAAAGCTTGAATAGCTTCCGTGAGTTTGTCAATCTTAGCATCGGTGCTAGACCGGCTCACGGGTGATGAAGAAGAAGGACCAACACCGACTTGGGAAACAACCGGTTTGCTTCGTGCAAAGGCGGACTTTAGACTTGTTTTCAATTATTGTCAAAGCTTCTTTGACAGCTTTGCTCAAGAAATTTCTCCAATGAGGAATTGAAAGAATCTTGATCGATTGACTCACCCATTATAGAAAGTATCGAGTTGCATTAACTCGGAGAAACCGTGGTGAGGACATTTGCGAAGCAATTCCTTAAAACGATCCCACGATTCATCAAGGATTCATCAAACTTTTGAGTGAACTTGATGATTTCATTTTAAGACTCGTGGTTTTGGAAGGTGGATAAAATTCATTCACAAATTTCTTCACCGTGTCTTCCCATGTCTCAATTGACCGAGGGGTTGTTTTTCAAGCCAAACCGGCTTGTCCTCAAGAGAAAATGGGAATGTAAGAAGCTTAACAAAGATCGTAGGGAAATTCTTGTATTTGATGGTAGATGCAATCTTGTTAAACCATCAAATATGAGCATGAGGATCATCCCGCTCAAAACCATAGAACTCGACTTGAGGTTACAAGATTGATAACCCGGTTTTGAGTTCAAAGTTTTCACCACAATGGTCGGATAACGATAGCATCTCCATACCGTCGATGGGTGCCCGGAGAAGCTCACACATAGAAGGCGTTCTTCCGCCATGATAACGGAAGTAGCGTGAGCGATCCGGATCTCGGATCCGATGAAGGAGCAGAAAGTCTCTGACACGCCTTCTTGGAATCTTGACAAGCTCACGAAATGGGCTCACAGATCTAGAAGAGCGAAAAGATACACTAGAGTTAACTCTAAGAGAACCTCGAGTTAAGGAGAGGAATGGGAATTATGAAATTATTTTATGAAAATGGGGTGAGAAGAATCTTTATGGGTTTTCCGGTTTTGACAATTATATATAACAACAAATCCAATTAAAACAAAATCGAGGCAAAACAACAAAGGAACTTAACCAATAATCACAAGATGAATGGCTTCTTTGGAAAAGGTACACCAATCACAAGGACACAAAGGCAAGTTTTAAATCTTTGGTTCGGGAACTTATTATGGTCGTACCCCAGCTAGGTAGTACACACCCTTGGTTTATGGTGGTAATCTTTTATGTTGTTATTATTAAACAAAACGACAAATCTTTTTGTATTTTTATATTTGATACATATATAGAAACAAAAGAAAAATATTTTTGTGTTTTATACGTTTTTGGATGTTTTTGGGTTTTTGGATTTTTTATAAGAAAATATGGATATATATATAGATAGATGGATGGATGGTATGAACAAAGAGTGAATATTCAAACTACTAACTGCTAACGGAAGATAATCAACACACTCCAAGTGGCTTAAAATTTGATCCGTGCTAAACCGTCAAGTTTTCTCACGCAGTTTACCACTTGTGAATGGCCGACCGTAACAAACTTAAAACAGTCTGGACACGAATGCAATGAAGATTAGGAGAGTATAGTGTTTCCCCGGGTCGTTATGTCCCAGCGAGCTATGCGAAGAATCACCAAACGAATAGTGATCGAGAGAATTTGAACGGGAAAAGGGTTTGATTGATTATACCCTAAGAAAGAGTTTACAAATTACAGGGGCTTAAATGCAAATTAAAGGAAATTAAAAAGATTAACTATATTAAATAAACGCTATCACTATTTGCAAAATGATGTTTTTGATTTTATGTTTTTATTAAACTTAAATTACAAACTACGCGATGTACAAAAGAAAATGTAAAATTTACACAATATTAATCCTAAAAATATGAAAATGATATTTTACAAACCTAATGATAAAAGAAAATTTTAGAAAAAGAAAATTATTTTATAACTATTTAATTAATAATTATTAATTAAAACTATTTTAACTATTTAATAATAACCTAAAATATAAGAAATTATAAAATAAAGCTAGAAAAATGAAATTATGACTTGGAAAATCTAAAATATCAAAGAGAATTTTCAAAACTATTTTTATATTTTCCGATTATTTTCTATTTTTATGAATTTTAAACTATTCAAAACTAATTAAATTACTAAAAATTACAAATTAAACTATGAAAATCTGGAAAAATAATTTTTACTTTTTATATTTATCTTAACATAAGAAAAATGAAAAATTATTTTTAAACTTTTCGATTTAATTGTATTAAAAGCTAATTAAAATGGCCTAAAACTGCTTTTAATTAAGAAAAATAGCAAACAGACCTAGAAAATGTGAAAATTCAAGAAAAATCTAATTTAATATGCTGAATCTAAGAAAATAGAAAACATGGGCTTGTGTGTAAGAAAATGAGATTGCAGTTATAAGTGCTTATTTATAAGCACTTGGAATAAGCACAAGGTACAAACTGGGCACCAATCTCTCACAGAAGCTATAATAAGCTAAAAATACTCAAATGCAACTAAATACAACTGACCTTGACCTCTGAATTGCAAACTGCTTATGATTAAGATGATTTGAGTTAAATGCTAAAACAGTTTTTATCACAACTTTTAAGCTTAAGCACAGTCTTATCAAATAAGCAAAACTTAAAACCAAAAGTTGGAATCTAGACTAGACACGGCTAGGTGCTTGTAAACCAAAAATTATACCTAGACAAGCTCTTATGAGCTCAGTGCAACCCCCGCATAGTCGAGAAAACTCGACTTTGGCGAAGTTTGTGAACATGGCACATAAGCCTGTTTGATGAGCTTATTTGAAGCTTTTACAAAATTACTATGCAAAAATGACAATAAGAAAATAGACCTGATGAAGTTTTTAAAACCAAAGTTTGACTTGATTTGGCCTAGAGATGAATCAAGGAAAAATCATCTTAGTTTGGTGAAAACTGAGATCTTCAACCTTTTTGACTTTTGAGCAGAAATTAAATGTTGACTTTTTTGAGATTTAATCTTGATTTAATGACTGAATATGATGTATTATGTTAAACTAAGATTACATAAGGCTACTCCATTGATTTCTAAGCACAAATCATACGGTTTACAAAGTCCTAATGAGATATGGACTTAAGACAGGTTAAACATGATTTTGACTTTTGTGAAGTGCAGATGCAATTTAGAGACTTGAATGAGTTAATTTAAGCTAAACAAACCTAGAACTACAAGGGTTACCCACTGAGTAAACCTTAAAGACAGATAATGCAGCAGATCCAAACACCCTTTTGATTCACTGTTTTGAACTTTAAATTAGCTAATCACTGAACTAGTATATATCATTGATTAAACTGAGTTAAACTGTTCTAATGACCACTAATTAAACAAGTTTAAACTATTTTTTGACCATAAATACCAATACAAGCACAATATGAAAACTGCATAAAAACTGAAAATGAGTTAACAAACTTACAAGGGCCCAGCTTATGATGGAGCTTATACAGAACCCAACACTACACTATTCTTATCCATTTCAACCCATTCCAAGCTCTGCAACAACCAATTCCAAACTTATACCCATTTTGCTTCCTTAGTTGACTTTCGTTGACTTTTTAGCAACTTTGATTGAAAATGTTTCTAAAGCTTACCAAAAGCTATATTGAGCTTAGATAAGCTTGTTTGAGCTTAAATAAAGCTTATTGAAGCTTTGAACATAAGAGATGGAAATTGAATTTTGCAACAGTGAACCTTAAAACTTGAAATGTTGTTCTCTTTGAATTGATACTTGAATATTGATTATAATGATAAAATACCTTGAATTGAGTACATAGGAACAGAAAACTAAAGCTTTTAAATTAAACTAAGACATTGAAATTGAAAACGACATACATGAATAATAAAAACTAGCTACTGAGCTTCTCTCTTGCTTCTCTTCCCTTTTTATACATCAAAATCCTTTCTCTCTCTCCTCTGATTGATTCCCAGCTATAATTGGAGCCATTGGATGGCTAGAATTCATATTGGCCTTTGGATCATTTTTGGCGGGAAAGGGCTATTTGACTATAAGGCTCTGAACTGGCAAGTAGGGGGGGGGTGGCATTAATTGTAGTGGGTTGTGATGATGAGGGGGGTGGTTTGAGGAGAAAAAGGTGATGGGAGGGTGGCCTGGATTTGCAGGCAAGTGGGGGAAGAGGATAAACAGTGGCTTGGTGGGAAAGGGGAAAGGTTTGACTATGGGTTGACCAAGGGTTCAAAAAGGGTAATGACAGGGGTTCAAAAGTGTATAATGGCAGGGGGTCATAGTTGTTTTGACAAGGCATGGATTAATATTAAATGACAAGGACTTGTTTTGCAATTCTGCCAAACTAGAAGGACCAGACCTGCCATTTTCTCAAATTTCACACAAGGACCAATTTTGACAAGTTCCAATAGTACAAGGACTATTTTTGACATTTTCAATTTTCCAGGGACCAAACTTGACATTTTTGAAAGTTGAGGGACTTTTTCTGCCATTTAACAAAAGATTTATTCAAGGACCATTTTTGACAACTTAGAATATTTCAGGGACCTTGAATAACATTTTTCTTTATTTTGTTTTACAGGACCTGCTTTTGACAACTTTTGAAACTTGGGGACTAAAGCGCCAATTATGCAAACTTGATACGTTTTCACCGATTTTGATATTTTTGCATTTAAAACACATAAAACACTTATTTGTGATATTTTATCATTTTGATACATTTCGAGTGTTTTCGAGATGTTTTGTAGTTTAAATGGTACAAAATGATGAGTATTTAGACACTCATCGTGAACCCAACAATGGTATCAATCGCCTAATAGTTGGGTGAATTGTTATTGCTTTTGAAGTGGGTTTTGGTCCCTACGTAAGGCTAACGAATGATACTTTGGTTCGCTTAAAAATACGATTTTACACTTTTAACCCAAGATTCTTGTACTTTCAATGTTTTAAGGTGTTAAAATAACTGCATTTTGGCAAAAGTTTCAAACTTTACGCGTGGTTTTACGTTTTTAAGCTTATTTTTGTTCGAGGGTTTCATCCTACTCGTAACTTTTTTAGACGTTTTGGTTCATCAAGTTTCATACTTTTATGTTATTTTGGTGATATTGAAGCTATCTCATCACAAAAATCTGGTTTAGAAACATCTTTGGGAAAAAGTCACTTTACGAGTAGTCCTACGCGTAAGTGAAACCCTAAACTTACGCGTAACTCACTCCTTGGTTTGATCTTAAGTTTCGTGGTTTACTCCGTGTTTTCTTGCTTGGATTCAAAAATTTGATGCGCTCCCAAACAGTCAAGCTTTATCACACAAGCCTGCCACTTGTGAATGGCAGACCGTAACAAGCTTAAAACGGCTCGTGAACGAACTCAATGAGGATCCGAGGAGTTTAGTGTTTCCGGTCGTTATGTCCCAAATGAGTTGTGCAATGGATTATCAAGCGTTTAGTGATCGAGAATTTGAACGATAAAGGATTTGATTATGATTTATGAAAACTACGTAAAAGGACATAAAATACAAGAGCTAAAATGAAAATTAAAGGAAATTAAAAGATTAAAGATATTAAATAAACGCTATCACTATTCTAAAAAAATGATTTTTCTAGATTTTATAAAACAAAATAACTTAATTAAACTATTTTAATTGAAACGTATACTAAAATTACCTAAAACGCGAGTTAAATGAAACCGAGCTATTTCTAAAAATTACAGAGCATGTGCAAAAAACGTAAAATTTGTGAAATAAAAGTCCTGAATGTAAAAACAATTTTCTCACGTACTACATGACAAAAGAAAATTTTAGGAAAAGCCGGTATTTTTTTCGACTCTTAAATTATTTATTACTTAATTAAATACTATTTTACACTAATTAATTAATTAAAATACTAAACATTTTGAGAAAAATCAAAAATCACAAAAACTACTTTGAATAACAAGGAATCTAACAAAAATTAAAAGGTGGGTGTTGCTTTTGAAAATAAGTCGGAAATAAGCTCAAAAGTGCTTATAGCTAAAGCTCGCTAAGGTGTCTTTAAATAATTACGAGAGCAACATTTAACACAAGAAAGGTCCTAGTGCAGTATGGCAACGTGGGTGTGTGTGGCGTGGGAGTGGTGGGCGGGAGGTCTTGGGTTCAATCCCACCTCCTGCGTTGTTTCTTTTATTTTTTCCTAACTTAACACTACATATCCTACAAGATCACAAATGAGTAAAAGATTACACAAAGAGCTAGTAGAGCGGTTGGTATGGTGTGGAGTCTGCGTGGTTACTCAAGCTGGCGTGAGGTCGTGGGTTCAAGTCCCATCGCCCACTTTTTCTTTATTTTCTTTTTAAAACTAAAGCATAAACAAAATAAGATCTATACTAAAAGCTGAAACTTTTGAAAAAGTTTGAAACAAGCTGGTAACAGCTTCCTAGAACATCAGCAATGGAAAATCAATAACGAGGGCTGTTTGGTTGCTGGCCTAACTAAGGGAAAATAAAACTAATAAGCTATCAACTAAGCTACATAAGGAATTTGAAAGACTATCCTATAAGGGAACTTAAGCTATAACACTAATAAGCAACCAAATTAGCATAAATAAGTAAATAAGCAAGACTTATAAACTCTAAATTTGCACCCTATGTCACGATCCAATGCCCCAAATGCACTAAGATTGCTACTTCCACGGCTAGAAATAAGTTACCAAATAAGCTAAGGGGCAACTACACTAACTTACGTCTATTAACCACTACTGAATACATCTAATAAGCTACAAGAAGACACCCAATAAGAAAAAAAAAGAAAAAAGAAAAGCATTACATTGCCGTGGCTTCGAGATGTAATGGTCAGGGGCCTTTTTTCGAGCTTATTTTGGATAAGCTAGAGAGTGAATGAGATTTCGAGCTTGTGGGCACTTGAACTCAACCCAGCTAGCTTCCTTTTGCCCCCCATATCTAATCCAAACAAGCTGTATGAAGCTTATAAATAAGTCATTACTTCTTGGGCTATATTCTTGAATTGCTTGAGTAAAATGAGAAAACCACTATTAAGATAGTTACATGATTTCTAAAACACATGGAATCTCAAAATTTCAGTTGGAAACTTAAAAACTTAAGCGAGCTAGTACTAAAACATTTTTAAAAGCTAGATAACTAAGATTTAACTAACTAAACCGATTCAACTCTAAAATTTAGACAAAACCAAACACTCCTTTAAGTAATTTAAATGCCTTTTAAACTTGAAAACTTGATGAGACTAGACTAATGCTGAAACAATCTTCAAACTTAACAATTGAATAGATTCTAGGCTAAAACGGGTTTGAATTTTAACTCTTGACTAACTTTGACTTTCTTTGACTTGTCTCCAAAACTCAAATTTAGAACAAGTTAAGATAAAAACAACCTCACATAAGCTTATTAGAGCTTATGTGATCTTTAATGATCAGAAATTACGGATTAAGAAACAGTAAATCTTATTGAAAAACAAGTAGTTAACTGAAAATTAGAATTGCATTAATAAAATGACATTACAATAGAGAACTTGAGAGATTACCACTAGAGTTTTAAAAAGAACAACAAACTAAACTTGAAACTAAAAATAAAACTAAAAAAAACTAACTCTCCAAAACTACATATTAAGCTATTTATATACCCTCCTTCCAGTTTCTCTCCTCTTCCTCTCTCTTTTTCCAAAAGCTCTTTTTCTCTCTCCTTTGATCATTTCCCACCATCATTTTGGTCCATTGGATGACTTAAGATCATTTTTGGCCATTGATCGTTTTTGGCGGGAACTTGGTTTTTAACAGTTGGAGTGAGATAGAGTGTTTGGTGAGGGAAGAATTATTGTTTCTTGGATGTAGTGTTTGGAGGGGGAACATGTGAAGGGATAAGGTGAGGAGGGGGGTTGGGTGTTAGAGAACTTTTGCGGAAAGCAGGTGGTGAGGAAGGAGCAGAAAAGGCGCCAAGTGGGGTGCCTGTTTGACTTGGTTGACTGACCAGGATTATTAAAAGGAGGGGGTTCAAAATGCAATTTGACAGGGGGCAAAATGGAATGGCAGGGGTCATTTGGGTATAAAGGGTTTAAATCAACAAGGGCTTAAGTTGTCAATTCTGAAATTATAAGGACCATAACTGCCAATTCTGAAAAGTTGATCCAAGGGTTGAAAGTGACAATCTCAAAAAGTATAAGGACCAATCTTGCCATTTTCAATTTTCCAGGGGCCATTTTTGCCAATTTTCAAAGTTGGAGGACCAAACTTGTAATTTTCTCAAACTTTTTATATTTTTCACCAAAGGACTAAATTTGACAACTTATGATTTTAAAAGGACCTTTGGTGACTTTTCTTTTGAAATTTTGACTCAGGGACTATTTTTGACAAATTTTGAAAGTTGAGGGACTGAAACTGCCAATTATGCAAACTTTGCTCATTTTTCATCTGTTTTTCAACTTTTTGCATCTGAAACGTATAAAATGCAATTTTAGAATATTTTCGATATTTTGATGCATTTAGCATTTTTAAACGCGTTTAGCTCAGATTCGATTGACTAAAAATGATGAGTATTACACACTCATCACTTGGATAAGCCCGAAAATCGTCGACTTTGGATATCTTTTGCACCGTGATAGTGTAAAAGATCATTTGGGAAAAACCTTAAACTTAAGCATAAGCATAAAGCCACACGTAGAAATCCCACGCATAAGATTCATCTTACGCTGGCCGTGTCTTACGCATAAGGTAATCCCACGATAAGTTTCTACGCCTAACTTTGTGTCTACGCATAACTTTAGTGTCTCTTCCTTACTTACGCAGTAGCTAAAACTACAGCGTAACTCTAATTGTTACGCGTAACTTTGGTGTTTTTGCGCATAAGTCCTACTTGGTTTATTGTGATTTCTACGCCTAAGGATACTTCATCAACAAAGGTTCATTCGACTACAAAGATCCATTTTTTTACCAACACAAGTTTTCAACATGTCACAACCACCATACTCTAACTATTTCCCTTACACTTATTCTCAACGTCAACAACAACTAACTCCACAACATCAACAATGGAATCAACAACAAGCAATTTATCAACAACAATTTAATCAACAACATACTCCACAACTTGTCGCAATTCCACAACCTCAAATGGTTCAACCACCACCAAGTCTTCAAGTTCAACCCTACACAAATGACTTCAATCAACATCCATCAAGGAACACTATGAAGGAACCCACTTGGTTTGCAAAGATGTGCGACTTTAAGCGACCAACAATCAATTCATGAGGTCGGATCACTGATAGACCTCCAATGCTCACTCCAGAAACTACGATCAATGGGTGATTAGGTTCTTTAGGTTTTGTGATCTGAAGAAGCCACATGGAAAGTTCTTAAAGAAGGTTATCTTGGAAGGTCCATTTTAGATGCCTATTGTCATTGTACCCGCCGATCCAAATGCTAATCCACCAAGAGATGAACAATCCAACATTGCTACTGTTGCCGACCTGAATGCAGAGGAACTTCTACACTATGAAGCTGATGAGCTTGCAATGCAATATATCCTTTTAGGATTACCTAACCCAAATTTTCGAAGTGTTGATGCTCAAAAGACTGCAAAGGAAATGTGGGAACATATTCATCTTCTTATGGTAGGATCTGCACTCAATCAGGAGGATATGGAATACAAAATTTACTTGGTTTATGAACACTTCATGATTGAACATGGAGAGACACTTGAGTCTTATCATCATCGATTCTCAGACATCATAAATGATTTGGATAAAAACAACATCATCATGCCAAGAATTGCCGTTAATACTAAGTTCTTGAGTAGTCTTGGTCCTGAATGGGAGAAGTATGTCATTTTTCTCCGTCAAGCGAAGAACATGCATCATTCTACATACGGATTGTTGTACGATTACTTGAAGCCTCATGAAAAGGAAGTTGATAGAGAAAGGATTCTCCGTGCTCAAATTGCTTCACCTTCACAACCGGAAAATCAACAACTTGTTTTATATGCTCAAAACAGTTATTCTCCTCAACCAGCAACTCAACCAACTGCTACAATCACACCATATGATCCTTCACAGCCTCAATCTCAACAAACTCAATTGGTTCCATACAACAACAACAATGCTCAAGCACATGTCAGTGAAGCTAATGAGGAATCTGATCCGTTCGAAGCATTGCAACAAGGATTTGCTATGATTGCTAATGCTTTTAGCCGTTATACCAACAAATCCAATAATCGTATTCATTCCTCATCTAACACAAGGAATCAAGCTGTTGTGAACAATGGACGAGTTCAAGTTCAGAATCGTGGTTATGGTCGTCAGATGGGCGGTGGTCAAGGGTTTAATCTTGGGTAGGAATAACAATAGAGCTCACGTGGTGGAACAGGAAATGCTCGAGAATGGGTTGAATGGTCTTGATGCTACAAGCGCAATGAGAAGGACACCTAGCTAATGCATGCCCAAAGCCGAGGACAAGGGCAGTGCTTATCACAAAGAGGCTCTTCTTTGGCTCTTAAGGATGAAGTCTGGTGGAACTCTCACAGACAAAGAACAGAGCTTTATGGCAAATTCAGATTCAGATGATGATATGGAGGATTCGCAGGCCAATGCAGTTGTTATGTTGATGGCTAATATGCATGAGTTACACATGAGTGACACAGGCCCAATGTATGACACTGATGGCTTGTCTCAGGTACCCGAACAAACCATGTTTATCTCTGATCTCATATCTCCGCCAACATCTGAATCCGGCAAGGCTCAGAATGTTTAAAATGAGTCGTCCACATCTCATTCCGAAGATTTTCAAATAGACCCCGTAGTCACATTTGACGATCAAGATGACCTTATGGTGTCCCTTGATACTCAATTGATTCCGTGGTTATACTTGAGGATCTAAGTAATGATCATGTTGTGACTCATTGATAAGGTTTTAAAAGGTACCATTTTGAGGGGTCGTTTAAGTCCTTATTTGATCACTTTTGTATCCGTTATTGCTTAATATCGTTCCTTTTCACTTTTTAGGTCTCTTGAAGGCAAAATGCTGGAATGGCACTTATTTGGACGAAAAGGCGAATATATGATGAAAATGGCCAAAGTCGAATCGAGACACTCAAAGTCTGCTGAAATGCAAGGCGACGGCATCGGTGTTAATTGCAACGCCGTCGGAGGATTTTTGTGACGATACAAGAGCCAAAACCTTATTTTCAAGTGACGACGCCGGGCTCTAAAAGAGTAGGCCGTTGCTACTCGGGCGGCCTTGATGCAACCCGACGACGTCGGTCAAGAGGACGGCGTCACGGACATAAGGTGACGCCGTCACAAGGTTAACGTGGCCAAGACGAAACCCTAATGACGGCGACACGGCAATCACGAAACATAAGGTGACGCCGTCGCATATGTAATCTTATATATAGAATCCGAATTTTTCGCTTTTAGAAAGAGTCTTTTGGAGTAAAACCTAAAACCGAACCTAAGGTGTCTTGTACAAGATTTTAGGGTTTTAAACCCTATCTTACATCAAGATAAGTATTTACTTCATTAATTCAATTATGTCTTTGATTATTTGTGTGTATGCTTGCATGTTCTCCATGTCTCGGCTAATTTATTTGTGTGTTTGCTTAGGAAGTATGAAACTTAATTATTGAATATTGATTGGTTGTTTCTTATCTTAGTTGATCAATGATCTAGTAATGCGATAGGTCATTCGTTGTGTACTTAATGCTTGATTCATCTTTGTGAACCTTAGAATATGATTACCCGAGTAGTTGTAGGCTAAATTATCCAAAGAGTGCCTTAGAGTAAGAGTTTATCATCCCTAGTGGGTTTTGTAGACGAGACCCTTTAGTAAGTTCAAAGAGTTGGGAGAAAGCATACCCTACAACTTTAGACACACAACGCAACTAAGAATAAGGACGTGACAACTCAACCATCAATAGAAGATAATTAAGGAGTAGTACAACCTAAGTAAACACATCTTTAAACTATCATATGAGCATACATTAATTAGACATAGACTCCCACAACCTTAGTTTAGATAATTATATAATAGTAGAGTAATCGGTTGAAATACCAACCCCCAAATCCAATACACGAGATTCGTACCTTTCCATTTCATAAAATATAAAAATACAAAAATAATCTTCCTCAACCTTAACCTTAGCGTAGTAACTTCTTACTAGCATTCCTATTCCCCTAGAGAACGATATCAATACCGTGGCTTACCCTAATTACTACACTACAACGATTAGGTTCATTTGCCTAGGTGTTATAAAACTGCTCGAGAAAAGGAAGTTTCCTTGACCCCAAACGACGCGTGTAGCGTTATCAAGTTTTTTGCGGCTGCGGGGAATAGAATAGCTAGTTAGTAGTCCACCTCGTTTAGGTTCTTTGCTTGATTCCTATCAAGTAAATTTTTCTCATTTTAGCTTTCTCTAGTCTATCCCCTTCTTCGTGACCTTTGTTAGTAACACCCATCACTTTTCATCATGGAGGATGATAACCAACCACCACTCATCAACCCACCGCCAAATGACCCGCCAAGAGCCCGTACTCTTGGTGAATACTCAAGACCAAGCCACCTAGGCTATAGGAACACCATTGAGCTTCCCGACCAAGCCCAAACTACGGCCCTGCGATCCGACACCATCTTGGTGCAAAACGGATGTGCATTCCATGGACTTCGTTCCTAAGATCCAAATCAGCATCTGAGGGTGATAATACTCAGATTGTGCATGTTTTTAGTAGCATTATGTGTACTTTTATATCTGTTATTTGGTTATATTTGCGTGATTTTAGTACTTAATTGTATCTAGAGATGTTTGTCTAGTATTTACAACCAAGTGCGGGGAAATGGAGGAAAATGTGGAAATATGCAGCTAATCGAAGATTCCGTTTGATGAAAGCTAAATCTCAAGTACCTTTGAAGACTTTAGTGATTGAAGAACCAAGTTCTACAAGATGAGTGAAGAGAAAAGATCAAGTTTTGTATCTCGAAGATCCAACCGGATCCGGTTACACCTTCAAATGGATCGGTTGGAATTTGGTCGGAATTAATATTTTGCCATAACCGACCGATCGGTGCGCAACCCGCAACCGGATCGGTCGGTGTGTTATTATTGAAGACCAGCCGGATCGGTTGGTCATATGACCGATCCGGTTGGAGAAGTCTGCAGCTTGTCAAATCTTCATCACTAAGCTTCCCTTTGCATCCAAACGATTCTAGGTCCTTCCCTTGGTGTATTCTAGTCCCTTCCTCACTCCTTGGAGGCCAAGTTAAGCATTTAACACCCTAGGCCTTGGAAATAGTATAAATAGAGGCTAATTGTGAGCATATGAGACACACCTCAATTACAAATCTCTACTCATCAAACCAAGCCTTAAGCTCTTAAAATTCGTCCTTAGAAATCCAGGGAAGTTTGGAGTTCCAGAAGTTCCACCTTTGGAGGCCAAAACACCGAGAAGTCCACCATGATCCTTTGGGAAACATTACTTCATCATTTGTAATCTTATTCCAAGCATTGTAAGACTTTTAATCATGTTTTCTAATGATCAAAGTTATGAGTTTATGTTCATGTTTGTTATGAGTGGCTAGTTTCTTTATACACTTGCTTAAATGATGTTGATTATCATATGATTAGTTAGTGATTGTGTTAACATGTTTTAATTCAATTTCAAGTTAATTCTAAGATCCAATTGTGCTAAAGTTTCATAGTGACATTTGTTAATCAAGTTTGGCTAATTGGTAATAATCGTTGGGGTCGAAAGAACTTCGTGTTGTTCAACTAGTCATAATCATTTTGTCTATGGATGATTGTTTTACCCATTATTCTTGATTATACAAAGGAACTAAGGTGTGGTTGTAATTGAAACGCTTTTTGATTATCAAATTGGATTGGTTGGAAACATCTAAATGGTCGTAAGATTAGTTGTTGAGAATCAATTGTAGCCTTTGTCTATGATCGGATACCTTTGTATTGACCATTTCTTAAGCAATTTGATGAACAAATGGATGTTTTTGTGTTTAAGTTTATGTATGTAGACTTATGAAACTTGAATTGATCTTGAATTGATTGGTTAAACTTAATGCTTGTTTTTATAAACTAAACTCTTGATCAAAGTTTAACTTGTAAGAACAATAGATTAGTACACCAACTAATTATCATAACCAACATGTTAAGAGGTTAACACAATCACATTAATCTATGATATGAAACTAGTTTAAGCAAGTGTAGTTTTAATCATCCGAATTTCATTATATCTATTTGCTTTGTTATATGTTTTGATAGACTCCGTTAATTCAAACTTGTGCTCGATTCACTCAAATCCTCGCGAACGATCCCGACTTACCTTCACAATCTTGCTATAACGAGGCGAGTATACTTGCTCGTATGTGTTATTGGTAATATTGGTAATTCACCTTTATAAATTTAAAACTTGCACCAACCGGGCACATCAAGTTTTTAGCGCCACGCGGGATTTGATTGTGTTTCCACAAGTTTTGAATTTCCTCACCGATTCAACTAAAAAAAAAAAAATTTTTCATCGAAACCTTAACCGGATCCGGTTGGCCTTCAACCGAATCGGTTACAATTTGTCCCATCACTCAATCGTCTAACCGATCGGTCGCATCCATAACCGATCCGTTACCTTCCTCTGTTCCATATAAAACTGTTTTCGTTGTTTGTCCGTGTGTTTAGATATTGCCTGGATTCTCTAGGTCATTGTATGAACATTCGAGCAACGGGAATAGAACCAATTACACCTCTTACCAACCCCGAACGATTGATTCGAAGAAGAAGGAGAACACTTTTCATACCATTGGAAAATCGTGTACCAAGAGTACCAAACCCACCATTTGATAACCTCATTGAAGCCAAAGTTGTTTACAACCCTTTCACCAATTTACCTTTTCCCATGGCGGACGATCAACCCATGTGGGGAACCGAACCGTAGCACCAACTCCCGAAAGTGCTATTGTTGCTATTAACCTTGGTGACAACTTCACCGTGAAGGGACATCACCTTTCTATGATCAAAGACCGATAATTCGATGGCCGTGCGCGGGCCGATCAGCATAAGTACATTGCCGAATTCATCGAAATTTGCGGCATGTTCCGCTATGGTGACACCGATGTCAATGCCATCAAACTCAAACTTTTCCCATCATCACTCGCCGGAGATGCCAAAGTATGGTACAATGAATTAACCCGTGAATCATCAATACTTGGGAGGAGATGAGGCAAGCTTTGTGAGCCGATTCTTTCCACCGCCATGTTTGATCGATTAATGGGAGAAATTCGTGCTTTCAACCAAAACCAAAGGAATCACTTGTCGAAGCTTGGCTTCGAATGAAAGATTTGCTTTGTAGTTGTCATGGACATGGATTATCAAAAGGAACCATTATCCAAATCTTTTACCATGGACTAGATGAAATCTCTCAAGGCATCCTTGATGCTGGAGGAATTTTTCTCTATAAAACTCCTAATGATGCACATCAATTACTCGAAGATCGAGTACTTCTCAAACTTGATTGGTCCAAAGATTCAAAAACCAAACCTCTCCGAAAAACCGTTGCTTTTTTCAAAAACACCGATACCTCAAAACTCTTGGAGAAAATGGAAGCGTTAACCTCAAAAATCGACTCGCAATACAAGGATATCAAAGATGAAATGAAAGACATGCGAGACGGATGCAACAATTGTGGAGGAAATCACCCATCGTCCGAAAAGCGACGATAAACCTATGGGTGGACCGAAAGAAGGAGAAGCAAATTACGCCAAGGAGGATAACGTGGAGGAGGATATCGTAGTAATTATTACGGTCGAATTTCAGAATTGGCAAGATCGCCGACCAAGGGATGACAACCGTGATTCTCAACCACGAACCGACGATCCACCACACCAAAATTCCGACAAAAGATGAAGAAACCGAATTCGAAAAAACCATGAGAGAATTCGTGGTGGGTCAAAAATCCGTAAATGATTTTATCAAAATCAATTTTTCAATCTCAAAGCCAAAGTTGAGCAAGGACGGAAAAATCATCAAGCATCTATCCAAGATCTTGAAAACAAGCTTATGCGTACTTTCGACCAACATTCCTCTAGACCATCCGGTTCATTGCCAAGTAACACTCAATCCAATCCAAAACCATCAAATGATAAGACGCATCATCCACCCCAAACAAGAAATGAACATATCAATGTTTGTTTTCACAAGAAGTGGTCTCTCATACGATCCACCACCTAATCCTAATACTCCTGTCACCATTGATAGTGAGGATGAAAACGAAGAACCAAACACAACTCAAACCACCAAAAAGAAAGACATTCCATCCGTCAAGGCGTATACACCAAAAATTCCTTATCCTCAACGCCTAAAGAAAGAGAAGATGGAAGAGCGTTATAAGAAGTTTATCGAAATAATCAAAGAGGTTAGACTCAATGTTCCTCTCGTTGATGTTATAGCCGGAATGCCCAATTACGGGAAATTTTTGAAAGAACTTAATAACAAAAGCAAGCTTGAGCAAATATCGACAACTTTTCTTAACGAAGAATGCTCACTATAGTATAAAACAAAATTCCACCAAAGCTCGGAGATCCCGGGAGCTTTCGATTCCATGTACTTTGGAATAACATTAAATGTGATGCTTTAGCCGATCTTGGCGCAAGTATCAATTTGATGCCTTATTCACTCTATTCCAAGTTGTGCAACAACAAATGAAACCAACAAAATGAGCATCCGATTGGCAAATCATTACTATCAATTTCCCGGGAATCGGCGAGAATATGCTTGTTCAAGTCGGTAAATTCATTTTCCCACGGACTTTGTAATTTTGGAAATGGAAGAAGATAGTAAAGTCCCACTCATTTTAGGAGACCTTTCCTAAATACCGACGCAATCATCAAAGTTAAAGGAAAAGAACTCAACCTTGAGTTGGGAAGATCAAATCACTTTTCTTATCGATAAAGCAATGCGCTACCCACATTCCAGGTGATGACACTTGTTTTAACGTCGATGTTATAGATGAAGTCACCGATGAGGAATTAGATGCATTATTGAACGAATCCGATCCATTCATGACTACTTACGAACAAATCAATGAAATGATTATGACAAAGAGTTTGATGATTTCATGAAAGTAGAATTCAAGGAGATAACTCAAGAAGAAGAAATGGAGGAAGAGAAGAAAATTTTGAGGAAATTACTTTCAATGACAAGATGCGAATAAAATCCTCTATCGAAGAACCACCCACGGATCTCGAACTCAAACCTCTCCCAAATCATCTTGAATATGCTTATCCGGAGGAGAACTCACTTCTTCCATGAGTCATATCTTCATTGCTCAAGGATAATGAGAAAGAAATTTTTGTTTCCGTGCTCAAAATCATAAACAAGCTTTTGCTTGGAAAACATCCGATATCCCGTGAATTAGTCCTAATTTTTGCAAACACAAAATCAATTTTGAAGAAGGATTAAACCCGTGGTAGAACGTCAACGTAGACTCAATCCCAACATGAAAAAAGTTGTTAAAAAGGAAATTATTAAACTTCTCGATCTTTGGAATCATTTACCTAATTGAGGATAGCCTTGGGTAAGCCACTCACTGTGTTCCTAAGAAAGGAGGAATGACGGTTGTAACTAATGAGCGAAATGAGCTAGTTCCAACTAGAACATCCACCGGTTGGCGTGTTTGTATTGACTATCGTAAGTTAAACAAAGCCACCGAAGGATCACTTCGCTCCCGTTCATGGATCAAATGCTTGAAAGACTAGCGAAATAAATTCTTTTGTTTCCTCAACGGATTTTCGGGATATTTCCAAATTCCAATCGATCCTAACGATCAAGAAAAGACCACCTTTACTTGTCCTTTTGGAACCTACGCATATCGGCGTATGCCTTTTGGTCTTTGTAATGCACCCGCGACTTTTCGTGAGGTGTATGATCGCCATATTCCAAGACATGCTAGAAACCTCCATGGAAGTTTTCATGGATGATTTTCGATCTTTGGAGATTCATTCAAGCTTGCCTTTCTAATCTCGATAAAATGCTCGAAAGATGCTAAGTGCACATCTTGTTCTCAAGCGGGAGAAATGCCACTTTATGGTAACCAAGGAATTGTGCTTGGACATAAAATCTCTAGTGCCGGAATGGAAGTCGAAAGCAAAGGTCGATGTCATCTCAAAACTTCCACCACCAACCAACGCCAAAGCCGTTAGGAGTTTTTAGGACATGCCGGTTTTACCGCCGATTCATCAAAGATTTTTCCAAAATATCTCGTCCGATGACAAAACTTCTTGAGAAAGAATCTATCTTTGACTTGATGTCGATTGCATAAAAGCTTTCAATCATCGAAATCTCAACTTACTAGTGTCCGATCATGGTTTCACCTAATTGGTCACTACCCTTCGAGCTTATGTGCGATGCAAGCGATTTTCTTGTTGGAGTGTCTTAGGACAACGCGAAGGAAAACACTTTCGCCTATATATTTTGCCGGTAGGACCTTCGAATAGTGCCCAACAAAATTATACCGTCACCAAAAAGAATTATCGGGTCATCGTTTTTGCCTTTGACAAATTCAGATCATATCTTGTGCTCTCAAAACAATGCTTTTACCGATCATTCAAAGACTTAAGTATCTGTTTCACCAAGCAAGACGCTAAACCACGTCTTATTCGATGGATTTTGTTACTCCAAGAATTTGACATCGAAATCAAAGATAAGAAAGGAGCAGAGAATCTTGTCACGATCACTTATCTCGTCCTCGAAAATCCTAATCTTGAGGAGTTGAAAGAAGAAGAAATCGATGATTATTTTCCGATGAAACTCTCATGACCATCGACGAAATGACGATCCTTGGTTTGTCGACTTTGCAAACTACCTCGCCAGAGGAATTCTCGAAAAGGACTAACTCATGCTCAAAGAAGCAAATTCTTTTCGAACTCAAATACTACTTTTGGAAAGAGCCATATCTTTTCAAAATGTGTCCCGATAGGATTATCCGAAGATGTATTTTGGTTCCAAACTCGTAAAATTCTTGACGAATGTCACCATGGCCCAACTGGGGACATTATGGTCCTTCCACCACGCTAAGAAAGTTTTTGATGCTTTGGATTCTATTGGCCAACAATATTCAAAGAAGCACATACACTTGTTCAAAGCTGACGCTTGTCAAAGAACCACCAATCTCTCTCGGCGGATGAAATGCCATTAACAAGCATTCAAGTGTGCGAAATATTCGATATTTGGGGAATAGATTTCATGGGACCTTTCCTAAATCCCACAAATTCAATACATTCTCGTTGCTATAGATTACGTGTCCAAATGGGTAGAAGTGAAGCTTTACCAACAAACGATGCTCGTGTCGTCGTTAATTTTCTCAAAAGCTTTTCGCTCGTTACGAATTCCCAAAGCACTCATAAGTGATCGAGGAACTCATTTACGCAATCAACAAATGGAAAAACCATGAAAAGATATGGAGTTCATCATCGATTTGCGATCGCTTATCATCCACAAACTAGTGGTCAAGTCGAAAATACAAACAGCTCTCAAAAGAATCTTTGGAAAAAACGAAAAGACAATCCGTCATTATGGGCAAGAAAACTTGATGATGCTCATGGGGCATTTCAGACGGCTTATAAAACACCAATTGGTACAACTCCTTACGAGACTCTTGTATGGGAAGACTTGTCATTTGCCGTTCAAGTTGAACATCGTGCTTATTGGGCGCTCGAGACAATGTAACGCGATCTCAAAATAGCTGGAGAGAAAAGATTTACGCAATTGCACGAACTCGATGAATTAAGACTCCAAGCTTATGAAAACTCCAAACTGTATAAAGCCGAACAAAAGCTTATCATGATAAAAGCTACGAATTCGAAAAGAATTCAAAGCGGAGATAAAGTTACGCTTTTAACATGAAATTCAAATTCAAAGCTCTAAGTTACAACCAAAATGGTTTGGACCATATGTCGTTAAACATGGATATCCATCCGGGTATGTCGAACTCTATGACAAACAAGGTGGAAGTTTCATTGTTAATGGACACCGAATCAAGTTATACTACGACAAGGAGCAAGCGAATGAAGTTTCAGATTGACAATGTCCTCGAGACACCATGAGAATGAATTTGAAACTATCACCTTTGTAGCACCATTTCTGGAAGAATTCCACAACTGCTTCCATGGAAACCAATCACGAGTTAAATGCAGGGACGATATTGAAGCTACTTGGTGAAGAATTCATGTACATCCACGAACTTTACAAAATGTTCAAAGCGCCTTGCAGTGAATAAATCGGGAAGACTCGAGTCGGTGATGACTCGATAATAAAACAAGCGCTTCTCGGGAGGCAACCCGTGTGTTTGATTTGATTTTCGTGGTTACTCCCAAAGTTTAAACCTTTGGTTGAACTTAAGTGTGGGGGTGCCACCTTTAATAAAACCTTTTGTTTGTTTATAAGATTGTGTGCGGTGATGATTTCTCTAGTGGACGCCAGAATGAAGAAGAAATTTTAAGTCGATAAACTCATTGACATATCTGGTTTCATCTCTATTTTCCCTATTTCTATACTTTGAAGTTCGTTTATCATTGAGGACAATGTCTAACTTAAGTGTGGGGGGGTGAATAGGAAATATTAGAGTTTTCATGCTTAAATTTAAAATTTTGTTTGCCCTTGTGATCTAGTTGTTTTCACACTTTTAGGATTATCTATTAGAATAACTAGATCATTCCACTGGTAAAAACTGGTAATATTTGAAACTTCGAGATGTGTTCCGATTACTATTGCAATCCATTCTGGGATCGATAACATTTGCTAACATATATTATACCCCTTTCACTAAATTGTGAGGATTTGAGCCTATTTCTTATTAGGATACATCTTTTATGCTTGGATCTTTTGCTATGAGTGTGCCGGTGATTTTATTTATTCTAGAACTTGTGCTTGTAAATCATTACCGGACATGCAGTGAGATTGCATTCGTGCGATTTAAGTGAATTAGTGTGATAAAGAGGCACCTTAGATTTAACCCAAATGGCCTTCCATTTTACATCTAATGATATATTAGCTAGCCTCATTGGTTAGTTAACCACCCACATGGACCCATTTGTAGTGCTCATTTTTAGCACTAGATACCCCTAGTTACACCTTCTGAGCCATTCCTTTCATTTTTGCTTCACCCAGAAAATATAAAAAGATTTTACATTTTTAACCTTAGCCTATCCCATATCAATGTCTAACGGTTGGTTGCTAGTTTCATGGAAAGTGAAGATTGTTCAAATGATTATGAGTACCACATCCTATGAGATTGATTGAGCCATGTGTTGAGTTTATGAAAAAAAAAAAAAAAAAATTGTGTTGAAGTATGGAAATAATAGCCAATGTGCTATGATCGAAGAATAATTATCATGGCAAAGCGAAAAGCTGTGGAAAGTGGAAATGAAGAATGTTAAGCTATAATCATTTATTTGGTTCTTGGAATGTTTGGTAACTAGCAACATGGGTATTAGACGTGATTTCATTTTTTTATTTTAACACCAATTTCATTAACATTCCCATGCCTTATCCATACCCTTAACCCAAAGCCTATCATTATAACCCGAATAAAAGTCCTCTTTAGATGTTTTTACTTGGTGCTCACGCCACGTTGGTGGAGTTTTGTTTCTTGTACAAGCTTATGGTAATAATCTAATCATGACTGAGCAATGAGTGTGATTTATCTTGTTACTCCACTAAAAATGAGTGATTGAGTGAATTATATTCCATTATTTTTCGTGAGGTGTTATGAAATGTTAATCATGCAAGAAAATCATTGGATATTGTCAAACATCTTGATGTTTCACCTTTATAAGCATAATTGATGAATCTTCCTCAGATTTATACTTGGTTGATTTGCATCACATTTTCATAATCACGATCCGTACCAAATGGATGTTTGTCCTAGATTTGCTTGAGGGCAAGCAAAGTTTAAGTGTGGGGAATTTGATAACACTCGGATTGTGCATGTTTTTAGTAGCATTATGTGTACTTTTATATCTGTTATTTGGTTATATTTGCGTGATTTTAGTACTTAATCGTATCTAGAGATGTTTGTCTAGTATTTATAACCAAGTGCGTGGAAATGGAGGAAAATGTGGAAATATGCAGCTAATCGAAGATTCCGTTTCAAGAAAGCTAAATCTCAAGTACCTTTGAAGACTTTAGTGATTGAAGAACCAAGTTCTACAAGACAGAGTGAAGAGAAAGATCAAGTTTTGTATCTCGAAAGATCCAACCGGATCCGGTTACACCTTCAAACCGGATCGGTTGGAATTTGGTCGAATTAATATTTTGCCATAACCGACCGATCGGTCGCAACCCATAACTGGATCGGTCGGTGTGTTATTATTGAAGACCAGCGGATCGGTTGGTCATATGACCGATCCGGTTGGAGAAGTCTAGATTGTCAAATCTTTATCACTAAGTTTCCCTTTGCATCCAAACGATTCTAGGTCCTTCCCTTGGTGTATTCTAGTCCCTTCCTCACTCCTTGGAGGCCAAGTTAAGCATTTAACACCCTAGGCCTTGGAAATAGTATAAATAGAGGCTAATTATGAGCATATGAGACACACCTCAATTACAAATCTCTACTCATCAAACCAAGCCTTAAGCTCTTAAAATTCGTCCTTAGAAATCCAGGAAGTTTGGAGTTCCGTAGTTCCACCTTTGGAGGCCAAAACACCGAGAAGTCCACCACGATCCTTTGGGAAACATTACTTCATCATTTGTAATCTTATTCCAAGCATTGTAAGACTTTTAATCATGTTTTCTAATGATCAAAGTTATGAGTTTATGTTCATGTTTGTTATGAGTGGCTAGTTTCTTTATACACTTGCTTAAATGATGTTGATTATCATATGATTAGTTAGTGATTGTGTTAACATGTTTTAATTCAATTTCAAGTTAATTCTAAGATCCAATTGTGCTAAAGTTTCATAGTGACATTTGTTAATCAAGTTTGGCTAATTGGTAATAATCGTTAGTTTCGAAAGAACTTCGTGTTGTTCAACTAGTCATAATCATTTTGTCTATGGATGATTGTTTTACCCATTATTCTTGATTATACAAAGGAACTAAGGTGTGGTTGTAATTGAAACGCTTTTGATTATCAAATTGGATTGGTTGGAAACATCTAAATGGTCGTAAGATTAGTTGTTGAGAATCAATTGTAGCCTTTTGTCTATGATCGGATACCTTTTGTATTGACCATTTCTTAAGCAATTTGATGAACAAATGGATGTTTTGTGTTTAAGTTTATGTATGTAGACTTATGAAACTTGAATTGATCTTGAATTGATTGGTTAAACTTAATGCTTGTTTTTATAAACTAAACTCTTGATCAAAGTTTAACTTGTAAGAACAATAGATTAGTACACCAACTAATTATCATAACCAACATGTTAAGAGGTTAACACAATCACATTAATCTATGATATGAAACTAGTTTAAGCAAGTGTAGTTTTTAATCATCCGAATTTCATTATATCTATTTGCTTTGTTATATGTTTTGATAGACTCGTTAATTCAAACTTGTGCTCGATTCACTCAAATCCTATGAACCGATCCCGACTTACCTTCACAATCTTGCTATAACGGACGAGTATACTTGCTCGTATGTGTTATTGGTAATATTGGTAATTCACCTTTATAAATTTAAAACTTGCACCAACCGGGCACATCGGAGGATTTCCTCAAAATTGTCGATTCCATCGACCTTGATGCTACTACTCGGGAGACCACGCGCTGCGTCTCTTCCAATTCTCTATGGGACCAAGCTAGTAATTGGCTTGAGCGACTTCCTACCGGCTCCATCTCAAGTTGGGATGATCTTACCTCTCGCTTCCTTGCTCAATTTTTCCCACCGGGAGAACCACTAAGCTTAGGAATGACATCTTGATGTTCCAACAACATCAAGGTGAATCTCTCTACGAAACATGGACTCGATTCAAGGACTTACTTCATAAAGTCCTCATCACGGCATTGATCTTTGGCTCCAAGTCCAAATTTTCTATGATCATGTCAACTTCCCCACTAAGCGATCCATTGACCAAGCGACCGTGGAAAACTTAGTGATCTCACCGCGGAAGAATCATGGGGTATAATAGAGACCTTGCCTCTATGACAACGAAAGTTGGGATGACCCCGTGAGCTTCCTAAAACCGTTAAGGCAATCTCCTTGCCTCCTTCCTCACAACCTTCCGAACGAGGGATGATCGAACTTGAAGATCAAGTTAGATTCCTCATGAGTTCCTACAAAATCCTAAGTCCTCACGACAAGTGAATCAAATCACTCTACCATGTGAATTATGTAGTGGTACCCATGACACTGTGATTGCACAAGGCTCCCGAACAAGCTTTTGACTACGCCTCCATACGCACCGACGGAGCGGGAGATAAGTGGTACACTTTCAAACCCAAACAAAACAACTTAGGAAACTCGTACAACCCCTCATGGAGAAATCACCCTAATCTTAAGTGGAACCAAAACTCAAGCACACCCCAAAGCTCATCTAGTTCGCCCACTAGGTTCAATTCTTCTAATACCGGAACCCCACTAATCTTGAGACAATTGCATCTAGATTTTGTCATCCCAAGATACTCGATTGAATAAGCTTGAAGCCGATTTTAAGCAAAACAAAGCGAGATGACAACCAAGCTTGATGCCCTCTTAAAAGCCTTCAATGAGCGGGAAGTTGGAGCACTCACAAGTGATACCATAAAGAACCCAAAAGTGAATTCGATTGCGTCGACTTCATGTTCTAGTTCACCATGGGAGAGTGCACATCCATGCCCCTCGCACCCACGGTTCACTCGGTAAATGCTATCAAAAGGGTTCCAAGCCATCCAAGAGGTACCAAGGCCCGACACCTTTGGTAGAGCCTACTCTTGAGAAACCCATCACCCAAGAATCCAAACCTAGTTTAGAGGAGGAGTACAAGGAACTCCATCAAGAAAAACCGATTCTTGAAGTCTTAGCTCATGCACCTTATTATAATGCTTTAAAAGAAAAATATGAGTTAGAACTTTGGCTTAGAAAACATAGGTCCGCTTTTGTGCGAAACAACTTACCTAATAAGTTAGATGATCCCGGCTATTCACTCTTCCGTAGACTTGGAACTTCCAAACCACTCAACGCTTTAGCCGATTTAGGATCATGCATCAATCTTGTTCCGTTGTCCCTCCATAGAAGCCTTAACTTAGGTAAAATAGAACCAACGAAAACCATCTTAGGTCTAGCGGACGGTAGTGTGGCACGTCCGTAGGAATAATAAAGGACATGGTAGTACATGTAGGAGAGTTGACTCTTTGGCCGACTTTCATGTACTAGACATGAATAAGGACCCGACATGCCCATTACTAGTTGGAAGAGGATTTTAGCTACCGCTAGTGCCATCATCGATTGTAAGATGTCCAAAATAGTGGTAGGAGAGGGAGTGCTAGATCGGTTTACGATGTTAAAAGCATACATACTACAAGGATGAGGAAATCCCACAAGAGATTAGGTTGGATAGAGCCCTCTAGATATGGACCTTGGATTGATAAGAACATCATAGGCCCCAAAGACCTTTTACCTAGATAAAACCTTCACTAGTAAAGCAACTTTCCAAGAAAAGAAATGGCTAGGGACATGGAAGTGAACCCGCTCGAGGACGCCTTAGTATTTAGGAAGATGACCGAGTTCCTAGGATGCTTGCCCGTTAACCTTGTCATGAATAAGTGGAAAGTTGAGAATCCGAACACAAGTGGAATTGGAATAGACCGCCTAGTGATGGTAATGGAGAGTGGCACATTAGGATACAAATCTACGATCCCGATGGTGAGAAGTTTGAAAAGACATATTTAACCGAACATACTACTAGGAACTTGAATGATAAGTTTGATCCTTACGACATTGTTGAGGATAGACTTACTTATATCGGCACGTAGGAGCACCCACTACGAGTCTAGCTACAAGACTCTTAAATAAAGAAAAGCGCTTAGTGGGAGGCAACCCATGCTTAATTGTTTGCTTGTTAGTGTCATATATCTTTTATTAATTGTTTATCCTCATGTTTAAATTTGTAAAATGCTTTATTTTGTTTTTAACCTTGTCTTAATTGCATATAAAGGTATTTTACATAAGGGATAAGTGTAGGGAGGATTACACACGCTTTCAAAAGAAACGTAAACATGAGAATAACAATTACATAAAAGATATATATGTTTGTTTGTTCGACTCAAATGCTTGTATCGAGTCATAATGGATGTTTTGCGTAAATTTTTCCGATTCTAAAGATGTAAATTTTCCGAATTTTTTCCGAAAAATCGCATACCGCTTTTTGTCAGATAACCCGACGGCGTCAGATTGCAACTGACGGCGCCGAGAAGGAGTAAAACATCGATTACTTTTTCTCGCTTTCGAGCTACTTATAAATTTTGGAATTTTCCGTGTCTTAATTTTCTTAGAAATTGTAAACATCCATTCCACAAGCATTATATCCTAGTTTAAATCGAGTCTTATATATATTATTACCGCCGATTTTACGCGAAGGTTTCGATTGTTTTCTTCAAGTGTGCAGGTTTAGTTTGTCAAGAAGAAGTTACATAAGATTGGAAGGAGCCTTTCACGCAATAATTCTTCTTGAAAAGATTTAACCACCACTTTGCACGGATCCTACCGAGCTAATCGTGGAGTATTAGTTTTTCGCTTTTAATTACCTTCCATTATCATAACTTTGATACTTTCGGGAACATTAGGGACAATGTTCGCTTTAAGTGTAGGGAGGGAAAATAAACGGAACTTTGAAACTATGCTTATCCTTGATTATTTTCTTTGTCCAATTGTATTTGTGTAATAAACCATGAGAAAATGTCGGTTAGGGTAATTTTGGCACCAAATTTAAAATTTTTCATGACATATAGGAGTGGCCATTAGTCTTAACAAAAGCGCCTCATGGATAGGAAGTTGCATGACTAGCACAAAACCCTTTACCACCCAAATTCCACCCAAAATGCGAGGATCGCCTTAGATTAGTAGGAATTAAAGCATTCATCTTTAATGCTTAGAGTGTGAACCGTAGTATATTAGATTCTAGAACTTGTTTTGTGATGCATTCCGAGATCGCTAGTGAGACTACACTTGTGTAGTTAGGAATAACTAAATGATAAGAGGCATTAGGATAACCCTGTTTGATACCGTAATATAATTACTTCTTCCACATCGGTTGAGTAATTCCCCACACCATTTGCGTTGTACTCATCTTTAGTACACGATACCCTAGTTAACCCCTCGAGCCTATCCTTTTCGCGGTTCTCGTGATGTTTCGGTTTTTCCGAATATCAATGAAGAGCATTGTTTACACCCCACCCCAAATATACACCCAAATCGCCTTAGCCTACCCTTTATGCACTCACTTTAGTGCAAATTTATGTTATCACCTAAAACCCTTAGTTCAATTATCTAGTTGCTTGCATAAGTTGCTAAGTCGAGTCATATCCTTTGTATACAGATTTTGGGACGATTGGGATTCATGGGAAAAGTTAAAGTTTATGAAATGACTGGAAGAATGTTAAACTCAAATTCCCTTTGTTTGCATAATAATGTACCGCAAGTGTTTTGATCTTTTCAAATTCGGGTCAAATTAGTGTTAGAGTAATAAAACTCAAGTGTAGGGATGTGCCTATAAATCCCTATCATTTTGATGTTACCATAGAGGATGGTAGAGTAAAAGTGTATGAAAAAAAAATCGAAAAAATAGAAAAGAAAAAAAAAAATAGAGTGTAAAAAAAAAAAAAAAAAAAAAAAAAAATACGGCTACCATCCTACATCTATCCTTTAAATTTATGTTTGTTTATTTTCGTTGCCTAGAGTTTTAGAGTGTCGAGTCTTGGCTTAGCAACGCCATTCTTCGTATACATTTAACACGTAGATTTTTGACTATCACCACTAAATAGCCTATCCCACCAAACCCTTGTTTCCTACCGTAAGCCTAACATTACAACCCTTTAAAAGACCTCTTTGATAGTCTTTCCTAGGTGCTTACGCCAAAGCGATGGAGGTTTGATCTATTCTCAAGCCTATGGTAATCTATGTACTAGGACCGTTAATGAGTGTTTATCTTCCATTTCCTATTTGTTATATTTCATATATACACCGAGAGAGATGCGAGTACCTAAACACCCCATGTGAGGTGCTAGTATGTAATTCCGTGCTTGTTATGACTTTTATGGGGCTTATATGTGTTGTGGACCGTTTTGAATTAATGCTTCATGACCCCTAACTTATAAATTAATTGGCTAAAAGCACATTTGCTTGAGGACAAGCAAATAACAAGTGTAGGGATATTTGATAAGGTTTTAAAAGGTACCATTTTGAGGGGTCGTTTAAGTCCTTATTCGATCACTTTTGTATCCGTTATTTCTTAATATCGCCCTTTTCACTTTTAGGTCTCTTGAAGGCAAAATGCTGGAATGGCACTTATTTGGACGAAAAGGCGAATATATGATGAAAATGGCCAAAGTCGAATCGAGACACTCAAAGTCTTAAAAATAAAGCGGCGGCGTCAGTGTTAATTATCCGCGTCCGAGGATTTTTTTGACGATACGGAGGCAAAAACCCTATTTTCAAGTGACGACGCGGGCTCTAAAAGAGTAGGCCGTTGCTACTCGACGGCCTAGATGCAACCAAGACGGCGTCAAGTTGAAGAGGACGGCGTCACGGACATAAGGTGACGTCGTCGCAAGGTTTACGTGGCCAAGACGAAACCCTAATGACGGTGACACGATGGCGCCACGAAACATAAGGTGACGCCGTCGCATATGTAATCTTATATATAGAATCCGAATTTTTCGCTTTTTTGAGAGTCTTTTGGAGTAAAACCTAAAACCGAACCTAAGGTGTCTTGTGCGAGATTTTAGGGTTTTAAACCCTATCTTACATCAAGATAAGTATTTACTTCATTAATTCAATTATGTCTTTGATTATTTGTGTGTATGCTTGCATGTTCTCCATGTCCGGCTAATTTATTTGTGTGTTTGCTTAGGGAAGTATGAAACTTAATTATTGAATATTGATTGGTTGTTTCTTATCTTAGTTGATCAATGATCTAGTAATGCGATAGGTCATTCGTTGTGTACTTAATGCTTGATTCATCTTTGTGAACCTTAGAATATGATTACCTAGTAGTTGTAGGCTAAATTATCCAAGGAGTGCCTTAGAGTAAGAGTTTATCATCCCTAGTGGGTTTTGTAAACGAGACCCTTTGGTAAGTTCAAAGAGTTAGGGAGAAACGACACCCTACAACTTTAGACACACAACGCAACTAGGAATAAGGACGTGACAACTCAACCATCAATAGAAGATAATTAAGGAGTAGTACAACCTAAGTAAACACATCTTTAAACTATCATACGAGCACACATTAATTAGACATAGACTCCCACAACCTTAGTTTAGATAATTAGATAATAGTAGAGTAATCGGTAGAAATACCAACCCCAAATCCAATACCCGAGATTCGTACCTTTCCATTTCATAAAATATAAAAGACAAAAATAATCTTCCTCAACCTCAACCTTAGCGTAGTAACTTCTCACTAGCATTCCTATTCCCCTAGAGAACGATATCAATACCCGTGGCTTACCCTAATTACTACACTACAACGATTAGGTTCACTTTGCCTAGGGTGTTATAAAACTTGCTCAAGAAAAGGAAATTTCCTTGACCCGAACGAGCGTTATCAACCCCGTAGTTATATTTGTTATCATAATCAAATTAACATGTTGAACAAGTAATGATCATGCCACGTTGAACTTTTGCCTCATCCAGATTTTGCTCGCTTAATACAAGACCAACAAACCATAGTGGAAGAATTTCGCAATTAATCGGGACTTGAAAAGTAAAATGCACTGTTAACCAAGGATTTTGAATGTTTACAAAAGCAACTCAACTTTTCAAAACTCAAGAAAACGTGAAAAGGTTTTGAAGCGACCTTTGCTAAATCTCATCAAAATGAAAAACATTTAGAGAGACAGATCGTGATCTAGCCGCTTCAAAGAATGCTTTGTTGTCTCGAAATAGAACAATCAAACATGAACATAAAAAGCAAATTAACGCCTCACCTTGGAAAATCAAAAGCTAAGGTTGAGTTGTTAACTTGTCAAAAACAGTTCTCTACATACAAAAAGCATTCAACGAAATGAATAGATGATCATCTTGAAGAAATCATCGGCTTGCAAAACAAACTTAAAGAGTTTAAAACTGTTGTTTACCTACATGGTGAGTCAGTCACAACTATTGAAAAGTTTACTTTAAAACCAAATCCAAATGGCTATGGACCAAATCTTGCTGATTACAAACCTAAGCTTTCAACCAAAGCATTCTAACCAAATCCTAAAGTTTCCAAAGCGAGAATATAAAATTGATAATTACATAATGAGTGTTGTTGAATATCATCGCCAAGAGGAATTAGATGCGAGGACGAGAGTCGATCAAAATTAGAAAATGTTGTTTACAACAAACCTTTTAACTATTCAAAAGCGGTCGCTTTCACACACCAACGGATTCTTCTAACACACCAAGGATTATCATAAAATGTCCGAGTCTTCTAATGTTAATCCCAAACCGATTATGCACAAACTTATGGTCCTTTACCTTCCATCGTGAAGTAAACTCAAAACCGAAAATCGCAAAATTCTTAGATATTTTGACCTTTTCATGGTCGACCTCAAAACTTTACAACATGAGATAGAATATCATTCTAAAATCAAAGTTCAACATTTTCAATCGCCTCCGGCGCGAGAACAAAGAGACATTTTTCAGAAAATCTTTACCAAATGTTAAAAATTTGAAAAGTTGTGCATTGTCTTGGGAAAGGGACTTTCATAAGGAACTTGATTGATGAAGGTCGTTTTAGAAAATGAAACATCTATTTCTAATACTAAACGTAAAAGAAAATTTTGAGAAAAGATGTTGATCGACTCTTGGAAGATGTCATCTCGTGCTGATGTCCATAATGTTGTGTTATTGAATTCTTTGTCATATGCATTTGATAATATCTCTGCTGATACTGTTGATTCTGTGGTAAATGTTGAGAACACTGATAATGTGCTTCAGATCGAGTCCTTAAAAGTTGAAAATAAACGATTGTCAAACGAACTTTCAAATGCAATACGTCGTCTTAACTGGTGTCAAAAAGATATTCACGATCAACAACTTGCTTTTCAACACAAAACTGCCCAGTTGCGTGACAAAACTTCTGATCCAAAAATTGAGCAACTGGATGATCAAAACGTGTCTTTGAAGTGTCAAATCTCAAAATATGAACAAGAACTTTTAAAAGTTAAAAAGGAATATGGTGTCATATTTGATTTACTCAAACAGACTCGTGATGAAGCATCAAATGAACTTGATCATTATCTTGCACACACTAAAGAAGTTATGCATTTTGCTGGAAATATTCGGTCTGAAAATCAAGATCTGATTCACACTATCTTCAAGTTAAGAGAAATGTTAGGAAAGTATGAACAACTTCCGCCTACCGTGATTAAGAGAATAGCACCAATAACACTTAGTAATCGTGAACCTAGAATCCCTACTCGCCAAATCACAAGTTGCTAACATGCTTCCTTCTACCGAAACAGAATAGTTCGTCTTTTCCAAAAGTCCGCACTTCACGCCCTAGGAGCACTACATCGAAGAATAGGAAGTTGCGACCTAAGAAAAGATCAATAAGGAATGCTAAAGTAGAAGAACACCCTAGGACTATGAATAAGACTCACGTTGCTTCCACTATAGATATTGATTCTGGAAAATGTAATAGAAATAGTGATGTAACAAATGCTAAACCTTTAAGCACTTTGATATTCATCCGATGCACCTTGTGTTATTTGTCGTAAAAGTATGAATTCGATTGTCATGATAAATGTGTTGCTAAAGCTATCATCTCTCGCTTAAGGAATCCTAAGAATCGGAATACCTCTAGGCCCACTAATCTTTCTAAGTCTCGTGGCTTGGTAGACCGCCTCTTTAGATTCTCAGAACACATTGTTGTCCCTCAGTAGCTCGGTTTCAACTCCTAAGAATGTAGTATCACCTAGTGCATTCACTAAGACTAAAGCAAATACTAGTTGGAGATGGCGTAAATGGATATATAACACACTAGGATTTAAGTGGATACCCAAAGCTATTGATGTGTGTATGTCTACTATACCGCCTCCTAACCCTCTAACATTTCGGGTTCCACATCTACTTCTATTCCATCCGTGTCGCCGTGTAATGCAGGTTATACGAGATCATGCTCGATTGTTGATAGCGGATGTTCCCGACACATGACAGAAACCTTAAACCATTATCAAACTTTATTGCAAAGTTCATTGGCACCGCCGATTTGGGAATGATCACTTGCAGCTATCATGGGCTATGAGACTATATCAATGGGAACATCGAAATTAGCGTGGTTTATTATGTGGAAGGCCTCGGTCACAACTGCTTTCGAGGTCGGGCCTGTGATGGAGAATTGGAGGTTGCTTTCGTGAAGAAATCTTGTTTCATTCGTGATCTACAAGGAAATGACCTTATGTCCGGCTCGCGTAATTCCGCCTTTACACTATCTCTATGCAAGACATGGTTGCTTCATCTCCCATTTGCTTACTTTCAAAGGAAACATCAACAAAATCCTCGCTATGGCACCGCCGCCTCACATCTAAACTTTCAAACCATCACCAACCTTGCTTGAGACAAACTAGTCAAGGACTCTCACGATTTCGGTATTCTAAAGATCACCTTTGCTCGACTTGTGAACAAGGGAAAAGCACTCGTGCTCATTTTCCTTCAAAGGTGGAACACGCCTCTCAAGATGTGCTTCATCTTCTTCACATGGATTTGTGTGGCTCGATGCGCGTGCAAACGATCAATGGAAAACGCTACATCTTAGTAATTGTTGATGACTATTCACGCGGACTTGGGTCTACTTTCTTCAAGCAAAGATCAAGCTCCACAGATGATCATCACCTTTCTCACGAAAATACAAGTTCACTCACGAAACACCATTCAAAAATCGTATCAGACAGAGGCACCGAATTTGTTAACCAAACTCTTCGTGAATTTTATAAGAAAGTGGAATTCAAAGATCGACATCTATTGCACGCGACACCGTAACAAAACGGAGTTGTTGAAAGACAAAACCGAACGTTAGTGGAAGCTACAAGAACAATGTTAATCAATGCTAAACTTCCAGACACTTATGGGCAAAAGTCGATCTCGCATGCTATACTCAAAACCGTTCTATGATTACAAAACGTCACAACAAAACGCCTTTCGAGCTTGTCCACAACAAACCGAATCTCAAACACTTTCATGTATTTGGATCTCTTTGCTATCCGAATAATGGTCGTGATGACTTTGGAAAGCTCAAAGCCAAAGTCGACATTGAAGTCTTTATAGGATATTGTGATAATTGTAAAGGTTTCGAACTGGAATCATCGAACAAAGGAGGTTATGGAAACGATTCATGCTCATTTTGATGAACTTACTAAATGGCTTCGAGTATAATACTTGGAACCCGGTCACAACCGCTTAAACTTCCCCCAAACCCCATCATCACCGAACAAGCCCCATCTTACTCATCAACAAATGGAAAGGTTATTTGATCCACTGCTCAAAGATTTATTGATGAACGTGCTCAAGGTGTATCCACTGCTTCATTGCTCAACCCGATAATACTCATATACCGATACACTGCTACAACAACTAATGTCAAGAAGCACCACCGCTTGACTCCAACACAACAGTTGAACAAACCGCTTCCAACAATGATGAACCGGTGATGATGTTCAATGAAGTACCCCACCGCGATTTTGATCCAAATGCTTTATTTAACCCATTTGCTAATGACATCACCGCACTGATGTCGTGGAATCAACCACAAGCCATTTGAATACTCAAAATCTGCACAATGTATACCAACATCAACCCTCCACACATAGATGGACAAAAGACCATCCTCTGAAAACATTATTGGCAACCCGAATCAACCAACCGTTATGAGACAACGTCTTCACACGCACGGTGAACATTGCATTTATGCACTCACCGTCCGCTAACTGAGCCTAAAACATTAAAGATGCAATGACAAAGGACAACCGGATTGAATCCATGCAAGAAGAACTCAACCAATTTAAACGTCTTGAAGTATGGGAATCGGTTGAAAGACCAACAGGGTCTTTGTCATTGTTCTTAAATGGATTTGGAAAAACAAATTGATGTTGAAGGAACGTTATCGAAACAAGTCATGTCCGTGGCTAAGGGTTATAGATGAGGAAGAGGTATTGACTTTGAAGAATCATTCGCTCCGGTTGCTCGTCTTGAGGCTATTAGGATTTTTCTGGCATTTGCGGCTCACATGAACATCACGGTCTTTCAGATGGATGTAAAAACTGCTTTTCTCAATGGACAACTGAAAGAAACGGTTTATGTTAGTCAGCCAGAAGGATTCATTGATCCAGAGTTCCCTAATCATGTCTACAAACTGAAGAAAGCTCTCTACGGTCTCAAACAAGCCCCTCGGGCATGGTATGATAAGCTATCATCTTTCCTCATTGCCAATAACTTTACCAAAGGTTCGGTCGACCCAACTCTTTTCATACAATATCATGGGGAACATATTTTAATTGTTCAAATTTATGTGGATGGCATCATTTTTGGTTCAACTCATAAAAAGTACTCAATCGCTTTTGCAAAACTAATGAAGAAACATTTTGAAATGTCAATGATGGGTGAACTTACATTCTTTCTAGGATTACAAGTTCATCAATCACCCCGTGGTATTTTCTTGAGTCAGTCCAAATATGCCCTTGAATTGTTAAACAAATTTGGAATGAATACATGTGACACCTATGACACTCCAATGGCACATACCAAGAAGCTGGACGTTGATTTGCATGGGAAATTGGTTGACCCTACCAAATACCGAAGTATTATTGGGTCTCTCATGTATCTAACAGCAAAGCAGACTGATATTGTCTTTGCTGCTTATCTTTGCTCCTGCTATCGCCACGACCAACTGTAACTCACCTCTCGAGGCTAAACGAATCCTCCGATACATCAAGGGAACCATTAATTTGGGGATCCGTATCCAAGGATTCGGTTTTGAACTAATAGCTTTTTCAGACGACCACGCAGGATGCTTAGACTCTCGAAAAAGTACTTGTGAGCACTACAATTTCTTAGTGACAAACCGGTATCTTGGTAATCAAAGAAGCAGGATCAGTACATCATTGTCATCAACCGAAGCAAAATATGTAGCCATGTCGGCGTGTTGTGCTCAAGTCATTTGGATGAGAACACAACTCAAAGACTATGGTTACGTATTTGATAGAATTCGATGTATCATGCGACAATCGGAGTGCTATTGCGATCTCGTGCAACTCAGTTCAACACTCGAAATCAAAGCACATCGATCTTCGATATCATTTCATCAAGGACCACGTGAAACAAGGTACTGTTGAATTATATTTTGTGGGTACAGAATACCAATTGGCAGATCTACTCACCAAAGCCTTACCTCCTGCTAGGTTTAATGAGTTGGTCCACTGGATTGGTATGAGGTGTTTGACTCAAGAGGAATTGGATGAACTCCTAAAACAGTCTTAAAAACCTGTCAAACACGAAAATCTCTTTTGTAAATAAATTTTCAAAAACAAAAATACAAAAATATAAAATCAGATAAAAACAACAAAAATATTCCTCTATCTATATTTCTTTAAACATTGCAAATACATTTCTTCCGTCAACACTATAATCTTTCAAAATTCAGTATTTTTCCGATCAAGTGTTGAGGGGGAGAAAATAAACACTTAACTGTTTCAAAATATTCGTGTACTTGCATGTTACCATATTCTGGTTGTTTCTTTTATCAATGGTGGTAAATTTTTTGGTTCAACTGACACTCCTCGGACTAAAATTTATAACCTTTCATGATTTTCTTTAGTCGAGGGGGAGTGTCGTCAAGTTTCTTTCTTAAAATCTTTCGTTTGGTAACCAAAATGGAAGTTAAATGGCCTTGGATGAAAAATGAAAAGGTGGAGGGACCAAAACTGCAAAAAGCTTAAAGTCATTTTTAATAAAAACACCCCACCTAACACTCTCACTTCACATTTATTACCCTAACCAAACAAATCCTATGCCTAAGAATCACTCTTCCAATCCGTGTTTTTGATCATCAAACTGTAAGTGGATTAATGTTTCTAACATGATTTTAAAGATTGGTTTTGATTTTCAAACAAATCCAACGATTGAATTTACGTGTATGGTTGATTTTGTGTTCTTCGCATATGCGTAAGAACACATGATCATGTTTGTGAGTTTTGGTGTTAAGATAATTGTGTCAAAATGTTCCTTAAACATCAATACCATTTTTCTACTCAAACGCACCTTAATCACGTATGGTTTGAATTTGAAGAACTAGGGTTTATGCGTGGTTTTGGGTACTTTCAAATGTGAATGTTTTTGGTCTTAAAGATTGTTGTTTGAAGTTTTTTTCAACATGAATTGATCATATGTTAACCCAGAAACAACCCAGAAACATTAACTGATTTAGAATTAGAAATTAGGGTTTAATGTTCTTGAGTTTTGGGTACTTTTGATTCACCACAAATTGGGTGTTAAAACTTGGTTATTACACTCTCACAACATCTAAGATTTACCAGAAAACATTTGGTGCAATTCCTATGGCTAGAAATCATATGCGTAATTCATAAACTTTAAGGTTTTGACTTACGCGTATGACTTTCTACGCGTAAACTGTTTAACAAGTTTTCATGCCATAATCTGTCTTAAAATGAATATATGTGTCAAGATTGATGATATGATGATTTTATTTCAGGCTTGCTACTCATATAACTCAGAATCAAGGTCATTGATACTCTACGCATAAGGATCACCTTACGCGTAGAAAGTTATGCGTAAGAGAAATCCTACGCGTAACTATTACGCGTAAGGTTCTACAAAGGGACTACGCGTATCCTGTGAAGGATATGCGTAAACAGTGACCTCTACGCATAAGTTCTACTCTTACGAGTAAGCCTTAGGCGTAAGGTTTTATATACACCTACGCGTAAGCTCTACGCATAAGGTTACTCTGTTCCTACGCGTAACATTTCTTACGCGTAAGACAGATTCCTACGCGTAAGCTTGTGCCTACACATATAACCCCTGTTTACGCATAAGCTACCATTTCTACGCATATGCCTTGATCAAACCTTCATTATGAATTGTTACGCGTGCAAACTTGTATATAAATGAATCATAACATCACGAAACCAATGATGTCACTAATAAGCTTAAACGTTCTATATGTTGTGATTAATAAGTGATAACATAAACTTTAAAATTTAAAGTTAACTAACTCACGAAACTTTTCACGACGTCATTGGACTATTAGACATACAAGTGACTTTGGACTCGTAACAACCATTGACATTATACGTTCAATAATTAGACATTAAAACCTTCTGTTGACTAACATTATGTCTTTCGATATCTTGGTTCTTTTGGCTAATGTTATTTCGCATCACGACATGGTCGCTCAAATGAATGCGGATGCACCGAGGTTCTCACAATTGCCGATATCTTCCCAAATGGCTATCCGAGAAAGATTGGAAAGAACAATCTAAGAGTTGACTTTGAAACTCTTTCATGCTCGTAGTCTTCTTGCTCGATTGTTTGTGGATATTCTAAAGAATCATCCATACCGTAACATGCTCTCACACTCGCCACTGCTCTAGAGATCTACATTCAACAATTCCGAATTCAATGCAAAGGATCAAAGGTCAAAGTACGGTGATCAACGCTAATCACTAATGATCACCATCACACATGCATCTACGGGTTGTTCTTCTAATTCACAAATCGAGCCAACCGACTTATGCCACACCCATCAAGAGACAAGCCTGAATTTCGATTGATATTGGCTATGATGAAGCTTGAGAATAATCACTAAGTACTCTCATGTGGAGCTTAAGAACATTCCTCAACCGTGGAGAACCCTACACATCATCATTACCAAATCATCTATGGTCGTGATAGTGGCTATGAGCATCCCAAGCTCATAGAACTACAAATCTTCCGTCATTAATCAACAAAAAGGACATCGAAATTGAAGCCTTCATATGGGAAGACATGATGTCATTTCTCAAGAAACTTGGCTCAAAGATTCCCTACGCCGATACACAAAATGTTGATCCAGAGAGCACTTGGACTTCATCCCGATATTCCCAAGAGGCTCAATGACCCCGACAATCACGATATGTTGACCGATCCTACCCCGTCACCGAATCAAGGAATCGTCAACAAAGAAACGGTGTCAGTGTTACCCGATCACCTTCCGACTAATGAAATCAAAAAGCTCGAGACATACAAAAGGTATCCGTAGCAGAAAAGAAGGCAAAGTTGGTCATCTCGATGAGAAGTCTTCGAACACCTATAAGGAAACCGAAGAGGAAGTGGAGGAAGTGCTTTGAACCGAGAGTCGAGGACGCCCGGAGGAATCCTCCACGAAAGGGATAGTTCCGCCAAGGAAGATGTTCCTATTCCGTATCTAAGCACCGAACATGAGAGAAAGCTAACTAACGAGGACTCGAGGGTGCCGCATCGATGAAGAGACTTTCTACTCGAATCTAAAGATGATACTACAACAAGATCTAAACCTCCTAGTCCTCCAATGGATCAAGGAAAAGGGAAGACTCAAGATTTGTGCCTTATGAAGAAAGTTCAAGCTCGATGAAGAGCAACTGGATAAATCATACAGGAAGAAGTTCAAATTGCTAGACTTCAACATGTTGCACAACAATTTGCTTAAGAACAAATGGGTGGCCCCGGAGGGTCGAGTGGTGGAGCTCAACCTTCACCAGGTCCTGATGCGGTTAATCAACCCGATAAGGGATCTGGTGCCACCACTTTGGTACAACAACAAACACGTTTGGAGGACACTCTTGAGTTTGACTTTGAAAAACCAGAATCTGAGAAGTTAGAGAAGGATAAAGCTGATGAAGAAGCTGCAGCTAAAGATAAAGCTGATGATGAAACTAAGCCTGGAAATGATGAAGATGTTGATTATGAAATGTATCTTCTTGACAGTCCCGCACGATCTAAGGAGAAAACTTCTGAACCTCCTAAGGACCCGGAGTCTCCTCACATCTCATCATCATCAGATTCTTCTTCTCACTCTTCACCACCACCATCAAAAAGATCAACCAAATCATCATCCAAATCAGTGAAGAAGCCAACTCCATCTTGGATCTCTCAATCTAAGAATCGAATCGTTAAAGCTGTCAAACGAGTCAGAAAGAAAGATATTCTCTACAGAAAGTTGAATTTCCTCGCTGATCAAATAACGTATCTTCATGATGAGAATGACAAGATGAAAGTTGAAAGGGAGTATGTACAGAAGCTTATGAAGGATGATCTTCAAGGAAGCATGGACGAGATGATTAAAATATACTCTCATAAGTTCCTTATGGAGGTCGTTCCGAAACTAACAAAGGAGATGTATACCAGACAAATGTATCCAAATCTCTTACATTTAGCCAAGCAAGCCATGAAATCAACTCCGATGAATTTGAGCATCAATCCGCTTGAAACTACAATCATCTTAGATGATGAATTGGTGAACCGGCTAGTAGCCCAAATGTCGAACGCAGCTCGCAACGCTTGCCTCCCACGGCTAAGTTGTTTGAAGCATTTTGAATACCAACTCAAGTCATCTTTCGAGAAGAAGGCAAGGCCTAAACGTTCAAGAGATGACGAAGACAAAGATCAAGATAAGGATAAGGAGCCTAAACGCACAAATAAGTCTGGTAAATCATCCTCCCTTTAGTACTCGATGCAACCTCCACCACAAAGGACTCCTGCTCAACAAAGATCTCCTCCTCGCTCTTCTGCAGATAAACCTCAGGATTCCGAGACACCACCCTGACTCGAAACCGGTGATCATTTTGAGTATCTGGTGGTGACGATGAGGAATACCATGAGCCCCAACAACAACTCGCCTCTCCAGACAAAGTACAAAACCGGAACCCTCATCTAGGCCTAAGAAACAAAAGAAGAAGGCGCCAAGGCGGGCGTCCTATCATGGCTAGATGATTTATAACACGAGGAAGTTGAATGGTTTTCACACTTGTCAATTCCACTCCCTACCCTCTCAAGGTCAAGATCCGTAGATGGTAATACATTGGAGCATGCAAAGATATTGCAAGAAAAATTCGAGTAAAGAAGATGGCGAAATCGAGTTGCGGCGAATCAAGAATGAAGCTTTGCAACTGTTAAAAGATAGCTCAGAAAGTGCCATCGAGGTCGAATATCACCTTGAAAACATTGCTCGAGCTATGTCTAATAACATGGATTGGCTCAACCCATAAGCAAACATCGACTTTACCAAGCGGGACAACCCTCCATATTACATCGACTGGTCTAAACCACTACCAACAATCGGCCAACCAAATGAGCCTCGAATTCCATTCCGATATTTCTTCAACAAAGACCTAGAATTTCTTCTACACAGTGGCGATGGTTCAAGGAAATATGCTACATCTTTGACACTTCCATTCCCGGCAACAATTTACTCTAACTGCATAGCCATTGATATGTGCTAAACCGTCAAGTCTAATCACACAAGCTGGCCACTTGTGAATGGCCAACCGTAACAGACTTAAAACAGCTTAAGCACAAATGCAATGAAGTCCTGGAGAATATAGTGAATTCCCGGGTCGTTTAGTCCCACGGAGACTCAATGGTGTGAAAACGCTTGATCAGACGATAGAATGATCACTAATGATAGTGATCAGCAAGGAATTGGATGGATAATTATACTACTGAAAAAGTTAATAAATAACAGCGACTTAAATACAAATTAAGAAAATTAAAAAGATAAAAGATATTAAATAAACGCTATCACTATATTTAAAGCGATGAACGTTTAAACCCAAAACGACGCTTAAATTAAAACTACGAACGCATAAAATAAAACGTGAAAATAAAGAAGGAAAATACCTATGTATATAGAAAATACATTTTACAATCCTAATTATATAAGAAAATTATTAGAAAGAGAAAATTATTTTATACCTAATTAATTAATTATTATTAATTAAAAACTATTTTAAACTATTTAATAATACTCTAAAATAAAAGAAAATATGAAATAAGACTAGAAAATAAAATTAAGATTTAGAAAAATCTAAAATATGATAAAACTAATTTTAAAACTGAAAATATATTTTTAGACTTTTATATATTTATTACTAATTAATTACTATTTAAAACTAATTAAAATACTAGAAAATACTTTTTAAACTAAGAAAATTATGGAAAAATACTTTTATGACTTATATATATATCTTAACTTAATAAAATGAAAACTTATTTTTTTTGAACTTTTCTTAATTATTTGTATTTAAAGCTAATTAAAAATGCTTAAAACTAATTTAAATTAAGAAAAATAGCAAACAAGCTTGGAAAAATATGAAAATTTCAAGAAAAGCTTAAAATAATATTAGGAAGCTAGGAAAATTGGAAAACATAATGTGTGCAAGATATTGAAGGCGATGTGGAAAGTGCTTATAAATAAGCACTATGAATAAGCAAAGGAAACCAATAAGCACCAAACCAAAACAGAACTCTAATAAGCTAAAGAACATAAATGCAACAAGAATCAACAAGCCCTAACCACTGGAATAGCAAATTACTCAGATTTGATGTTTGAGCTTTTGGCTAAAAAGCAAGAAAAGGGTGCCTACTTGAGCTTATGCACAAGCTACCGTGATAAGTTGAAAAGGAAAACAAGATGGGATCTAAACTACACCGGCCGGAACATGCAAACCAAAATCAGATCTTGCCAAGCTCAAATGAGCTTGTGGCAAGGGTCGTAAGATCCAGAAAGCCTGCAGTGTGCTCAATTCCCGCATATGGCACTTAGCACCATATTGACAAGCTAGAATGAAGCTTATGGAAAATTCATAAAATTATGCAAAATAACAACAAGAAACTAGAGCAATTGAAATTTTAAAATCCACAAGTCTCACTTGAAATGACCTAGAAATGAGTGCATGAAAATCCTCCCATTTGGACTCAAACCGATATTCGCACAATTGACTTTTGATAAAAACATGGAAAGTTGACTATATTGAACTTTGAATCAAATTTATGAACCGGAAATGATGTGATGAACTAAAATCCAACCGAAATAAGCTAGCTTAATCAAATCTAAACCTAAATTCAACTTAAGATCTACTAACACCTAACCGATGCAATGACTAGAGCGAGTTTAAAATGATTTTGACTTACGGTGGTTAGATATGCAAACCGAGATTGAAATGAACTTAATACATCTCAAGAGGACTTAATCGACTAAACTTAACAATAAAACTAACCTTAAACCGTGATATACTCCTTATACCAAACACACCTTTTGAAACAGCTTTGAAGGTAAATACACTAAAACAAACTTTTAAACTTAAAGATCTAATTATTAACTTATAATTATCAGTATGTAAACAGATAGATCAAAATTAATAGGATTAAAGTACTTATACTAGAATATTAAAGTTTTAAGAAAATTTCTTACAATATGAGTCCAAGCTCAAAACTGAAAGCCAAAGCCACAAAGCTCTAAACCAACATTACTCCAAAATCACCGCTCTGCTCCATCTTTCTTGTACCATCTCCATGATTTTTTTTATTTTCTTACTATTTTTCTTGATTTTTTGTGAATTTTCCGCTTTTGAGACTAAACAAAATTTTACACTTACTAAAGCTTTGAAGCTATAAAATGAACTTTATGAGCTATTGAGTTCAAGATAACCACTATTGACAACGTTTAAATATTTTGAGGATTCAAGCTTGAAATGGCATTAACTAAATTCGTACATAAAACTTGAAACCGAAACCGAAATTATGTTTTATTACACACGTGTTTGATTACAAAATACTTTAGAGCTTAAACAATAACTAGAAAACTTGAAGAAATTAAAACGACAAAAGTAAAACTAAAATTACACTACTTGGCTTCTTTCTTGCTTCTCCTTCCTCCTTTTTATAACAAAAGCTCTCTCACATGACTTCTGAGCTAATCCCACCAATAATTTGGACTTTTTGATGGTAAGAGATGATCTTGGCCGTTTATCACATTTTGGCGGGAAAGTGGTTTATGCCAGGTGGAAGGATTGAGTGATAGGGGGAAGAAGTAATTAATGTCCCTTGTTTGGTGTCGAGTGGAGGGACAAGGGTGTGATATGGAGAGGAGGGATGGGTGGTAGTGTTTGCAGAGAGCAGTTGGGATGGGAAGAAAATGCGCCAAGGTGTGTTTACTTGACTTGGGGTGTTGACGGGTTGGATAGGTGGACCGGGTTGTGTTTGTTTGGGCTTTGATTGGGCTTAGGTATTAATAACTAGGTCCGCTTGGTTGTAGTAATAACACAAGGACTAGAGTTGTAATTTGACCAAACTTGATGGACTGAACTTGCCCATTTTCCAAAGGTATCAAAAGGACCAAATTTGACAACTTTGATAGTACAAGGATAAAATTTAATCATTTTCCATTTTAAAATATCCAAGGACTAAATTTGCAATTTTTCAAAGTTTAGGGAACTTTTCGCCATTTGACCAAAGAATCAATCAAGGACCATTTTGACAACTTAGAATATTTTAGGACCTTGAATGATATTTTTCTTGATTTTGATATACCAGGACCGATTTTGACAACTTTTGAAACTTGGGGACTAAAACCGCCATTTTGCAAATTTGATACGCTTTTCATCCGATTTTGATATTTTTGCATTTAAAACACATAAAACATCGATTTGTGATATTTTCATCATTTGATGCATTTTGAGTGTTTTCGGATGATTTTCGATCTAGATAGTACAAAAATGATGAGTATTTAGACACTCATCAATCCCTCACTACTAAGATATTGCTAGTCCCTAGCAATGATTTGAACTTTAATGGATTTTAAAACTCTTTACCAAAAGCCATCACTGGAGTAGCCAAATGTTTCGATCAAGTAAGAACCTTGGTACATCGATAACCAAATGATTTTGAGCAAATCATAAGTCAGAACGGATTTGATTTGTCTTTACCGTGCCGTACCTTCGGACTAGCCAACTCTTAGATAAATTATCGAATTATCTTTGGTGAGCCGATTACCAATTATGGTTTTTCCATCGCCTTTACCACAAGCCATAACCTTGCATGGGCTAGCCAACTCTTCACTTTTTAGGATATGGTGAGTTGAGAACCATACAATTTTGGGCAAATTGCAAGCCATATAAACGGATTTGAGAAATCTTTACCAAGAGCCGTTTGCTCTGGATTAGCTAATCCTTTTGTCTTACGAGACATGGCGGATCGATAACTAAATGAGTAAGTGTAGAACACTTTACTCAAAAAAAAAAAAAAATTTTTGGCAAAAAACGGGAATTGGGTTGATAATATATGAAATTGAGAATTCCCCACACTTAGAAATGAATATTGCCTCAATATTCAAAGTCACACGGTTATGCCAAACAAAGAATGTAAAAGGAAATACTACGGCCATTATTTTAAAAGATTTTTTTTTTTTTTTTTTTTTTTTATGTAACATGGGCATCACCCCACACTTAGGTGGTAGAAAGGGATAAGAAGTCGAAATATGGGTGAAAACCCATATGGTGTGTCTCTTTTTTGATTTCCGAGTCGCTAGCTTGACTCGACCCGCATTAATTTGTTCATGGGAAGCAAAGTGGAAGAAACAATCTCCATCGGACTTTCATTCAAGATGTTTGGATAAACATTGAAGTACGCGAAAGTTCCACACCGATGAGATAAAGAGAGGCGCACCCGGCTCATAAATAATAAATGAAAATGCGGGGTCAAAGATGGTGTCCTCATTCCGAAGGAGAAAAGGAAAGAGCAACCACACCATTTGTGAAGAATGGAATAAATATGTATCACAATGCATGTCTATTCCTCATCGGAAAGAAGCAAATCACCATTTTGACATTTTTAAGCTTAAATTTGAAGCTTGTATGGTGATTGGTAACAAAATTTCCGGAGGGAGAGCTGGAAACGGTTCTTCAATCAACAGATTTTCAAGAAAAAGGATGTCTCCCTCCGAATCAGTAAGTATTGTCAATTCCCGGAATCGACTCATCACTAAAAAATCATCGACCTCCTTCCAAAATTTGTCATCTTCCTCATCCGGGTGAGAGAAGGAATGGAAGAGTCGAAATGGGACAAGAAATGAGTGAATGATCATTATATAAGAGATTTCTAGTTTCTCCAAGATCGGCTTCAAAATCAAAGAGATCATCGCCACTTTCGATGAAAGTGGACCGATGTAGTGAGTTACCGGTGAACTCCTCAAAGAGGATCGACCGTGGGAGTGATGCCTCAACATACTCGATGTCTCCATAAGATTTACAATCATCGCTAAAATCGGAGAAAGTCTCAAATGATCATTTGAACACTCAAGAGAGAAGGAGAATCACACATATGATCGAAATTCCTGTGACTCTCTTGGGATCGGGACAAGGTCCTCAACACTAGACTTTATAAATTCGTCCGATTCCTTTTCGTGAACAAAGGTCAAGATGCTCGTCCCCATGTTCGAGAGAGTGAGTGGGAATATCGGGTGTGATAACAACAGATCGAGGGAGTTTAGAAGGACTAGCATACATATGTTTAATACTTTCCATTTGTTCTTCTCGCTAGTAATTCCATCATAGTCTTTTCTCCCCGAATTTCCACGGAAGGAATTTCAACCGATGAACTTGATGAATCATATAATTCACTAATATCAAGGTAACATCATCATCATCATCATCGAGGAATGAAACGGAATCGAGAGCTAGATTTGAATGTTTTTGTATTCTAATTGATTCCCTAATAGTGTTTTCAATGGAAATCTGGGAATCTAATTTAGCATCCCGCCTTGACTAACAAAACTTCCATGGATTTTTCATTTGGATTATCTTGGGAGGACATAGCCGACTCCTCCTTAAGTTCTTTTAATAACCCGAGTCTTTAGTAGAAGGTCCGCCGTAGTTTCATGAGGAGTCGCTTGAATCATTTGCACCGTGGAGGTTGGTTTTGATACGAAGAGTCGTAATTGTTACAAGGAAATGGGTTCCTGCTTGACAATCCGAGCTAGGGTGAGGACCTCCACAATACTCACAACAAAGAAACTGATGTGGTCGTGAGTGGTATGTGTTGTAGTCATAATTATTATCGTGAACCCGCTCATAGACAAGCGTGTTTCGATCGACAATCGAATCGGAATGTGAACCACCACAGACTACAACAAGAATATCTGCGAGTCTCACGGTGGTAGCCGATGGAATAAATCACCGTGTTATGGTAGGAATAGGGATCCCGGTTATAGATGACCGCTTCCCGATTCCACCATGCTACAACCGGGCAATTGCCACCATTATAAGGACCACCACACTATTGACAACCAAGAGGGTGAGGATAAGACATAGATAGAATCAAAGGTTAACAGAGGGTAAGAAATGAAGAATCAAAAGGTAAGAGGGTAAAGAGGAATATTTTGGTATTTTGAAAACATGATGATAAAACAAACAATGAAAATATTTTTGATGCTTTTAACACTTTAGGAAAAGTGTTAATGAACTTTTGGATTTTGAAAACTTTACAAAAACTTTTACAAAAGATGGGGTATGTGCAAGAATGGATCCGAAAAGGCTAAACACATGCTAAAGCCTCCCGGCGTGGCGCCAATTTGATCTGTGCTAAACCGTCAAGTCTAATCACACAAGTCGGCCACATGAATGGCCAACCGTAATGACTTAAAACAATTTTAAGCACAAATGCAATGAAGTCCCGAGAATATAGTGAATTCCGGGTCGCTTAGTCCCACGAGACTCAATGGTGTGAAAACGCTGATCGACGATGAATGATCACTAATGATAGTGATCAGCAAGGAATTGGATGGATAATTATACTCTTGAAAAGTTAATAAATAATGAATGACTTAAATACAAATTAAGACAATTAAAAAGATAAAGATATTAAATAAACGCTATCACTATATTTAAAGTGATGAACGTTTAAAACCTAAAACGACGCTTAAATTAAAAACTACGTAACGCATAAAAATAAAACGTGAAAATAAAGAAGGAAAATACCTATGTATATAGAAAATACATTTTATAATCCTAATTATATAAGAAAATTATTAGAAAAAGAAAATTATTTTTATACCTAATTAATTAATTATTATTAATTAAAAACTATTTTAAACTATTTAATAATACTCTAAAATAAAAGAAAATATGAAATAAGACTAGAAAAATAAAATTAAGATTTAGAAAAATCTAAAATATGATAAAACTAATTTTAAAACTGAAAATATATTTTTAGACTTTTATATATTTATTACTAATTAATTACTATTTAAAACTAATTAAAATACTAGAAAATACTTTTTAAACTAAGAAAATTATGGAAAAATACTTTTATGACTTATATATATATCTTAACTTAATAAAATGAAAACTTATTTTTTTTGAACTTTTCTTAATTATTTGTATTTAAAGCTAATTAAAAATGCTTAAAACTAATTTAAATTAAGAAAAATAGCAAACAAGCTTGGAAAATATGAAAATTTCAGGAAAAGCTTAAAATAATATTAGGAAGCTAGGAAAATTGGAAAACATAATGTGTGTGCAAGATATTGAAATCGATGTGGAAAGTGCTTATAAATAAGCACTATGAATAAGCAAAGGAAACCAATAAGCACCAAACCAAAACAGAACTCTAATAAGCTAAAAGAACATAAATGCAACAAGAATCAACAAGCCCTAACCACTGGAATAGCAAATTACTCGATTTGATGTTTGAGCTTTAAAAAAAAAAGAAAAGGGTGCCTACTTGAGCTTATGCACAAGCTACCGATAAGTGAAAAGGAAAACAAGACATGGGATCTAAACTACACCGGCGGGAACATGCAAACCAAAAATCAGATCTTGCCAAGCTCAAATGAGCTTGTGGCAAGGGCTGCAAGATCTGCAAAAGCCCTGTGCAGGCTCAGTGCCCTGCACAGGGCACTTAGCACCATATTGACAAGCTAGAATGAAGCTTATGGAAAATTCATAAAATTATGCAAAAATAACAACAAGAAACTAGAGCAGTTGAACTTTTAAAATCCACAAGTCTCACTTGAAATGACCTAGAAATGAGTGCATGAAAAATCCTCCCATTTGGACTCAAAACTGATATTTGCACAATTTGACTTTTGATAAAAACATGGAAAGTTGACTATATTGAACTTTGAATCAAATTTATGAACTGGAAATGATGTGATGAACTAAAATCCAACTGAAATAAGCTAGCTTAATCAAATCTAAACCTAAATTCAGCTTAAGATCTACTAACACCTAACTGATGCAATGACTAGAGCAGGTTTAAAATGATTTTGACTTACAGTGGTTAGATATGCAAAACTGAGATTGAAATGAACTTAATACATCTCAAGAGGACTTAACTGACTAAACTTAACAATAAAACTAACCTTAAACTGTGATATACTCCTTATACCAAACACACCTTTTTGAAACAGTTTTGAAGGTAAATACACTAAAACAAACTTTTAAACTTAAAGATCTAATTATTAACTTATAATTACTGTATGTAAACAGTATTAGATCAAAATTAATAGGATTAAAGTACTTATACTAGAATATTAAAGTTTTAAGAAAATTTCTTACAATATGAGTCCAAGCTCAAAACTGAAAGCCAAAGTTTGAGATCACAACCTATTGCTTCCCACAAAGCTCTAAACCAACATTACTCCAAAATCGCCTCTGCTCCATCTTTCTTGTACCATCTCCATGATTTTTTATTTTCTTACTATTTTTCTTGATTTTTTGTGAATTTTCTGTTTTTGAGACTAAACAAAATTTTACACTTACTAAAGCTTTCAGAAGCTATAAAATGAACTTTTATGAGCTATTGAGTTCAAGATAACCACTATTGACAACGTTTAAATATTTTGAGGATTCAAGCTTGAAAATGGCATTAACTAAATTCGTACATAAAACTTGAAACTGAAACTGAAATTATGTTTTTATTACACACAGGTTTGATTACAAAATACTTTAGAGCTTAAACAATAACTAGAAAACTTGAAGAAATTAAAACGACATAAGTAAAACTAAAATTACACTACTTGGCTTCTTTCTTGCTTCTCTTTCCTCCTTTTTATAACAAAAGCTCTCTCACATGACTTCTGAGCTAATCCCACCAATAATTTGGACTTTTGATGGTAAGAGATGATCTTGGCCGCTTATCACATTTTGGCGGAAAGTGGTTTATGCCGGTGGAAGGATTGAGTGCTAGGGAAGAAGTAATTAATGTCCCTTGTTTGGTGTTGAGGTGGAGGGACAAGGTTGTGATATGGAGAGGAGGGGATGGGTGGTAGTGTTTGCAGAGAGCATTGGGATGGGGAAGAAAACGCCAAGGTGTGTTTATTTGACTTGGGGTGTTGACGGGTTGGATAGGTGGACGGGTTATGTTTGTTTGGGCTTTGGATTGGGCTTAGGTATTAATAACTAGGTCCGCTTGGTTGTAGTAATAACACAAGGACTAGAGTTGTAATTTGACCAAACTTGATGGACTGAACTTGCCCATTTTCCAAAGGTATCAAAGGACCAAATTTGACAACTTTGATAGTACAAGGATAAAATTTAATCATTTTCCATTTAAAATATCCAAGGACTAAATTTGCAATTTTTCAAAGTTTGGGACCTTTTACGCCATTTGACCAAAGAATCAATCAAGGACCATTTTGACAACTTAGAATATTTTAGGGACCTTGAATGACATTTTTCTTGATTTTGATATACGTGGACCGATTTTGACAACTTTTGAAACTTGGGGACTAAAGCGCCATTTTTGCAAATTTGATACGTTTTCATCCGATTTTGATATTTTGCATTTAAAACACATAAAACACCGATTTGTGATATTTTCATCATTTTGATGCATTTTTGAGTGTTTTCGGATGATTTTGCGGCTAGATAGTACAAAATGATGAGTATTTAGACACTCATCGCCCATCGAGAAAGATCTAACCACTTGTTCTCCAACCAAGTGGAAGAGTACAACCGAGATGCAATGTATGGGATTCACCATTGGCGGAACGCAGAAGAATCTACTACGTGTCGCCGGTTCAAAAATCTCAACATGAAATGTTCACTCCTAAAAGTATCGTTGCCATCAAACACGTTGATCTTTCGTCCAAATGGGACTACACTTTTCTCAAGAAGATTGTGGTCAAAAGGCAAGACGAAGGGATTATGCATTCTCTGAAGCGACTTTGAGAATTTATCTATCAACGACATCGAAGACATGTACCTTGCCAAAGTACGTGGTCGTATGAGACAATTCTCCACCCAAGTACAACGTGAATTCATCAAGTCATTGCTCATCTTCATCGACGCATAGTCATCAAAGAACGTGTAGAAGATCTCGACTGCGCTTGAATCTTATCGCACCGTGTCAACCTCACTCTACCGCAGCTTGATCTTCCCAACATCAACCGCTCTCACAATATACGCCATCAACAAACCATTCGGCGTCGTTTACGCAGTGAACTTCAAAGAAATTGCTTAATGGCATGTAGAGATCTTCACAAGTTTGGGGATCACACTTTGAAGATGATTAGGACGGATTGGCTTATCGGTTGAAGGATATACATCAAGATTGGGTCTCCTAGCGATGGAATTCTCGTGATCGAAGGATGTGAAGAGGATCATCACGATGATTGATGAGCGGTTGTATCGAAGGATCGGATTCCGAAGATTGGAAAGCTATGTTGGAGGTCGACCAGGATTAACATCACCGCTTTCAGCGCCTTTCACACTCCGGCAACATCTCGGACTACCGGTACCCTTGAACCGCTTCTTTTATTATAAACTTTGGATGTATGATTTATTATGTCAATGGCTTGTGCACACATTATGTTGTACAACCCGTTCTTGTAAATAAAGGACCACGTGGTACGCTTGATGCCACAATCCTTATAAAAGGAGCGAAAGCTTCTTACTTTTGAGTAAAACCTATCAAACCTTTCACTTTTTCAAGGTTTTGCTCAAAAGAACAAGTACTTTCCCTTATGAATTTCAAAACCTCAACCGTTTATATCACTCGTTGAGGGGGAGTACTTGACTAAAAACTTTGTTCACTAATTGTTCACAGTGGTCATTCTTCCCGCAACACTCGAAATGGTCATATTTATTCTCAACTTTTCAAAAATAACATTTTATATGCCATTTTTGAGGGGGAGAAAAATACGTGATAAGAAATATGTTGTGTTTTGCTATATGAACTTTCGTGTAAAAAGACTTCAACCCAAGAATTGACGAGATCTTAACTGTTAGTAACTCGAAAAGACTTGTCCGGGACGGGTAATAATTTCAAGCTAGTTCGCTAGTGATGTAAACGTGTCTCGCAAAGGACTTGTCCGAGTAGAATGTACCATTCGAGAAACTCACGTAGACATGATCTTTGTGGGTTTGACAACCTTCGAGGTTTATCCACACCTTCAAGATAGTTATTAGAGCTAGTTTTCACCTAAAAGTCGACAATGTAACTCTCAACTATTCAACGAACTTGTGTCTCATGGGGATTGTCTATCTTGAGTCGATCAATTCAAAGTGCGCTCTTTCCTCACCTGCGATTGCCTAAACTCTAAAGCACATGTGGAGGGGTATTTTTGCTAAAAGATAAAACTCTCACATGGTTCAAACATGTTTTCATTTACAAACCCTTTGAGAGATTTTCTTGAAAATGGTTTTATAGCAATGGAGTTATAAGGTGATTAAGGTTAGGAATAACCGTCCATGATCCGCCAGAGTCGAAGGGATCTACCCAAGGACACTACCAATAGTTAGAATTAGAAGTCCTTAGGTATGATTATAAAAGGAGAAATGAGAATCGAGAGAAAGAAGGAGTTAAAGAATTAAAAGGAAATGCAAAGAAAAGGGTGAAAAGCAATAGCCCTCAGTTATTCAACTTAGGCGCATAATCGGGTTCAATTCATATACTCTTGGTTGTCACTAGATGACACCGGTATTGAAGATTAAAAGTCGTCATGGACCCAATGGCGCATTCACTAAACCTTCTTGCCACTCAATTTTCTCTCAATGAAGCTTGTTTCATTCTCACGGGAACCCTCGTAAACTATTGGCTTTCTCTTAGAGATTGTTGATATTGAAGAAGGAGACCTCTCCTTAGTCTCCGCCGGGAAAACCAAAACGCACTATTGAGTCTAGAGCCACGAGATTCATCAAAAGATCTCTTAGGTACACTTGACATTTCATCACTTGATGTTCAACAATAAGAACATCGATTGGTGCGTTATCGAGTCCTTCACGATCTTAGCAATCATGAGAACATTTATGAGAGGTTCACAATTGTGATCCTCGGTGATTGAATGGAAACTCCCGCCGTGGTCAACATTAAACGTACCGACGTTGGTCGCCGGTAACTCCCGTGGATTACGCTTAGTGGTCTCAAACGGTCTACGATCGTGAGTGATGCTTGATGTACCTCGGCGACTCATCCGAACCGTAGATGTGCTTGGTACATCGCGTTATCTCACTTGTGGGACTTCGGTTCAGAACGGCCTTTGTGAGAATTATAGTTGTGTTTCACATCTATGTCATTAACACTCTCAAGTTCAAACTTGTAAGTGCTTTAATCCGCTTATTACTAACCGCTTTCATGTTTTCTTCTTATGGAAGCTCCGAGCGGAATGATCGTGAAGATTCTTCGCATGCTCATACCAACATCATCACTAATGGAAGTTCTATCTAAAAGCAACACATAAGTCGAATGATTCTTCATTATACCAAAGAATCTACAAAGTTAAAGACTTAAAGAACTTCATCAAGATCGAAATCCAACGTCAAAGAGCGTATGAGCGTGTTGAAGAATGACATGGAGACATGTAGAAATGAAGGCACTGAGGCGCACTTGATGCGGATAACAACAACATACTATCACAACCATCACAAAGAACAATGATCAAAGAACAAAGACAAAGATAACGTCAAAGCAGAACTGTCCAAAGAAGACAATTTCTCTACACTGGAGAGATTTTTCGAATCAAGGCAAATATTCTCACAAGAAAGAAGAATGTCAAAAGACGTCAAAGCTACTATTACATCAACGCCTTCACCGTTCATATTCATTCATCACTAACGCTTAGGGGGAGATTGTTGGTATCACTCCTAAACCTTAATCAAGTGTTAGTGATTCACATGTAATAGTTAGCTTAATTATGGCCTTTATGTTTGTTATTAGCCTTAGGCTTATGTAGAAGGCCCATAAGCCTAGGCCTAGTCCAATAAGGAGAAGGATGGGAACTAGGAGTGTTGCCCTAGCTTCCTCCTATAAATACTCTTGTATAACCCTCACTGAGGTTGGTTGTTCAATTACTCTTTCATTCATACTCTCACGATAACCATTCTTACTCATACGTGTGTGTTTGTTTGTTTATTGTTCAACCGATCATTATCTCCTCTCTATTTCTTATATTGTTACTTGTGTTGCATATTTGGGAACCTAACAGCTTTTTGCCGTATATCTCTGCTCCCGTTATGAGTCAAGACCAATCGAAACCCACCTCTCGAGGCTAAAGAATCCTTCGATACATCAAGGAACCATTAACTGGGGATCCCGTATCCGAAGGATTACAGTTTGAACTAATAGCTTTTCGGACGATCACGCATGATGCTTAGATTCTAGGAAAAGTACTTGAGAGCATTACAATTTCTTGGTGATAAACCGGTGTCATGGCAATCGAAGAAGGAGGATTGTACATCATCGTCCTCAATGTAAGGCGAATATGTAGCCATGTCGGCGTGTTGTGCTCAAGTCATTTGGATGAGAACACAACTCAAAGACTATGGTTATATATTTGATGTAATCGATGTCTTTGCGACAATCGGAGTGCTATGCGATCTCGTGCAACTCCGCTCAACCTTGAAATCAAAGCACATCGATCTTCGATATCATTTCATCAAGGAGCATGTGGAACGGTACTATTGAATTATACTTTGTGGTACGAATACCAACTTGCGATCTTCTCACCAAAGCCTTAGCTCATGCTAGGTTTAATGAGTTGGTCCACCGGATTGGTATGCGGTGTTTGACTCACGAGGAACTGGATGAACTTTTAAACATTCTTAAAACCACCAAACACCAAAATCTCTTATGTAAATATTTTTCAAAACAAAATACAAAAATATATAAAATCGATAAAACAACAAAAATATTCTTCTATCTATATTTCTTTTAACATGGCAAGTACAACTCTTCCATCAACACTCAAATCTTTCAAAATTCAAGATTTTTTTCGATCAAGTGTTAAGGGAGAAAGAAAATATTTTTTCGGTTTCTTAAAACCTTGTACTTGCATGTTGTCTCATCCCGGTTGTTTCTTTATTAATGGTGGTCACATTTCTGGTTTACGGACACTCCTCGGACTAAAATTTATAAAATGTCATTATTTCTTAAGTCGAGGGGGAGTGTCGTCAAATTTCTTTCCAAATATCCTTCGTTTGGTAACCAAAATGGAAGTTATGGACATGGGATGTAAATGGTAAAGGGACTAATTGTGTCAAAATGTCAAAGTGTTTTTAACAAAACACCTCCACCAAACTCTTACTTCTCATTTATTACAACATTTATTATTTCACCAACCCAATCCTACGCGTAAAATCCATCAATCAAATCCGTGTTTCTGATCATCTACTTGTAAGTGTTAAAATGTTCTTTGTAATCATCTAAACATAGGTTTTGAATCATTTCTTAAACCAACGGTTAGATTTTTGTCTATGGATGATTTTGTGTTCTACGATATGCGTATGAACACCTAATCAAGTTTGTGTGTTTGTGGTTAAAATGATAGTGCCAAAACATTTCTCTAACATCAATGATTCCATTTTATCACTAAAACACACCCGGATACACGAATTAAATGATCTTTGAAAACTAGGGTTTATCGTGAAATTGGGTATTTTCATATGTGAACGTTTCCGTTGATTAGTTGCTTGAAATATGTTGTTTACATGTTTAATTGATTGTATCTAGGCTTAGTTCATACCCAGAAACATCAATCGTGATAAAACTGAAATCTAGGGTTTATGTTCTTGAGAATTAGGCACTTTTGATTCACAAATCCATTTGTGTTAAAACTTGGATAAAACGACTCAATAAGCTTCCTAGACATCCCAGAAAAATTTTGGTGCATTTCCCATGGTTAAATCGCTTACTCGTAATTATTGAACATTTAGGGTTTAAGTTTTACGCGTAAGTTGTTCTCGCAGAATCGTGTTAATTGAATTTCCATGTTTAGACACGAAAAGGATTGGATATAGATGATAATGTTAGTGCTATGATGAATTTATTTCGTGTTTCAACGTGTATAACCTGTAATCAAGGTTACTTGTCATCTACGCATAAGGATCACCTTACGCCGTAGCATGTTATCGTGAAGAAATCTCACGACAACGCGTTCGCTGTCAGGTTCTACATTGGGGACTACGGCGATCCCGTGAAGGATATGCGTAACAAGAACCCCACGCATAAGGTTGACTCTTACGAGTAAGCCTTACGCGTAAGGTTCCATATCACGCCACGCGTGGCTCTAAGCATAAGGCCCTCTTTTCCCACGCTGTAATATTTCTTACGCGTAAGTCAAGAACCTCACGCATAAGCTTTTACGCCGTATAATTACTCCCCGCTTACGTATAAGCTTGCCATTTCTACGCCTAAGCCTAGTTTTAACCTTAATTGTGAATTGTTACGCATGCAAACTTGTAAATAAATAAATCATAACGCCACGAAACCAATAATGTCACTAATAAGCTTAAATGTTTAATAAGTTGTGAAAAATAAGTGAAAACATTGACTTTAAAACTTGAAGTTAATCAACTCACGAGACTTATCACGACGTCTTTGGACTATTGGACTAACAAGTAACATTGGACTCGTAGCAATCATCGACATATCACATTCTATAATTAGACAATAAAACCATCCGTTGACTAACGTAATGTCTTTCGATATGTTGGTTCTCTTGGCTAAATATCTTTCGCATCACGACATGGACGCCAAATGCAAAACGTGGAAGCACCAAACGTTCTCACCGTTGAAGATATCTTCCTAATGGCTATCCGATGAAGATAGGAAAGAACAACCTTTGTGTTGATTTTGATAGTCTCACCTGCTCAGAGTCTTCTTGTTTAATAGCTGTGGACATTCTGAAAAATCACCCTTATCAGAACATGCTTACTGATTCGCTCCGAACGGTCTATCTTTTAATAGTCAACCACTTGTGATTGGTCAACAATAAAAGTCAAACAGCTCAGAGCAAAATGCAATTAAGTCCCGAGGAGTTTAGTGTATCCCCGGGTCGTTAAGTCCCAACGAGATGTGTAAACTGTAATACAACGAATCTGTGATCGGGTGAATATTGAACAGGAAAAAAATATGATTGATTTTACACTAAGGAAATTAAATCTAATAAAGATTTTGAAGTCATTTTAATTCTATATTTAAAATCGTTAGATAAAAAAAATGCAATTTAGATCCTACGAGTGCAAATATAATTTTCCTACATTCTAATTGACCAAAAATAATTTTAGGAAGAAGCCGGGTATTTTTTTGACTTTTATTTTATTTTCTACGAATTAAAAACTATTTTATACTAATTAATTAATTAGAAATACTAAACATTTTTAGAAAATTCTACAAAAATTACAGAAAATACCTTACATGATACTGAGTCAAGGAAAAATAAAAAACGTGCACACTACTAAAGGAAATAAGTCAGAGAAAAAGGAATAAGCACTAAGTTAAAAGCGCACTACATTAAGTATTAACTAAACAAAATAAAACCAAGAAAGACCAACAATGAGATGGTTTCGAGATGGGCGTGTGTGTTAATCGGCAGACAGCGCGGTCCAGGTTCAAATCTGTATCAGCCTTTTATTTTTCAACCCATGTTTTATTTTTCAACCCATTTTTGTTTGTTTCTTTCTTTTTGTAACCGAACCGGAGACTAGAGTTAAACTTATTGATAAAATCTAAACTTACAAAACTATAAAATAAGCGGTTAAGGACCTGTTGGATCGATGGGATCAAGGGACCTGCTTGGCACAATAAAATGAGCTCGATTAAGACTTTTAGTACAATCCAAGACTTAGAAAGACTTAGAAAAAGCAGAAACAACTCTGATTTCCACCAGCCATACACACTAACCAAACACCCCTTTATTCGGATTTCAAGCTCATAAGAAAAGCAGTTGAAGTAGCAAATCAAGAATGGTACAAAACTAATACATGAATTTCAACTAACATAAGCTACAACAATCAAAAAGTAAAACAAGTGGGGAAACAATTCGATATTGAACTAATCTAGGGAGATGAAATAAGCTTAATCCTAAAATATCTAAACTAAGTTAACTAAAACTTAACCTTGAAAAACTACCAACAAGTCAGATAACAACTTATTTACCAATGATTGGACCTAAGGGGTTTGTTTGGCTTATGAGGTTGCTAAAGACAAATTAAGAGATAAAAACTAGAACTAACTCTAAAAAGCTACAAACAAGCCATGAGAATCCTAAATTAAACAATCTTAAATGAGGCTAAAGGTCAGAATGAGCAGATAGGCACTATAAAAGCAAGTCGCAATACTTTAAAAGCCACATCCAAACACCCCTAATCAGCTTGATATGACACAATAAGCATATGAAAAAGCTTCTAATAAGCTACACCTAATAAGATTCTAATTTAATTAACTAAAGAGCACTAAGGGGAAACTAAACTAAGCAATTAACAAATAAAAATAAGCTAAAAGAACAAAAACATGGCTGCTGAAAATAGTCCATATGGGGGGTTTTTGACTAAATTTTAAGCAAACAAAACACCTTTGAATGCCTAATAAGCTACAAACATATTAACTTGAATATACTAAGACTAAGAAAAGACAATTTAAACTAACATTGAACCTAATTAAGACATCAAAAGTGATGTGAGCAAAGCTAATTTGGGATGTAATAGGTGACGTGACATATTCACATTTGCACTATCCTAAAAGCTTCTAGCAACTACTCCTAATTGAAACATCAAATATGCTGAATTAACACTTAACTAAAACCAATTGAGAACCAACATGAGTTAAAAACATGAATTTGACTCAAGAACTATGCTAATCAAAACACCCCTTTGGGTAGAAAACGAGTTTTTAGAGCAAGAAATTTGAAAACTTTAAAAACCTGCTACACCTTTAACAAAAACTTCAAAACGCCTTAACACCAAACAAGATCACAATAGAAAATTAAAGAACAATGAATAGAAAGATCAATCGCATAAACTAAATAAAAGCGAAATTAAAATAAACTTAAATTGCATTGAAAAATTAAAGGTTTACTAGGAAAGTAAATAACAATAAACCTAAACTGGAGCTAGAACCGTAAGAATTCTAGACTAAAGCTAAAACTAAATTAAAACTAAAAAAACTAAAAACTAACTAGCTCCCTAACTCAATGGCTACGAGCTATTTATGCTCGCCTGACGCCTTCAAGTCTCTTCTTCTCTCTTCTCCTCTCGTGATGCTTCGATTCCTCTCGGATCAAAGACAAGCAAAAAGCACGCTGCGTGTCTTTTGGCGCTCAATGGGGATGGGTTTGGACAATATTCTCTCAGACATCCGTGAGAGTGATGGGTAGAGGGTTGCAGGAATGGGATGAAGGGTTTGTCGTGGAGGATGGGTTGAAGGGGTTGAGTGTGGAATCGAGAAACAGGAAAAAGGAGAAAAGGGGAAAAGGGTGGTTGAGTTATGGGTTTTTATTTGTGTTTATGAAGTAATAAAGGGTTTGGTTGGTTTGTATAATAGATAAACCCAAGGACTAAACTTGTATAATCGAAACTTGAGGGACCTAATGTGACAAGCTTCCAAATTTCATTCAAGGGACCATACCTGCCATGTTAGATAAACCAAAGGACCTTTATGATATTTATTGCAATTTAAAACATCCGGGGGACCTTTTATGTCATTTTTGAAACTTGAGGGGTAAAAGTTGCGTTTGTAGAAAACTTTCATCCAAGGACTATTTTGGACATGTTTGTTTATCCAAGGACTAAAGTTGACTTTTCTTTCATTTTAAACCTTCAGGACTAGTTTTGCCATTTTGTGAAACTTCAGACCGAAAATGTCAATTGTGTGAACTTTGATCATTATTTATTTGTTTTCAATCTTTTGTACCGAGTACATAAAACACATTTCAATGATATTTGTAACATTTATATGGTCATTTGTGTGTTTTTGGTCGCTTTTGTGGGTTTAAATAATATAAAATATATGTGTGTTTAGACACATATCAAAATCCCCACACTAAACTATTGCTAGTCCCTAGCAATCTTTTATGAAAAATTAATGGATTTCATCTCTTTACCAAAAGCCATTACTCGAGTAGCCAATTGTTTCGCTTCAAGTAAGAACCTTGGTACAATGATAACCAAATGATTTTGAGCAAATCACCACTTTCAACGGTTTTGATTTGTCTTTACGAGAATCCGCTTGCTTCGGACTAGCCAACTCTTAGATAAAATATCTTTGGTGAGTCGATTACCAATTATGGTTTTCAACCGCCTTTACCACAAGCCATAAACTTGCGGGCTAGCCAACTCTTCACTAATTAAAGATATGGTGAATGAACACCATACAATTTTGGGCAAATTGCAAGCCGTCAACGGATTTGAGATATCTTTACCAAGAGCCGTTTTCTCCCGGATTAGCCAATCCTTTTGTTTATTAGACATGGCGGATCGATATGATGAAGTGAGTAAGTGCAAAACACTTACTCCAAAAAAAATTTGGCCAAAAATGGGGAATTGGGCGGTATAATTACATGATAAAATTAGTGAGATTTCCACACTAGAAATGAATATTGCCCTCAATATTCATAGTCTTGCAGTTATGCCGAAACATAGAACGTAAAAGGAAATACTACGGCCTTTTTTTTTTTTTTTTAAACACTTATATACAACAGTTGGGGCAACTCCCCACACTAGGTGGTACACACGGGTGAAAACCCATGTTTAACTATCGTTTTTGATTACCGAGTCGCTAGCTTGACTCGCCCCGAATTAATTTGTTCATGGGAAGTAAGTGGAAGAGACAATCTCCATCGGACTTTCATTCAAGATGTTTGTATAAACATTGAAGCACGTGAAAGTTCCACACCGATGAGATATAGAGAGACCGCTCACAAATGATAAATGAAAATGTCGGGTCAAAGATAGTGTCTTCATTCGAAGGAGTGAAGAAGAAGAAGTCACGGGATAGGTGAAGAAAAGAAAGAAAATCATGATAAACATCATGACTAACTCATCATCATCGTAAGGGAATTCATGATTTACGGATCATGAATCTCATCATTTAAGCTCATTTGATCTAGACATATCCCCGGGTGTGTCTAGATCAAAGTAGAAGTTATCATACTCCAAGAGAGATATGATATGAGTGAGTTCACCGTGAACTCCTCGTGAAGAGAATCAATCACAAGATGTAAATGCGTGAATTCTTGTTCCATCAGACTCATCACTATCCTCAACTGAGTATCAAAGAGTGGATTCTCGAAATTAAAGTGAATTCGAGTCGAATTCAAATAGAGGATTAGTGAGAGTAGCTTTGAATGTTTCAGAACAAAGTGATCAACATTCTCTATTGACCGTTAGGGTGAGAAGTGAGTGAACGATCATTATAAGGAGACTTTCAATCTCTCCCGGATCGGCTCGAAATCAAAGAGACCATCGTCACTTCGATGAAAGTGGATCGATGTGAGCGAGTTCATCGGTGAACTCCTCGAAGAGGATCGACCGTGGGAGTGATGCCTCAAGATACTCGATGTTTCCATAGGAAGCACAATCGTCGCTAAGATCGAGAAAGTTTCAAAATGATCTTTGAACACTCAAGAGGGAAAGAGAATCACACATATGATCGAAGTTCCACGTGACTCTCTCGGGATCGGGACAAGGTTCTCAACACTAGACTTTATGAATTACGTCCGATTCCTTTTCGTGAACAAGGTCAAGATGCTCGTCCCCATGCTCGAGTGAGTGTGAACCTCGGTTGTGATAACAAAGCAGACCGAGGAGTTGAGTAGACTAGCATACATATGTTTTACAATTTCCATTTGTTCTTCCGCTAGTAATTCCATCATAGTCTTTTCTCCACGATTTTCATGGAAGGAATTTCAACCGATGAACTTGATGAACCCGTACAAAATTGGCGAATATCAAGGGTAACTTCATCATCATCTTCATCGAGAAGAGCAAGATTGCGAAATATAGCACGTGTTTTAGCCGCTTGTTCTTCGACAAGTAATTCCTCCATACTCTTTTCGCTTTCTAGCATCTCGCTTCTTTTGCAAGTAATTTCGCCATAGATTCCTCACGAGAGTTTTGAAACGACATAGCCGATTCCTCCTAAGTTCTTTTAATAACTCCGGACTCTTCATTAGAAGGTCCGTCGTAGTTTCATGAGGAGTTGCTTGAATCATTTGGTGTCAGAGGTTTGTCTTGAAATGATGTGTCAAAATTGTCACAAGGAAATGTATTTCCGTTTGACAATCCGAGCTAACGTGTGGACCTCCACAAGACTACAACAAAATGATTGTTGTGGTGGACATGTGAATAATATGGAATTTGGTAATTTCAAAGTCCCGAGTGTTACCGAAAATTTTTCATAGACAAACGCGTTTCGGATTGACACTCAAATCCTTGGTGAGGACCTCCACAAAACTCACACAGATATGTCAATATCTCATGATGTGGTGGTCGGTAGAATGGATCGATGTGTCATGGTAAGGATAGGGAGCTTGGTTATAGACAGACCCATCTCCCGATTCTACCATGCTACGGTAGGACAATTCCCACCATTATAAGGACCACCACACCATTGGCAACCAAAATGGTGTGGATATGACATAGGAAAGAATCAAAGGTTTACAGAGGGGTTGGGATGAAGAATCAAAGATGTGAGAGGGTAAAGATGGATATTTTTGGATTTTTGGATAAACATTTTGTAAATATAAGAAAGAAAATCTATTTGGGTTTTTTGTGTTTGTTGAAAACTGATTTTAAAATGTTTTCGGGAACCGTTTTGCTTTTATATGATAATAATAAGAAAATATGAACAAGGATGGTAAATATACAATGGGTGTATATTCAACAACACTGATGCTTCAAATTAAGTACGCAAAGACACCTCTCCGTAGCGGCGCAAAATTTGATTCGCTCCGAGGCGGTCTATCTTTTAATAGTCAACCACTTGTGAATGGTCAACCATAAAAGTCAAACAGCTCAGAGCAAAATGCAATTAAGTCCAGAGGAGTTTAGTGTATCCCCGGGTCGTTAAGTCCCAACGAGGTGTGTAAACTGTAATACAACGAATATGTGATCGGGTGAATATTGAACAGAAAAAGGTTATGATTGATTTTACACTAAGGAAATTAAATCTAATAAAGATTTTGAAGTCATTTTAATTCTATATTTAAAATCGTTAGATAAAAAAAATGCAATTTACATCCTACGAGTGCAAATATAATTTTCCTACATTCTAATTGACCAAAAATAATTTTAGGAAGAAGTCGGGTATTTTTTTGACTTTTATTTTATTTTCTACGAATTAAATACTATTTTATACTAGTTAATTAATTAAAAATACTAAACATTTTTAGAAAATTCTACAAAAATTACAGAAAATACCTTACATGATACTGAGTCAAGGAAAAATAAAAAACGTGCACATTACTAAAGGAAATAAGCTGTAGAAAAAAGGAATAAGCACTAAGTTAAAAGCGCTTGCTACATTAAGTATTAACTAAACAAAATAAAACCAAGAAAGACCAACAAGAGAGATGGTTTCGAGATGGGCGTGTGTGTTAGCCGACAGACAGCGGTCCAGGTTCAATCACATACCGGCTTTTATTTTTCAACCCATTTTTTGTTTGTTTCTTTCTTTTGTAACTGAACCGGAGACTAGAGTTAAACTTATTGATAAAATCTAAACTTACAAAACTATAAAATAAGCAGTTAAGGGACTGTTTGGATCAGTGGCAGTCAAGGGACTGTTTGGCACAATAAAAATGAGCTCAGTTAAGACTTTTTAGTACAATCCAAGACTTAGAAAGACTTAGAAAAAGCAGAAACAACTCTGATTTCCACCAGCCATACACACTAACCAAACACCCCTTTATTCGGATTTCAAGCTCATAAGAAAAGCAGTTGAAGTAGCAAATCAAGAATGGTACAAAACTAATACATGAATTTCCAACTAACATAAGCTACAACAATCAAAAAGTAAAACAAGTGGAAACAATTCGGCATATTGAACTAATCTAGGAGATGAAATAAGCAATCCTAAAATATCTAAACTAAGTTAACTAAAACTTAACCTTGGAAAAACTACCAACAAGCTGTATAACAACTTATTTACCAATAGATTGGACCTAAGGGGTTTGTTTGGCTTATGAGGTTGCTAAAGACAAATTAAGCGATAAAAACTAGAACTAACTCTAAAAAGCTACAAACAAGCCATGAGAATCCTAAATTAAACAATCTTAAATGAGGCTAAAGGCTGTAATGAGCAGATAGGCACTATAAAAGCAAGTCGCAATACTTTAAAAGCCACATCCAAACACCCTAATCGACGATATGACACAATAAGCATATGAAAAAGCTTCTAATAAGCTACACCTAATAAGATTCTAATTTAATTAACTAAAGAGCACTAAGGGGAACTAAGCAATTAACAAATAAAAATAAGCTAAAAGAACAAAAACATGGCTGCTGAAAACAGTCCATATGGGGGGTTTTTGACTAAATTTTAAGCAAACAAAACACCTTTGAATGCCTAATAAGCTACAAACATATTAACTTGAATATACTAAGACTAAGAAAAGACAATTTAAACTAACATTGAACCTAATTAAGACATCAAAAAGTGATCGTGAACAGGGCTAATTTGGGATGAATAGGTGACGTGACATATTCACATTTGCACTATCCTAAAAGCTTCTTAGCAACTACTCCTAATTGAAACATCAAATATCTTGAATTAAAACTTAACTAAAACCAATTGAGAACCAACATGAGTTAAAAACATGAATTTGACTCAAGAACTATGCTAATCAAAACACCCCTTTGGGGTAGAAAAGCGAGTTTTTAGAGCGATGAAATTTGAAAACTTTAAAAAACCTGCTTACACCTTTAACAAAAACTTCAAAACGCCTTAACACCAAACAAGATCACAATAGAAAATTAAAGAACAATGAATAGAAAGATCAATCGCATAAACTAAATAAACCGAAATTAAAATAAACTTAAATTGCATTGAAAAATTAAAGGTTTACTAGGAAAGTAAATAACAATAAACCTAAACCGGAGCTAGAACCGTAAGAATTCTAGACTAAAGCTAAAAACTAAATTAAAACTAAAAACTAAAACTAACTAGCTCCCTAACTCAATGGCTACGAGCTATTTATGCTCGACAGACGTCTTCAAGTCTCTTTCTTCTCTCTCTCCTTCTCGTGATGCTTCGATTCCTCTCGGACCAAGACAAGCAAAAGGCACGCCTGCGTGTCTTTTGGCAGTTCAATGGGGATGGGTTTGGACAATATTCTCTGTATTATCTGGTGAGAGTGATGGGGTGAGGGGTTGCAGGGAATGGGATGAAGGGGTTTGTCAGGGGAGGATGGGTTGAAGGGGGTTGAGTGTGGAATCAGAGAAACAGGGAAAAAGGAGAAAAAGGGGGAAAAGGGTGGTTGAGTTATGGGTTTTTTTATTTGTGTTTATGAAGTAATAAAGGGTTTGGTTGGTTTGTATAATAGATAAACCCAAGGACTAAACTTGTACAATCTGAAACTTGAGGGACCTGATGTGACAAGCTTCCAAATTTCATTCAAGGGACCATACCTGCCATGTTAGATAAACCAAAGGACCTTTATGATATTTATTGCAATTTAAAACATCAGGGGGACCTTTTATGTCATTTTGAAACTCGAGGGTAAAGTTGCCGTTGTAGAAAACTTTCATCCAAGGACTATTTTGGACATGTTTGTTTATCCAAGGACTAAAGTTGACTTTTCTTTCATTTTAAACCTTCGAGGACTAGTTTTGCCATTTTGTGAAACTTGAGGACCTGAAAATGTCAATTGTGTGAACTTTGATCATTATTTATTTGTTTTCAATCTTTTGTACCGAGTCACATAAAACACATTTCAATGATATTTGTAACATTTATATGGTCATTTGTGTGTTTTGGTCGTTTTGTGGGTTTAAATAATATAAAATATATGTGTATTTAGACACATATCAAAATCCCCACACTAAACTATTGCTAGTCCCTAGCAATCTTTTATGAAAAATTAATGGTTTCATCTCTTTACCAAAAGCCATTACTTCGAGTAGCCAATTGTTTCAGCTCAAGTAAGAACCTTGGTACAATGATAACCAAATGATTTTGAGCAAATCACCGACTTTCAACGGTTTGATTTGTCTTTACCGTAATCCGTTTGCTTCGGACTAGCCAACTCTTAGATAAAATATCTTTGGTGAGTCGATTACCAATTATGGTTTTCAACCGCCTTTACCACAAGCCATAAACTTGCGGGCTAGCCAACTCTTCACTAATTAAAGATATGGTGAAATGAACACCATACAATTTTGGGCAAATTGCAAGCCGTCAACGGATTTGAGATATCTTTACCAAGAGCCGTTTGCTCTGGATTAGCCAATCCTTTTGTTTATTAGACATGGCGGATCGATATGATGGTCGAGTAAGTGCAAACACTTACTCCAAAAAAATTTTGGCCAAAATGGGGAATTGGGCGGTATAATTACATGATAAAATTGTGAGATTTCCCACACTAGAAATGAATATTGCCCTCAATATTCATAGTCTTGCAGTTATGCGAAACATAGAACGTAAAAGGGAAATACTACGGCCTTTTTTTTTTTTTTTTTTTTTTTTTTAAACACTTATATACAACGATGGGGGCAACTCCCCACTAGGTGTGTACACGGGTGAAAACCCATGTTTAACTCATTTTTTTGATTACCAGTCGCTAGCTTGACTCGGCCCAATTAATTTGTTCATGGGAAGTAAGTGGAAGAGACAATCTCCATCGGACTTTCATTCAAGATGTTTGTATAAACATTGAAGTGCGTGAAAGTTCCACACCGATGAGATATAGAGAACCGGCTCACAAATGATAAATGAAAATGTCGGGGTCAAAGATAGTGTCTTCATTCCCGAAGGAGTGAAGAAGAGAAGAAGTCACGGGATAGGTGAAGAAAAGAAAGAAAATCATGATAAACATCATGACTAACTCATCATCATCAGAAGGGGAATTCATGATTTCTGGATCATGAATCTCATCATTTAAGCTCATTTGATCTAGACATATCCCCGGGTGTGTCTAGATCAAAGTAGAAGTTATCATACTCCAGTAGAGATATGATATGAGTGAGTTCACCGGCGAACTCCTCGTGAAGAGAATCAATCACAAGATGTAAATCTGTGAATTCTTGTTCCATCAGACTCATCACTATCCTCAATACGAGTATCAAAGAGTGGATTCTCGAAATTAAAGTGAATTCGAGTCGAATTCAAATAGAGGATTAGTGAGAGTAGCTTTGAATGTTTCGGGAACAAAGTGATCAACATTCTCTATTGGATTTGTTAGGGTGAGAAGTGAGTGAACGATCATTATAAGGGAGACTTTCAATCTCTCCCGGATCGGCTTCAAATCAAAGAGACCATCGTCACTTTCGATGAAAGTGGATGATGTGAGTGAGTTCATCGGTGAACTCCTCAAGAAGAGATCGATGTGGGAGTGATGCCTCAAGATACTCGATGTTTCCATAGGAAGCACAATCGTCGCTAAGATCGTAGAAAGTTTCAAAATGATCTTTTGAACACTCACAGAGGAAAGAGAATCACACATGATCGAAGTTCCCGTGACTCTCTCGGGATTGGGACAAGGTTCTCAACACTAGACTTTATGAATTCGTCCGATTCCTTTTCGGGAACAAGTGTCAAGATGCTCGTCCCCATGCTCGGAGAGTGAGTGTGAACCTCGGTTGTGATAACAAAGACGAGGGGAGTTGAGTGGGACTAGCATACATATGTTTTACAATTTCCATTTGTTCTTCGCTAGTAATTCCATCATAGTCTTTTCTCCACGATTTTCATGGAAGGAATTTCAATGATGAACTTGATGAACCCGTACAAAATTGACGAATATCAAGGGTAACTTCATCATCATCTTCATCGAGAAGAGCAGCATTGCGAAATATAGCACGTGTTTTAGCCGCTTGTTCTTGACAAGTAATTCCTCCATACTCTTTTCGTTTCTAGCATCTCGTTCTTTTGCAAGTAATTACGCCATAGATTCCTCACGAGTTTGAAACGACATAGCCGATTCCTCCTTAAGTTCTTTTAATAACTCGGACTCTTCATTAGAAGGTCCATCGTAGTTTCATGAGGTTGCTTGAATCATTTGGTCTTTGTAGAGGTTTGTCTTGAAATGATGTGTCAAAATTGTCACAAGGAAATGTATTTCCGTTTGACAATCGAGCTAACGTGTGGACCTCCACAATACTACAACAAAATGATTGTTGTGGTGGACATGTGAATAATATGGAATTTGGTAATTTCCAAAGTCACGAGTGTTACCGTAAAATTTTTCATAGACAAAGCGTTTCCGGATTGACACTCAAATCCTTGGTGAGGACCTCCACAAAACTCACACGATATGTCAATATCTCATGATGTGGTGGTGGTAGAATGGATCGAGATGTGTCATGGTAAGGATAGGGAGCTTGGTTATAGACAGACCCATCTCCGATTCTACCATGCTACAACGGACAATTCCCACCATTATAAGGACCACCACACCATTGGCAACCAAAATGGTGTGGATATGACATAGGAAAGAATCAAAGGTTTACGAGAGGGTTGGGATGAAGAATCAAAGATGTGAGAGGGTAAAGATGGATATTTTGGATTTTGGATAAACATTTTGTAAATATAAGAAAGAAAATCTATTTGGGTTTTTGTGTTTGTTGAAAACCGATTTTAAAATGTTTTCGGGAACCGTTTGCTTTTATATGATAATAATAAGAAAATATGAACAAGGATGGTAAATATACAATGGGTGTATATTCAACAACATCGATGCTTCAAATTAAGTAGTACGCAAAGACACCTCCCGGCGTGGCGCTAAAATTTGATTAAGCTCGAACGGTCTATCTTTTAATAGTCGACCACTTGTGAATGGTCAACCATAAAGTCAAACAATTTCGAGCAAAATGCAATTAAGTCCGGAGGAGTTTAGTGTATCCTCGGTCGTTAAGTCCCAAGGTGTGTAAAGCGTAATACAACGAATATGTGATCGGGTGAATATTGAGCGAGGAAAAAGGTTATGATTGATTTTACACTAAGGAAATTAAATCTAATAAAGATTTTGAAGTCATTTTAATTCTATATTTAAAATCGTTAGATAAAAAAATGCAATTTACATCCTCGAGTGCAAATATAATTTTCCTACATTCTAATTGACCAAAAATAATTTTAGGAAGAAGCGGGTATTTTTTGACTTTTATTTTATTTTCTCTGAATTAAATACTATTTTATACTAGTTAATTAATTAAAAATACTAAACATTTTTAGAAAATTCTACAAAAATTACAGAAAATACCTTACATGATACTGAGTCAAGGAAAAATAAAAAACGTGCACATTACTAAAGGAAATAAGCTGTAGAAAAAAGGAATAAGCACTAAGTTAAAAACTGCTTGCTACATTAAGTATTAACTAAACAAAATAAAACCAAGAAAGACCAACAGCAGAGATGGTTTCTGAGATGGGGCGTGTGTGTTAACTGACAGACAGCAGGTCCAGGGTTCGAATCCCTGTACCAGCTTTTATTTTTTCAACCCATTTTTTGTTTGTTTCTTTCTTTTGTAACTGAACCGGAGACTAGAGTTAAACTTATTGATAAAATCTAAACTTACAAAACTATAAAATAAGCAGTTAAGGGACTGTTTGGATCGATGTGATCAAGGGACCTGTTGGCACAATAAAATGAGCTCGGTTAAGACTTTTTAGTACAATCCAAGACTTAGAAAGACTTAGAAAAAGCAGAAACAACTCTGATTTCCACCAGCCATACACACTAACCAAACACCCCTTTATTCGGATTTCAAGCTCATAAGAAAAGCAGTTGAAGTAGCAAATCAAGAATGGTACAAAACTAATACATGAATTTCCAACTAACATAAGCTACAACAATCAAAAAGTAAAACAAGTGGGGGAAACAGTCGGCATATTGAACTAATCTAGGGAGATGAAATAAGCTTAATCCTAAAATATCTAAACTAAGTTAACTAAAAACTTAACCTTGGAAAAACTACCAACAAGCTGTATAACAACTTATTTACCAACAGATTGGACCTAAGGGGTTTGTTTGGCTTATGAGGTTGCTAAAGACAAATTAAGCGATAAAAACTAGAACTAACTCTAAAAAGCTACAAACAAGCCATGAGAATCCTAAATTAAACAATCTTAAATGAGGCTAAAGGTCAGAATGAGCGAGATAGGCACTATAAAAGCAAGTCGCAATACTTTAAAAGCCACATCCAAACACCCCTAATCGACTTGATATGACACAATAAGCATATGAAAAAGCTTCTAATAAGCTACACTAATAAGATTCTAATTTAATTAACTAAAGAGCACTAAGGAACTAAGCAATTAACAAATAAAAATAAGCTAAAGAACAAAAACATGGTCACGAAACAGGTCCATATGGGGGGTTTTTGACTAAATTTTAAGCAAACAAAACACCTTTGAATGCCTAATAAGCTACAAACATATTAACTTGAATATACTAAGACTAAGAAAAGACAATTTAAACTAACATTGAACCTAATTAAGACATCAAAAAGTGACTGTGAACAGGCTAATTTGGGACAGAATAGGTGACGTGACATATTCACATTTGCACTATCCTAAAAGCTTCTTAGCAACTACTCCTAATTGAAACATCAAATATGCTGAATTAACACTTAACTAAAACCAATTGAGAACCAACATGAGTTAAAAACATGAATTTGACTCAAGAACTATGCTAATCAAAACACCCCCTTTGGGGTAGAAAACGAGTTTTTTTAGAGCAGTAAAATTTGAAAACTTTAAAAAACCTGCTTACACCTTTAACAAAAACTTCAAAACGCCTTAACACCAAACAAGATCACAATAGAAAAATTAAAGAACAATGAATAGAAAGATCAACTGCATAAACTAAATAAAACTGAAATTAAAATAAACTTAAATTGCATTGAAAAAATTAAAGGTTTACTAGGAAAGTAAATAACAATAAACCTAAACTGGAGCTAGAACCAGAAGAATTCTAGACTAAAGCTAAAAACTAAATTAAAACTAAAAAAAACTAAAAACTAACTAGCTCCCTAACTCAATGGCTACGAGCTATTTATGCTCAGCTTCAGACGTCTTCAAGTCTCTTTCTTCTCTCTCTTCTCTGTCTTCTCGTGATGCTTCTGATTCCTCTCAGACCAAAGACAAGCAAAAGCACGCCTGCGTGTCTTTTGGCAGTTCAATGGGGATGGGTTTGGACAATATTCTCTGTATTATCTGGTGAGAGTGATGGGGTGAGGGGTTGCAGGGAATGGGATGAAGGGGTTTGTCAGGGGAGGATGGGTTGAAGGGGTTGAGTGTGGAATCGAGAAAGCAGGGAAAAGGAGAAAAAAGGGAAAAGGGTGGTTGAGTTATGGGTTTTTATTTGTGTTTATGAAGTAATAAAGGGTTTGGTTGGTTTGTATAATAGATAAACCCAAGGACTAAACTTGTAACAATCCGAAACTTGAGGGACTGATGTGACAAGCTTCAAATTTCATTCAAGGGACCATACGCCATGTTAGATAAACCAAAGGACCTTTATGATATTTATTGCAATTTAAAACATCGGGGACCTTTTATGTCATTTTGAAACTTGAGGGTAAAAGTTTCCGTTTGTAGAAAACTTTCATCCAAGGACTATTTTGGACATGTTTGTTTATCCAAGGACTAAAGTTGACTTTTCTTTCATTTTAAACCTTGAGGACTAGTTTTGCCATTTTGTGAAACTTGAGGATGAAAATGTCAATTGTGTGAACTTTGATCATTATTTATTTGTTTTCAATCTTTTTGTACACAGTCACATAAAACACATTTCAATGATATTTGTAACATTTATATGGTCATTTGTGTGTTTTTGTCGTTTTTATGGTTTAAATAATATAAAATATATGTGTTTAGACACATATCAAAATCCCCACACTAAACTATTGCTAGTCCCTAGCAATCTTTTATGAAAAAATTAATGGATTTCATCTCTTTACCAAAAGCCATTACTACGGAGTAGCCAATTGTTTCGGTTCAAGTAAGAACCTTGGTACAATGATAACCAAATGATTTTGAGCAAATCACCGACTTTCAACGGTTTTGATTTGTCTTTACGAAATCCGTTTGCTACGGACTAGCCAACTCTTAGATAAAATATCTTTGGTGAGTCGATTACCAATTATGGTTTTCCAACGCCTTTACCACAAGCCATAAACTTGCGGGCTATTGACTCTTCACTAATTAAAGATATGGTGGTGAACACCATACAATTTTGACAAATTGCAAGCCGTCAGCGGATTTGAGATATCTTTACCAAGAGCCGTTTGCTCTGGATTAGCCAATCCTTTTGTTTATTAGACATGGCGGATGATATGATGGTGAGTAAGTGCAAAACACTTACTCCAAAAAATTTTGGCCAAAAATGGGGAATTGGGCGGTATAATTACATGATAAAATTAGAGATTTCCCCCACACTAGAAATGAATATTGCCCTCAATATTCATAGTCTTGCGATTATCTTGAAACATAGAACGTAAAAGGGAAATACTACGGCCTTTTTTTTTTTTTTTTTTTTTAAACACTTATATACAACGATGGGGCAACTCCCCACACTAGTGGTGGTACACACGGGTGAAAACCCATGTTTAACTCTCGTTTTTGATTACCGAGTCGCTAGCTTGACTCGGCCCGAATCAAGTTGTTCATGGGGAAGTAAGTGGAAGAGACAATCTCCATGGACTTTCATTCAAGATGTTTGTATAAACATTGAAGCACGTGAAAGTTCCACACCGATGAGATATAGAGAACGAACCACAAATGATAAATGAAAATGTCGGGGTCAAGATAGTGTCTTCATTCCGAAGGAGTGAAGAAGAGAAGAAGTCACGGGATAGGTGAAGAAAAGAAGAAAATCATGATAAACATCATGACTAACTCATCATCATCGGAAGGGAATTCATGATTTACGGATCATGAATCTCATCATTAAGCTCATTTGATCTAGACATATCCGGGTGTGTCTAGATCAAAGTAGAATTATCATACTCCGGTAGAGATATGATATGAGTGAGTTCACCGACGAACTCCTCGTGAAGAGAATCAATCACAAGATGTAAATCGTGAATTCTTGTTCCATAGACTCATCACTATCCTCGATCGAGTATCAAAGAGTGGATTCTCGAAATTAAAGTGAATTGTAGTCGAATTCAAATAGAGGATTAGTGAGTAGCTTTGAATGTTTGGGAACAAAGTGATCAAAATTCTCTATTGAATTTGTTAGGGTGAGAAGTGAGTGAGCGATCATTATAAGGGAGACTTTCAATCTCTCCGGATCGGCCGAAATCAAAGAGACCATCGTCACTTTCGATGAAAGTGGGTGATGTGAGTGAGTTCATCGGTGAACTCCTCAAGAAGAGGATCGATCGTGGGAGTGATGCCTCAAGATACTCGATGTTTCCATAGGAAGCACAATCGTCGCTAAGATCGGAGAAAGTTTCAAAATGATCTTTGAACACTCGAGAGGAAGAGAATCACATATATGATCGAAGTTCCTCGTGACTCTCTCGGGATTGGGACAAGGTTCTCAACACTAGACTTTATGAATTCGTCCGATTCCTTTTCAGGAACAGTGTCAAGATACTCACAAGTTCCTTCTTGACACCGTTCCTGGCGTGACAAGGGAGATGTTTACCAGAAAACTCTATCCAAATCTCATGAAATTGGTCAAGCAAACAATGCAATCCACTCCGGTTACAATGAAGATCAATCTAATGGAGCCTGCGGTTCTCTCGATGCGAGTTGATTTGCAGTCGGTGCTACAAATGGGTAAGCGATCCGGAACTTTCACCGACGGCAAAGTAAACTATTTGAGGCATTCTTTGGAATATCAACTCAAGACTTCATACAAGGAGCAAGTGAAAGGCCTAAGCGTCCAAGAGACGATGATAAGGATAAAGAGCCTAAACGCCCGAAGAAATCTAGTAAATCCTCCTCCATGCCACCTCCACCCCAAAGGAATCCATCTCAACAAAGATCTCCTCCACGCTCTTCTGCTGACAAACCTCAGGACTTTGAGTTACCACCTCAGGCAGAAAAAATTGGTGATCACTTCGAGTACACTGGTGGTAACGATGAAGAGATACCTGAGCCCCATCAACAACCCACCTTTCCTGCTTCAACAAAGAAACCAGCATCCTCATCTAGGCCAAAGAAGAAAAAGAAGACGCCTAAGTTCTCTCAAAAGGCAACACAAAGTCAGAATGATTCTTCATCAATCAAAGAATCTACAAAGTTTAAAGACTAAGAGAACTACATCGATCTTTGAAATCCAACGTCAAAGAGTGTGTGAGCATGTTGGAGAAAGATGTGGAACACCGGAGCAGCAAGTAGACCCGATCTGATTACAACAACATACTATCACTACCATCACAAAGAACAAAGATCAAAGAACAAAGAAAATGATGACGTCAAAGCGGAACTTTTCAAAGGAATCAATTTCTCTACTGCGGGATATTGTTCGAATCAAGGCACTTCTTCTCACAAGAAGAAGAATGTCGGAAGGCGTCAAAGCTACTATTGCATCGGCACCTACAACGTTTATATTATCAATCACTAACACTTAGGGGGAGATTGTTGGAATCACTCCTAAACTAGAATTAAAGTGTTAGTAATTAATATGTAATAGTTAGCTTAGTTATGGCCTTTATGTTTGTTATTAAGCTTAGGCTTATGTAGAAGGCCCATAAGCCTAGGCCAAAGCCTAATAAGGAAAGGATGGGAACTTGGTGTGTTGCCCTAGTTCCCTCCTATAAATACTCTTGTAAACCCTCAATTGAGGGTTGGTTGTTCAATTCACTCATTCACCTTTACGCATAACTCTTCTATAGTTTCATACGTGTGTGTGTGTATTTTGTTCATCCGATCTCTTATACTCTATTTCTTATATTGATGCTTGTGTTACTAAAATGGGAACCTAACATATATTTTTACGATCTTTACTATATTATGTTAACAACAATTATAAACTTTATTTTAGCAAAACATAAATCTAGTTAAGTCACAAGTCTTTCTTAAACAACATCATTTGATTAGCTACAACATTCATTCTACAAGTTTACTTTGTAAAGACATTTTAATCAAAATAATAATGTATTTTACACCATTCTAGGATTGCACAGCATCTTTGAGATCTTTGGAAGATATGATGAATATTTTGTTTAGATTGTTACTCAAAGAATCATGGAAAGATATGGTAAACATTTTTGTTAGATTTGTTAAAGATTTTTGGAGATCTTTGAGATCTGTAAGATCTTTGGAAAGATATGATGAATATATTATTTAGATTATTACTCAAAAAATCATGGAAAGACATGGTAAATATTTTGGTTAGATTTGTTAAAGATTTTTGGTGATTTTCTGATAGGTCGCGCGAAACCAAAATTATACACGGATGGATCCCTGTTTTTGGATTCGTCCCATCCGTGGTTTGCTGAAGGCTTTTGCCTATAATAGCAAGCCACACCATGTTTATTTCTTATCACTTATAAGCATAAAACCAACATACATTCTTTCATTTATCATTCATTACATCTAACTCATTCATATTTCATTTTACTGAGCTTCTTTTGTAGCAAGAAGATCAAAACATTATCAAAAGACTTACTAGCTTCAGCAGTGTGTTGCAAAGTCTTGTTAGTTCACCATAGTGTGAATTATAGTTAGTTCATACATCATTATTTGTACCAAACCATCATAAACCTCTAATAGTGGTCGGTTAGTATTTTAGTCCTTAAAATACATAGTGTCATAAATTGGTTGTACCTTGTAAAAGAACTTGACATCTAACTTTGTGTCGAAATATTGTGTAAGTGAAGTGTAAAGGTTTTCTCCGTCGGTTAAATGAGCTTGTTGATTAGTGAAGATAAACTCTCGAGTTGGATACTCGGGAGTGGAGTAGGGTAAGGAAAAAGAGTCCTTGTGGGCCGAACCATTATAAACAATCATGTTGTGGTTTGAGTTTCTCTCTTTACTTGCATATTACTTATTTTCTATCATTTACATTAACTTCGCTAAAGTACTTAAAGCAAATAGATTTTAAAATGGTTAAAACTATTCAACCCCATTTACGGTTATCCACAATTGATATCGAGATCGTCACTCGAGATTTTTAAAATTTATTGTATTTTAAAACTTGAAACGATCCATGGATTTTGAAAATTTCAAAGAAGGGCAATCTATGCAAAGACCACCACTATTTGAACCAAATGGTTTCATCTATTGGAAAAGTCATTTTGAAACATATGTAAAATCAAAATATATAGATATATGGTATATAATCATTGAAGGTGATCATGTCACAAGTGGTCATGATAAGGATACTTCACTCACTAGTCACACAGATGAGCAAAAGAAGTTAATTGCAAAAAATAATGAAGCAAAAATGATGCTTTAGCGTTCTAACTAAAAAGGAATTTGAAAGAGTCTTTATGAACAAAACCGCTAAAAGAATATGGCAATCTTTAATAATTACTCATCAAGGAAATTCACAAGTCAAGAATAATAAAATTAATCTTCTTATTCAACAATATGAATAGTTTTCTATTCCTGAAGATGAAATAATTGATAGTGCATTTTCTCGCTTTAATACCATCGTTATCTCTCTAAAGGCACTTGATGAATCCTTTTGTAGCAAGAACTTTGTCAGGAAATTCCTTATAGCACTTCATCTAAAATGGAGAGCAAAAGTGAAGGCTATTGAAGAATCCAAAGATCTCTCAAAACTGTCACTTGACGAGCTAATTGAAAATCTCAAGGTTCACGAAATGGTAATGTTGAATGATTCAGAAATTATCAAAGAAAAGAAAGAAAAAGTCAAGTCAATTGCCTTAAAGGCAAAAACGAAGTCAAGTGATAAAGGAGAAACTATCTCTAAAAGTGAAGACAAAGAGTATGCCATGTCCGTGAGAGACTTCAAAAAGTTCTTTAGAAGACGAGGAAAGTTTGTTAGACAACCTCGAGAAGACAAGAAACCTTTTCAAAAAGATCGTGATGACAAGAAAGGAAAAGAAAAAAGAAAATGCTTTAGATGTGGAGACACAAGTCATCTTATAGGAGATTGCCCAAAGCCACCCAAAAAGAAGAATCAAAGAGCGTTTGTGAGTGGCGCTTGGAGTGATAGTAAAGATGACAACGAGGAGCCAAAGAATGACAAAATTGCTCTCATGGCTCAGGACTCAAAAGAGGTACAATATGACTCATCTTACTCCTCTATTGATGATGATACATTGCAAATAGAATATAACAAACTGTGTGAACTTGGCTTGAAAATCATAAACAAAAACAAATTTTTAAAAACTAAAAAGGAATTTTTAGAAAATGAAGTTTATGAATTAAGAGAAAAGGTTAAACGTTTAGAAAAGAGTAAGGCCATCGACAAAGCATGTATATCATGTCAAGAACTTGGGCTTGAAATTGAGAAACTTAAACTCACACATGATGAGCTCATTAAACATAATTCTAAATTTAAAAGGTTTAATAAAAACATTTGTTGTGCGGATGAAATAATGAAAATCCAGAAATTACCATATGATAAAACTGGACTAGGATTTATGAAACTAGGAGATCTAAGTAGTACAACGAAACAAGCCGAAAAAGTGCAAGAAACGTTCCAACAACTTCAGGAAACCACGAAACAGACATAACCAAAACCTTTGTTTCGTCCGTTGAATCTTTTGGTTCCGTGGGTTCCTCAGGAGGATAGAAAGATTGCAAATCGGCTCGTACTGAGTATGTTAAAGTCACAAAGAAATATAAAGTTGTTACAAATGAATCTAAGCAAAAACCAGCTGTTACTATAGGAGTAAGACTTGCTAAAAATGAGTTTAGATCTAAAACTACTAAACAAAAGCCTCAAACACATATTCCCAAACTCCCCTTTCCAAAGAGTAGCTACAACGGACAACCCAACTACCAATATAACGGTTGGAATCAAAACTTCCCTAGACATCATCAAACTCATAACTACATGCCCTGGGACTCATATCTACCATTCCCATAAATGAATCAAATTAATGGAATGTTTAACCAAATGGACCTATGAGATATTGGGGACCAAATGCTTGAGTTTTCATATAACACAAGTGATAAGGATTTAAAAGGTACACTTTTGAGAGGTCATTTCAGCCCTTAATTGATCACTTTTGTATCCGTTATGTTAATACAAATAAGGCGTAAAAACGTTTATTTATATTTTACGATCTTCTAATGTTTTGTCAATAACAAACGTAAAATTATTTTAATGAAACAAATAAAATACGTAAATAATTTGAACTAATAGTTTCTAACATATTCACATTTTCACATAAAACACTAAAACAAGTATAAGTGATTTTATGATTACATATGTACAACAACTAGTGTTTACATATTTGGGTAAAATATACACATAACTAGTATGTAGTATATTGGGTAATATAAATGGGTAGAAACTTAAGTATCACAACCCATTGACCAAATACATTGAATGTAGTTGGGTACAACCCAAAGTCCATGACCGTGGAGCTTGACCCATAACCCATTCGAGGACATCATGCTTATATCATATATGGATAATATCCATAACCCATGGTATTGACCTATACCCATGTGACTAGGTGCATTGCACTCAAGAGATACATTGTATCTAGCTAAAGACCCATGGATCAACCCATGACCCATGACCCATAACCAAAATACCCATGGGTAAAGAGGAGCGTCCCACGGATCCTTAGCTTTACGCTAGACGGATCCCTTGTGGGAGAGATCCGTGGGATCCGGGGAACAATATATTTTTTCTTCTATAAATAGTGAGCCATTTCTTCATTGTTGCTCAACCCTTTTCTAACATACTTTCCCCTTGAGTTAAAAACTCTCTAACCTCAGATCCAAGAGATCTATGTTTGTAGTTTTGTGTTTGTGTGATTCTCTAGGTTCCTCTTAAAGGCGAGATCATCACCTTTGAAGTCAAGCAAGCTCAAGTCCATGAGTTGCCATGCTTCCTCATCATCAAGACTACTGAAGTCTTTTTGTTGATGATTATTTTCTTTCTTCTAAAAAGTTTAGTGTTGAAGACATTAGTGAAAGATGTCTCAAGGGTCAAGATGAAGACATTAGTGAAAGGTGTCAATCATCCGTATTGTAGGCATTAGTGAAGGGTGCCTAGAAGTCAAGACACAAGACATTAGTGAAGGGTGTCTTGAAGATCTAGTTAAAGGCATTATTGAAAGGTGCCTTAGATGTACATTTGATATGGTGTGTTTCGATGTACAATATATATTAGCATTAGATCCAAGGATATTGATATCCTTGATGATGTTGTAATAAGGAGTTGGTCTCTTTTGGGATTAGTCGTTGGTGTAGCGTTGGGTAGTAGTTCCTCCATGGTAATGGAACTCGGTATCTAGCGTAGTACCGGATAAAGGGTAGGCGACGTTGTGTTAGGTGTGGTTCACCTTGGTGTGAAAGAACCCGTTGGTTAGCCTAGTACCGGAAAAAGAGTAGGCGACGTTGTGAAGGTTTCTCCACCATAAGGAGTTGGTGTCGTGTAGTGATTACGAACTCTCGAGTAGGTGACTCGGGAAGTGGAGTAGGGCAAGGAAGGTGTCCTTGTAGATGAACCACTATAAATACTCGCGTTGTGGTTATCAACATCCAACACACACACAAATAGATTGACATAAGTCGATCTAAATAGTTTAAAAGGAAGTTTTTAATTGGCAAAACTATTTAACCCCCCCCCCCTTCTAGTTTTCCACAATTGGCATCAGAGCTTCGTTACCAAGTTTCTTGAAGTATATTGTACTTTAAAACTTGATCGATCCATAGTTAATTGAAAACTACAAAGAAGGTTTTTCATAAAAACTAACACCATGTCTTTTAAAACTTTTTGTTTGGATGTTGATTAGATGACAACATTTTTTTTTAATCTTTCATTTAATTGCACTAATCCTCTTTGTCATGTTGATTAGTCAAAGCTCATATTTACCAAGCCATAGGAATCGCTTTGTAACAAGAATACCTTCCCTAAGAAGGTATCTTAAGCACAAAGGAGCTAGAATTGTCTTCTGACATTTGTTGTGTCATTTGTAAAGACATTCCTAAGTGCATTCGGTATGACTCTCCACTTATCTCTAAATGACATTAGCATGATAAATAAGTATGCTTACCTAGGTATTTATTTGATTATTTTTTGCATATACATGCTTTACATGTAGCTTCATTAGGAAGCTCTTTCTCACATCGTGTCACTCTTTAAATCCTAAAAGTCATGGTTTATAAAACTTGTATTTTGTTTCACTTAATCCAAAAATCATATCTTTCTAATAATAAAACAACACACAAATCTCAAAATTCCTCCTTCCCATAAATAAACCTCAAGTCGACCACTCTATCAAATCCCACTTTTTCAAATCTTCCAATTTCAAAATTTCCTCTCATTTAAAAACTTCATCCACCTCTCCATTTCATCTCAACCGAAACCAAGAAGGATCGTCTTTAACATGGTTTACATCGCCCTCGTGCTCATCATCTTAACACTCATCGCTCTTGTGTTCCTTATGACGAAGTTCTCATACAGAGACATTTACTTTGTTTTGTTAATCTACATTGGGGTTATATACCCAATCTTTTGTATCATTCTTAGCATTGAAATGAAACATTACTAATAGTCTAGTTTATCTAGGTTATTATCATAATGTGTTTATCATTTCTTTTTATTTTATTTCATTCTCGTGATACATTAGAAGTCATGTATGCATGCTAAAAGAAAATGTAGGCTAAAACACATATCTTGGTATAAAACTATGAGATCTAAAACCTATGTTTTCATCATGAAATCGGTTTCAGCAACTACGGATCTACTGAACCCGGAAAATATACTAGCCGGATCCTTTTGGAAGGAACCGTACTCTTTGAAAATTGATGTTTCATGCAAAATAAAAACCACTTTCTTTCTAAAAGTAATATTCCACTTGAATGTCAAAATCATAAGTAATTTAAGTGTCACTGTTGTTAAAAACCATTGTTAATAAAAATCTAGTAAAAACGTTAGATAATCATTGGTTGACCACAAACATCATTTTCTATTAACTCATCATTTCTATAGGTTCAACTATGACACATGAATATGAGTTTGATTTTTCACTCACTAGCGTCTACACTCCAAACATCTCCTTGAACCCAACACACATGGCAATCATGTCGTGGGTTCAATAATCTCAAACCGTCACTTCCACGAAGGGCGTGTTGTAGACACCTCTCTACAATTCGAAGAAGGTATCAATACCTCCTTCCGAGCCATAGGACTAGAATGTCTTCCTGAAATCAATGAGAAGTTATGTCCAAGGTTCATAATGGAATTCTTCCGTCAAGTTGAACTTGTTCGTAACGAGGATCGCTCTCTATCTCTTTGGTTTTATATCAAAAATCAAAAGTTTACTTTAACCCTTGGGCATTTTGCTCACATCCTCTGGATTCCAAATCATGGACAATGTGCCTTCACCGAAGATTGGTCTCTTGATTCTCTCTTCAACTTTTGTGAAGAAAATAGCCCATATTGTTCACACATACCCTCCCCGGAAGATTTAAATCGCATAATATGCAAACCTTGACCATATTACTCTGATCCAAACATTATCTTCACACGGGACATCCAAGAAAAGTACAGGCCACTTGCACTCATCCTACGTGAAAATGTTTGGAGTCTTAGGAGAAATCGAGAAATCCTTCCCGCTTGTTGTGCTCATATAATGTATTGTTTGCTAACACAACAACCATACAATCTTGCCTACTTCTTCGCAAGGCGAATTGTAAATCTTCAAGGTTCCAAGAATAAACTCATCCCTTATGGAATGTTCTTGACGCGCCTCAATCATAACATCATGCATTTTCATCCTCAATTTCAAAGTCCGATGTATGTACTTGTGAACAAGATGATGGAACCGCTAAACACGTCACTCATGAAGACTTTCTTCATTCTAGATTCCACCAACACTCATCAACCACTTGATGATCCTTCTAGCGAAAACGCTCAAGGAACTTAGTAGTATTTCAAATAGGATCAATCCTTTTTGTACTCGTGCTGTATCAATGTAATCCAATTTCCTTCATGAAATAAAACATCTTACATTTGATATCTTAGTATTAGAACTTCTTAAACTAACCTTGGAATATAATGCATTGTCAAGATCATTGCATACCTTTAGTAAAGATTCTGCTTAGCAGATGAACGGATCCCAAAGTTTGTATTAGACGGATCCCTACACTTAGGGAACCGTGGGATCCGGAAAATAGAAATTGCAATTGCAAACATTGTACTTCAAACATGTCCTTAGAACACCTCACTCTAAGCTAAACATAGTATCTTAAGGCAAATTAAGTCCTTATCAAGTTAAGTAGATCTTTCCTACTCACACATAACTCACCTAAGATCACACTCAAGACGATTGTAGATCTATAGTTTCACTTAAACCCATTACTCTTCCGCTCTCTAAATCACTCTTCATGTCTCACATGATCCCTCACATCTAGCCTTAGAAATCTTTCGATTATGGAAAAATTTATCATAACCATCCATACCTCAAAATTGGTCTAAATTGATCAAATTCTAGCTTTCCCATCTTAAGCCTTTAGGATCTTCTCCAAAACATTATCCTAAGTCACTATCTGATCTCTAGGATCATTTAGCTTCTCTTGACACTCTAAAAACCTTAGAAATCTTTCGATTATGGAAAAATTTATCATAACCATCCATACCTCAAAATTGGTCTAAATTGATCAAATTCTAGCTTTCCCATCTTAAGCCTTTAGGATCTTCTCCAAAACATTATCCTAAGTCACTATCTGATCTCTAGGATCATTTAGCTTCTCTTGACACTCTAAAAAAATCCTTAGTGTCACCTTTGTTCATTCATTGGTACTCATTAAAATTCCAATTTCTTCCATAAAAGGCAATCATTAGCTACATCACTCATTACTTTCAAGTATTTAAGCACCCCTTCATTTAAGACACTTAGGAAGACTGAAACACTCAAGATGATATAGATCTTAGACCTTAGAAACATCATTTTTACTCTTTTATAGTCTGTGAGAGCCGGATCCCTAGGATTAGCCTAGGCGGATCCCTCTCGAAGAGGGAGCGTGGGATCCGTGACGATTATGTCAAATCTAGCTAAAACAATTATTTCAAGCTCATCTTTCTAACTTAAACACTCCATCTCATCTTAAATGAGTTCCTGTATCAGTACAAACTCTGAAGTTGACTCTTGTGCATGTTAATCATCACATTCCAAAGAATTTTGGTAGATTAAGGCTTGAACGCACTTGCCAAATCTCTTGCTTTATAAACCACATTGTTAGGACTTCTAAAGTCATCACCTTCATCCTCATTTTCAGCACTTAAGAAACTCTTACAAACCTCTTGATCTCATCATGAGGAAAACTCCAAGTAGCAACTTATCCACCAAAGAACCACCCAAGAAAATTGCTCGTGTTGTACACAACATTTCTTCAACCGAATCATCTCCGGTCAAGCCAACAAATGCAAGGATTTCTTCTCAACGAATCAAACCAATTCCTAAGAGGATAGTACCCACAAAACTACCTATGCCAAACACCACCATACCTCCTAGGCCAAACAATATCATCTCCACTAAACCATCACCATTGGTTCCTAGAGCTATCTAGTTTACATCACCATTATCATTACCACATCTCTACAACTTAGCGGATTTACCTCCTAGGCCGTCTCATCCTCCTCCGCCTGCAACATTCTCCTCATTAGGAGGAATAATGGTACAAAATCAAGGTGTTGAGTCAACATTAGTTTCGGCTTCCTTTTCGCCGTTACCATCATATAATCCCATTTGGATTATGAGAAATCATCAAAGTCAACCACCCAACCATATGGAAGTTGAAACTTCTCTACCACCACCATCATTCTTGGTCGAGCCATTTTCAAATGCGCCTCAACCAATCCCTCCATCATTTGAGGCTTCACAAGCCGCATCACTTGATCCGTCGCATCAAGCAATTTCATTTCTTCCACCACCACTACCTAGCCATGACAAAGATTGTTATCATTGTCAACATGTTGAAAGTTTGATACATGAAGTACGAGAAGACCAACGTTTCATGTTCTATCACCTCCTCGAACGTTTCGATGAGATTAAACCTAAACAAACTTGAGCTAGAGGATTTTAGTGGTGTCCTAGTTTCAAGCGTTACTTAGTTAGGTCTAGTAATTCCAAGTCATGTATCGATCATTTTCTTAGTTTTTAAAGTCATGTATATCATATCTCTAGTTTTATTAAATGAGAATACATGCTACTTGCTATATTTTTGAGTATATGATTATATTGTATTATACATATCTCACTTTGATATTAACATAATGTGTTATATCACCATTGCTGAAATTGATCATCAGCCAGACGGATCCCTCATATTTACCTAGACGGATCCCTACAAGGAGGGAACTGTGGGATCCGTGATACAGAAAACTATTTTTCTACTAACTTGGATCATATTTGCAGCAAATTGTGCATTATACTTGTTTTCTAACCTTTGCTTTTTAGTTATTCAATTTACACATAAAGACTTTGACAACCTAAAGCTAAGGGGAGCTTTATGTCAAAGCAATACATTGCAAATTAATTGAAATATTAGGAGTACATTTCATGACATCCCGTTGCATAATTGCAATCATCAAGGGGGAGCACATTCGTCACATAGACGAAATCTTTTGCAAACTTAGTTGCAAATGAACTAGCTTGGTATTATTTTCATGACGCCCTTACATAGGGATGGACTCACCAAGGGGGAGTAAAGACGAGATCCTTTACCGTTACTTTCTCTCTATTTTGTATTTCTTTCACATGCTTTTCCTAAAACAATGTGTTAGTTTCCTTTCGAAGCTCTTTTTGTTTCGACAAAAAAGGGGAGAAGAAAGTAAAAACTACAAATTCAAACTTTTACGAATTTTAGCTTTTCCTTAAAATAAATTTATGTTTTGTCATCAACAAAAGGGGGAGATTGTTAATACAAATAAGCCATAAAAACGTTTATTTATATTTTTACGATCTTCTAATGTTTTGTCGATAACAAACGTAAAATCATTTTAACGAAACAAATAAAATACGTAAATTGTTTGAACTAATAGTTTCTAACATATTCACATTTTCACAAAAAACACTAAAACAAGTATAAGTGATTTTATGATTACATATGTACAACAACTAATATTTACATATTTGGGTAAAATATACACATAACTAGTATGTAGTATATTGGGTAATATAAATGGGTAGAAACTTAAGTATCACAACCCATTGACCAAATACATTGAATGTAGTTGGGTACAACCCAAAGTCCATGACCCATGGAGCTTGACCCATAACCCATTGCATGACATCATGCTTATATCATATATGGATAATATCCATAACCCATGGTATTGACCCATACCAATGTGACTAGGTGCATTGCACTCAAGAGATACATTTATCTAGCTAAAGACCCATGGATCAACCCATGACCCATGACCCATAACCAAAATACCCATGGGTAAAGAGGGCGTCCCACGGATCCCTAGTTTACGCTAGACGGATCCCTCGTGGGAGGATTCAGTGGGATCCGGGAACGATGAGATTTTTCTTCTATAAATAGTGACCCATTTCTTCATTGTTGCTCACCCCTTTCTAACATACTTTCCCTTGAGTTAAAAACTCTCTAACCTCGGATCCAAGAGATCTATGTTTGTAGTTTTGTGTTTGTGTGATTCTCTAGGTTCCTCTTAAAGGCGAGATCATCACCTTTGAAGTTAAGCAAGCTCAAGTCCATGAGTTGCCATGCTTCCTCATCATCAAGACTACTGAAGTCTTCTTGTTGATGATTATTTTCTTTCTTCTAAGAAGTTTAGTGTTGAAGACATTAGTGAAATATGTCTCAAGGGTCAAGACGAAGACATTAGTGAAAGGTGTCAATCTTCCGTATTGTAGGCATTAGTGAAGGGTTCCTAGAAGTCAAGACACAAGACATTAGTGAAAGGTGTCTTGAAGATCTAGTTAAAGGCATTAGTGAAAGGTTCCTTAGATGTACATTCGATATGGTGTGTTTCGATGTACAAGATAGATTAGCATTAGATCCAAGGATATTGATATCCTTGATGATGTTGTAATAAGGAGTTGGTTTCCTTTGGGATTAGTCGTTGGTGTAGTGTTGGGTAGTAGTTCCTCCATGGTAATGGAACTCGGTATCTAGCCTAGTACCGGATAAAGGGTAGGCGACGTTGTATTAGGTGTGGTTCACCTTGGTGTGAAAGAACCCGGTGGTTAGCCTAGTACCGGAAAAAGAGTAGGCGACGTTGTGAAGGTTTCTCCACCATAAGGAATTGGTGTTGTGTAGTGATTGCAACTCTCGAGTAGGTGACTCGGGGAGTGGAGTAGGGCAAGGAAGGTGTCCTTGTAGCCGAACCACTATAAATACTCGCGTTGTGGTTTTGTGCTTCTTACTCTTATCTTTTCATTACATATTTTATATGCTTGTTTATCAACATCCAACACACATACAAATAGATTGACATAAGTCGATCTAAATAGTTTAAAAGGAAGTTTTTAATTGGCAAAACTATTCAACCCCCCCTTCTAGTTTTCCATACGTTACTACTTAATTTCGTTCCTTTTCACTTTTTAGGTCTCTTGAAGGCAAATTCTTTGGAATGAGACTTATTCGGACGAAAAGGCGCGAATATATGAAGAAAATGGCCAAAGTCAAGAATCGAGACACTCAGTGCTTTGGGCCGAAGGGGCGACATCATAGCTTAATAGCGACGCTGTCGCGACACACCTCGAGACGACTCGGAGAGCAAATTGCTATTTACAAGTGGCGGCATCAGGTTTAAAGAGTAGGCGTCACAACTCGAGACGACCTAGATTTGGATCCCTACGGTGTCGAGAGGTTGAAGGCGATTACGTAACAAGCATAAGGTGGCGTCATCACGAGTTGACTTGGCCAAGGCGAAAACCTAATGGCGGCGACACAGGCGTCACAATTAAAGAGGACGCCGTCGCATATTGTAACTCTATATATAGAATTTGAATTTTCGATTATTTTAGAGAGTAGTTTTGTAGAGTAAAACCTAAACAGTAACATAGGCCTGCCTTGGCAAGATCTTAGGGTTCCATATCCTATTTTACAACAGATAAGTGATTTACTTCATTGATTCTTGTGGACGTATGGTCCGGACCGGGCCAGAATGGGTCAGCCCAGCATCGCCACCCACTCTACCTAAACCCTAATCCATGCCTATATATACACGCAGTTATCTCTAAACCTAACACTTTTCGCTATGCCACAACAAGATACTAACTTGACCGTCGGAGGTGGACCCCGGCTACGGCTCCGGGTCCACTCTAACAGTTCTCTTTGTTGATGTGTCTACTAGGGCTCGAGAAGGCGACTAACGGCCAAGAGAGTCGTTGAATCCGATCAGCGCTGATTATGCTTCAACAATTACATAATAAAAATAAGCCGTAAAAGCGTTTATTTATATTTTACGATCTTCTAATGTTTTGTCGATAACAAACGTAAAATCATTTTAACGAAACAAATAAAATACGTAAATAGTTTGAGCCAATAGTTTTCTAACACACTTACGTTTTCACATAAAACACTAAAACAAGTATAAGTGATTTTAAGATTTAGTAATATATGTATAACAACTAGTGTTTATATTATTGGGCAAAATATATACACAACTAGTATATATTATATAAATGGGTAAAAACTACAACCCATGGAAAATATTCATAACCCATGGTATTGACCTATACCCATTTTACTAGGTGCATTGCACTCATTAGATACATTATATTTTATAAGAGAACCATGGATCAACCCATAACCAAAATACCCATGGGTAAAAAGGAGCGTCCCACGGATCCCTAGCTTTACGCTAGACGGATCCCTTGTGGGAGGGATCTGTGAGATCCGGGGAACAGTAGGCATTTTCTCTCTATAAATAGTGAGCCATTTCTTCATTGTTTCTCACCCCTTTCTAATATACTTTCTCCCTGAGTTTAAAACTCTCTAACCCCAAGATCCAAGTGATCTATGTTTGTAGTTTTGTTTTTGTGTGATCCTCTAGGTTCCTCTTAAAGGCGAGATCACCTCCTTTGAAGTCAAGCAAGCTCAAGTCCATTAGTGAAAGGTGTCAATCATCCGTATTGTAGGCATTAGTGAAGGGTGCCTAGAAGTCAAGACACAAGACATTAGTGAAGGGTGTCTTGAAGATCTAGTTAAAGGCATTAGTGAAAGGTGCCTAAGATGTACATTCGATATGGTGTGATTCGATGTACAAGATAGATTAGTATTGAGTCAAAGGATATTGTTATCCTTGTTGACATTATAAGGAGTAGATCTCCTTTGGGGTTAGTTAATTGATGTAGTGTTGTGTAGTGGTTCCTCCATTGTAATGGAACTCGGTACTTAGCCTAGTACCAGATAAAGGGTAGGCAACGTTGTGGTAGGTGTGGTTCACCTTGGTGTGAAAGAACCCGGTGGTTAGCCTAGTACCAGAAAAAGAGTAGGCAACGTTGTGAAGGTTTCTCCACCATAAGGAGTCGGTGTTGTGTAGTGATTATGAACTCTCTAGTAGGTGACTCGGAGAGTGGAGTAGGGCAAGGAAGGTGTCCTTGTAGTCGAACCGCTATAAATACTCGCGTTGTGGTTTTGTGCTTCTTACTCTTTATCTTTTCATTACTTAGTTATATTTCTATATGTTTGTTTATCAACATCCAACACACATCCAAATAGATTGACATAAGTCGATCTAAATAGTTTAAAACAAGTTTTAATTGGCAAAACTATTCAACCTCCCTTTTAGTTTTCCACAATTGGTATCAGAGCTTCTTTACCAAGTTTCTTAAAGTATATTGTACTTTAAAAACTTGATACGATCCATGGTTAATTGAAAACTACAAAGAAAGTTTTTCATAAGAACAAACACCATGTCTTTTAAAACTCTTTGTTTGGATGTTGATTAGATGACAACATTTTTCTTATTATTTATTATTCATTTAATTGCACTAATCCTCTTTATCATGTTGCTTAGTTAAAGCTCATACCTACCAAGTCATAGGAATCACTTGGTAACAAAATACGATCACGAGTTTTATCGACTGGTCTTAATATTTATAGTGTCTCGCTATACCTATGGTCTACCCTAATGCACTAACAGGCAAAGTACCCGGTCGTGTGTAGTGTAGTAAATGGTAAAGCCGAGGTCGTCCCAAGAGCTATGTGTGTGGGATAATTACTAAGTCTAATTGTCACGTAATATAAATGGTTTGATAGGGTTTTAATTAATTAAACTACGAATGCGAATATAAAAGCAATTAAATTGTAGAAAGGAAATCAATAGAGGAATAGTGGTGCTAACCTAGTTAATCCTCCTAACTAGTTATGTCTCTGGCTACCTACTTCCAATTACTTGGTGGGGTCAAATTCGAGAGGACAACATTTGGTCAATTCGCCTAACCTATCGCAGAAAGATGCCACCACAGAGAAATCAGCGCACCATCATAAGTCCCGTTGTTCCCGGTCCCCTAAGTCGAGTCATTAAGCACCGCTACATGCTAGATTCTAAATAGTGAGTGCCCCCGTTAGGAACTTAGACACTACACCCCCAATTCTTAAGTTCATCCAAACGATAGGTGATTAGTTGGTCAAATCGCACAAGTAGAAAGGGTCGTAAGTTGGTCATATCTTACCCTTCCTGCTCTCAATCCGCTCACCTAGGGTTGATTGGTCATATCTCCTGGGCAATTGGCCTCACCGCCATTCAAAACTACCGAACCGGGGTGACTACCAAGAACTATGCATGCATACACTTAGAAATAATTGTACGGAAGTAAAGGTAAACGCAAAACGTAACAATTAAGGAATCATAACTAGGCTAGCACCAAAGGGTGCTTAGCCGCTCATATTAATCATGCACATCAAGTCAATATTCAAAGGTCGAAATACATGAATCGAAAGTAAAAGAAATAATAAACGCTAAAGCTTATCGTAATGGTGTGACTTCTCCTTCGAAGCACTCAGTATGCTTCCCTAGACCTTCCTTGAGTATTTTCCCACGTTCTCGTAGTATTGTGTGTGAATGGGATGATTAGAAATGTCTTGAATTCGTGGGTATTTATAGGCAGTCCGGGTTACTGGCGTAACTAATAGATGAGTTACGCCAGTAACCTTCTATTCCGCCCGTAAAAGCACTAGATGCACTAGTTACTGCAGAACCTTATAAGTGGTTACGCCATAGTCTTCAATAAACCCGTTACGTCGTAAGTATACGAGAGTTACGGCGTAAGTATCGGCGCGTGGAACCTCTTTTGACCTAATGGAGTTACGTCGTAATCTTTGGAAGGAGTTACGTCGTAACCTCTTGATGATTTGGACTTGTGGTCACGCAATAGTTACGGCGTAATGTGAGAGACGAGTTAACCCGTAACCTCTACAAAATAAGCATATTGTGATAAATCCTAAGTAATGTTTCCATTTCCTCGTCTCTTTAGCTCCAATGCTTGCAATTTACTGAAAGTGTAAAACAATGGAAAACAAGCGTAAATCCATATAAATTATATAAATAAAGAGCATTAACGGGGGAAATTGACACTTAATATTCAGGACTATTTGATGTTATCAAATACCATCCCTAAGAAGGTATCTTAAGCACAAAGGAGCCGGAATTGTCTTTTGACATTTGTTGTGTCATTTGTAAGGACATTCCTAAGTGCATTAGAGGTATGACTTTCCACTTATCTTTAAATAACATTAGCTTGATAAATAAGTATGCTTACATAGGTATTTATATGATTTTTTTTTTTTGTATATAAATGTATTACATGTAGCTTCATTAGAAAGCCTTTTCTCACATACGTGTTACTTTTTTGTCTAAAGTTGTGGTATATAAAATGTGTGGTTTATTTCACTTAATCCCAAAATCATATCTTTCTAATAATAAAACAAAACAAAAATCTCAAAAATTCCTCCTTCCCCATAAATAAACCCACCGTCGTCCACTCTATCAAATCCCCACTTTTTCAAATCTTCCACTTTCAAAAATTACCTCTTACTCAAAACTTCATTTTCCCCTTCATCTCATCTCATCTCAAACCAAGACCAAGAAGGTTCATCATCAACATGGTTCACATCGCCCTCGTGCTCATCGCCTTAACACTCATCACTCTTGTGTTCCCTATGATGAAGTTCACATACGGAGACATTTACTTTGTGTTGTTAATCTACATTGGGGTTATATACCCAATCCTTTGTATCATTCTTAGCATTGAAATAATATATTATTAATAGTCTAGTTTATCTAGGTTATTATTATCATAATGTGTTTACCATTTCTTTTGATTTATATCTTTCGTATTCTTTCGTGATACATTAGAAACCATGAATGCATGCTAAAAGAAAATGTAAGCTAAAACACATATCTTGGTATAAAACTATTAAACTTATGTTTTTTTCAAAAATCTGCTTCTTTTACTATAGATCCACGGATCCCGGAAAGTATACTTAGCCTGATCCCTTATAGAAGGGAACCGTGGGAACCGTCCTTCTGGATAACAGATTTTTCATGCAAAATAAAAACCACTTTCTTCCTAAAAGAAATGTTCTACTTGAATGTCAAACATTAAGTGAGTTAAATGTCATTGTTAGTAAACATCTTGTAAAAACGTTAGGTAATCATTGTTTTACCCGTAATACGTCACATCCTATTAACTTGTCTTTCCTATAGGTTTCGCTATGTCGCATGAATATGAGTTTGATTTTTCACTCACTAGCGTCTACACTCCTAACATCTCCTCGAGCCCAACACACCGCTAATCATGTATGTGGGTTCAATAATCTCAAACCCATCACTTCCACGAAGGACGAATTGTCGACACTCCTCTACAATATGAAGAAGGTATCAATACCTCCTTCCGAACCATAGGATTGGAATGTCTTCTCGAAATTAACGAGAAAATATGTCCAAGGTTTGTATTGGAATTCTTTCGTCAAGTCGAACTCGTTCGTAACGAGGATCGCTCTCTATCTCTTTGGTTTTGGATCAAAAATCAAAAGTTTGTTTTAACCCTTGGGCAATTTGCTCACATCCTCCGAATTCCAAATCATGGACAATGTGCCTTCACTGAAGATTGGTCTCTTGATTCTCTTTTCAACTTTCGTGAAGAAAATAGTCCATATTGTTCTCGCATACCTTCCCTGGAAGACTTGAATCGCATTATATGCAAACCCCATCACTCTGATCCAAACATTATTCATACACGGATATCTAAGAAGAGTACAATGCTCTTGCACTCATCCTACGTGAAAATTTTGAGTCTTAGGGAAATCGAGAAACCTTCCCGCTTTTGTGCTCACATAATGTATTGTTTGCTAACACAACAACCAGACAATCTCGCCTACTTCTTCGCAAGGCGAATTGTAAATCTTCAAGGCTCCAAGAACAAACTCATCCCTTATGGAATGTTCTTGACGGGCCTTTATGATAACATCATGTACTTCCACCCTCAATTTCAAAGTCCGTTGTACGTTCTTGTGAACAAGATGATGGAACCTCTCAACATATCTCTCATGAAGACTTTCTTCATTCCTGAATCAACAAACACTCATCAACCATTTGATGATCCTTCTAGCAAAAACGCTCAAGGAACTTAGTAATATTTTAAATAGGATCAATCCTTAGTATTCATGCTTTATCAATGTAATCCAATTTCTTTCATAAAATAAAACATCTTACATTTGATATTTTAGTGTTAGAACCCCTTTAACTAACCTTAAAATATAATACATTGTCAAAATCATCACATACCTTTAGTAAAGGTTATGCTTTGCAGATAGACGGATCCCAAAGGTTGTGCTAAACGGATCCCTACTCTTAGGGAACCGCGGATCCGCAAATGAAAAATGCAATTGCAATCATTGTATTTCAAACATGTCCTTAAACACCTCATACTAAGCTAGACATAGTGCCTTAAGGTAAATTAAGTCCTTATCAAGATTAAGTAGATCTTTCCTACCCACACATAACTCACCTAGATCACACTCAAGATGCTTGTAGATCTATCGTTTCACTTAAACCATTGCTCTTCCGCTCTCAAGCTCACTCATCATTTCTCACATGATCCCTCATATCTAGCTTTGGAAATCTTTCGATTATGGCAAAATTGATCATAATCATCCTTACCTCAAAATTGGTCAAAATTGATCAAATTCTAGTTTTTCCTTTTTAAGCCTTTAGGATATTCTCCAAAACATTATCCTAAGTCACTATCTGATCTCTAGGATCATTTAGCTCCACTTGACACTCTCAAAATCTTTTGTGTCATCTTTGTTCATTCATTGGTACTCATGAAAGTTCCAATTTCTTCCATAAAAGGGAATCATTAGCTACATAACTCATTACCCTCAAGTACTTAAGCACCCCTTCATTTAAGACACTTAGGTAAACTGAAACACTCAAGAAGAAATAGGCATTAGACCTTACAAACATCATTGCTATCTTTTTTTAGCTGCTGATAGACAGATCCTTAGGATTAGCCTAGGCGGATCCCTCATTGGAGGGAACAGTGGGATCCGTATGACAGACTCATGCCAACTCTAGCTAGAACAATCATTTCAAGCTCATCTTTCTAACTTAATTACTCCATCTCATCTTAAATGAGTTCCTAGATCAGTACAACTCTGAAGTTGACTCTTGTGCATGTTAATCATCACATTCCATTGAATTTTAGTGGCTTAAGTCTTGAATGCACTTTCCAAACCCCTTAGTTTATAAACCACATTGTTAGGACTTCTAAAGTCATCATCTTCATCCTCATTTTCAGCACTTAGAAACCTTTACAAACCTCTTGAAATCATCACATCATGAGAAAAACTCCAAGTAGCAACTTATCCACCAAAGAACCACCTAAGAAAATTGCTCGTGTTGTACACGAAATCTCTTCAACCGAATCATCTCCGTCAAGTCCACAAATGCAAGGATTTATCCTCCACCAATCAAATCAATCCCTAAAAGGATAGTACCCACAAAACTACCTATGCCAAACACCACCATACCTCCTAGGCTAAACAATCCCATCTCCACTAAACCATCACCATTGGTTCCTAGAGCTATCTCATTCACAACTCCACTATCATCACCACATCTCTATAATTTAGAGGATTTGCCTCTTAGGCCATCCTCCTCCACCGGCAACATTCTCCTCATTAGGAGGAATAATGGTACAAAATCAAGTCGTTGAGTCAACATTAGCTCCCGCTTCCTTCTCGTCACCATCATATAATCCCATTTGGATTATGAGAAATTATCAAAGTCAACCACCCGACCATATGGAAGTTGACACTTCTCTACCACCACCATCATTCTTGGTCGAGCCATCTTCAAATGCGCCTCCATCAATCCCTCCGTCATTTGAAGCTCCACAACCCGCTTCACTTGATCCTTCGCATCAAGTAATTTCATTTCTTCCACCACCACTACCTAGCCATGACAAAGATTGTTATCATTTTCAACATGTTGAAAGTTTGAAACATGAAGTACGAGAAGATCAACGTTTCATGTTCTATCACCTCCTCGAACGTTTGGACGAGATTAAACCTAAACAAACTTGAGCTAGAGGATTTTAGTGGTGTCCTAGTATCAAGTGTTACTTAGATAAGTGTAGTAATTCCAAGTCATGTATCGATCATTTTCTTAGTTTTTAGAGTCATGAATATCATATCTCTAGTTTTATTAAATGAAAATACATGCTACTTGCTATATTTCTGAGTATATGATTATGTTGTATAATATATATCTCACTTTGATAATTAACATTAGTTGTTATATCACCATTGCTGAAATTAATCATCAGCCAGACGGATCCCTTAAATTTGCCTAGACGGATCCCTACAAGGAGGGAACCGTGGGATCCGTGAGACAGAAAACTATTTTTCTACTAACTTGAGTCATATTTGCAGGAAATTATGCATTATATTTATTTTCTAACCTTTGTTTTGTAGTTGTTCAATTTACACATAAAGACTTTGACACCCTAAAGCTAGGGGAGCTTTGTGTCAAAAGCAATACATTGCAAAATTACTTGCACTATTAGGATTACATCTCATGACATCCCTTTGCAAAATTGCAATCATCAAGGGGAGCACATTCACACATAGACGAAATCTTTTGCAAACTTAGTTGCAAATAAACTACATTAGTATTATTTTTTATTGACGCCTCACATAGGGATGAACTCTTCAAGGGGAGTTAAGACGAGATCCTTTCCGTTACTTGCTCTCTACTTTTCTTTCTTTTCTATTTTTCACATGTTTTTCTTAAAACAATGTGTTCGTTACCTTTTGAAGCTCTTTTTGTTTCGACAAAAAGGGGGAGAAGAAAGCAAAAACTACAAATTCAAACTTTTATGAATTTTAGCTTTTCCTTAAAATAATTTTATGTTTTGTCATCAATAAAAAAGGGAGAGATTGTTAATACAAATAAGCCGTAAAAACGTTTATTTATATTTTACGATCTTCTAATGTTTTGTCGATAACAAACGTAAAATCATTTTAATGAAACAAATAAAATACGTTAATAGTTTGAGCCAATAGTTTTCTAACACACTTACGTTTTCACATAAAACACTAAAACAAGTATAAGTGATTTTATGATTTAGTAATATATGTACAACAACTAGTGTTTACATATTGGGCAAAATATATACACAACTAGTATATATTATATAAATGGGTAAAAACTACAATCCATGGAAAATATTCATAACCTATGGTATTGACCTATACCCATTTGACTAGGTGCATTGCACTCATTAGATACATTGTATTTAATAAGAGAACCATGGATCAACCCATAACCCATGACCCATGACCCATAACCAAAATACCCATGGGTAAAAAGGAGCGTCCCACGGATCCCTAGCTTTACGCTAGACGGATCCCTTGTGGGAGGGATCTGTGGGATCTGGGGAATAGTAGGCATTTTCTCTATAAATAGTGAGCCATTTCTTCATTGTTTCTCACCCTTTCTAATATACTTTCTCCCGAGTTTAAAACTCTCTAACCCCAAGATCCAAGTGATCTATGTTTGTAGTTTTGTTTTGTGTGATCCTCTAGGTTCTTCTTAAAGGCGAGATCACCTCCTTTGAAGCCAAGCAAGCTCAAGTCCATGAGTTGCCATACTTCCTCATCATCAAGACTCTCAAGTCCTCTTGTTGATGGTTCTTTCTTTATTCTAAGAGTATAGTTTTGAAGACATTAGTGAAAGATGTCTCAAGTGTCAAGACAAAGACATTAGTGAAAGGTGTCGATCGTCCGTATTGTAGGCATTAGTGAAGGGTGCCTAGAAGTCAAGTCACAAGACATTAGTGAAGGGTGTCTTGAAGATCTAGTTAAAGGCATTAGTGAAAGGTGCCTAAGATGTACATTCGATATGGTGTGATTCGATGAACAAGATAGATTAGTATTGAGTCAAAGGATATTGTTATCCTTGTTGACATTAAAAGAAGTAGATCTCCTTTGGGGTTAGTTAAGCGGTGTAGTGTTGGGTAGTAGTTCCTCCATTGTAATGGAACTCGGTACTTAGACTAGTACCGGGATAAAGAGTAGGCGACGTTGTGGTAGGTGTGGTTCACCTTGGTGTGAAAGAACCCGGTGGTTAGCCTAGTACCGAAAAAGAGTAGGCAACGTTGTGAAGGTTTCTCCACCATAAGGAGTCGGTGTTGTGTAGTGATTACGAACTCTCGAGTAGGTGACTCGGGAGTGGAGTAGGCAAGGAAGGAGTCCTTGTGCCGAACCACTATAAATACTCGCGTTGTGGTTTTGTGCTTCTTACTCTTTATCTTTTCATTACTTAGTTATATTTCTATATGTTTGTTTATCAACATCCAACACACATCCAAATAGATTGGCATAAGTTGATATAAATGGTTTAAAACAAGTTTTAATTGGCAAAACTATTCAACCCCCTTATAGTTTTCCACATATTCAATTATGTCTTCAATTGTTTGTGTGTATGCTTGCATGTTTTCCATGTCCCGCTAATTTACTTGTGTGTTTGCTTAGATCTATGAAACCTAGGTATTAAATATTTATTGGTTGTATCTACACTCACCTTAGTTTAGATAATTAGATAATATGATAAGTAGAGTAATCGGTAGAAATACCAACCCCCAAATCCAATACCCTGAGATTCGTACCTTTCCATTTTATAAAAAATATAAAAAAAGTTAAAAAAATAATATTCCTCAACCCCAACCTTAGCGTAGTAATTTCTCACTAGCATTCCCGAGGCTTACCCTAATACTACACTACAACGATTAGGTTCACTGCCTAGGGTGTTGAAAAACTTGCTCGACGAAAAGGAAGTTCCTTTGACCCTGAACCCGCGTTGTACGTGTATCAAGTTTTTGGCGGCGCTGCCGGGGAATAGAATAGCTAGTTAGATTTTCACCTCGTTTAGGTTTCCTTGCTTGATTTTTAGCTTCCTCGTAGTCTATCCCCCTTCTTCGTGACCTTTGTTAGTAACCCCATCACTTTTCATCATGGAAGGTGATAATCAACCACCACATCAACCCTCCACCAAATGACCCGCCAAGAGGCCGTACTCTTGGTGAATACTCAAGACCAAGCCACCTAGGCTATAGGAACACCATTGAGCTTCCCGACCAAGCCCAAACTACAACCCTTCGATCCGACACCATCCGGTTGATGCAAAATGGATGTGCATTCCATGGACTTCATTCAAGATCCTAATCGACATCTTAAGGATTTCCTTAAAATAGTCGATTCCATTGACCTCGATGCTACTACTGGGAGACCACGCTCTTCGTCTCTTCCAATTATCTTTACGGGACCAAGATAGTAATTGGCTTGAGCGACTTCCACCGGCTCCATCTCAACTTGGGATGATCTCACCTCTCATTTCCTTACTCAATTTTTCCCACCTGGGAGAGCTACTAAGCTTAGGAATGAAATTTTGATGTTCCAACAACGTCAAAGTGAATCTCTCTACGAAGCATGGACTCGATTCAAAGACTTACTCCATAGAGTCCCTCATCACGGCATTGATCTTTGGCTTTAAGTCCAACTCTTTTATGATCATGTCAACTTCCCTACTAAGCGATCCATTGACCAAGCGGCGGTGGTAAACTTAGTGATCTCACCGCGAAAGAATCATGGGGTATAATAGAGGACCTTGCTCTTTATGACAATGAAGGTTGGAATGACCCCGTGAGTTGCCCAAAACCGTAAAGGCAATCTCCTTGCCTCCCATTGACTCACAATCTTCCGACCGTAGGATGCTCGAGCTTGAAGATCAAGTTAAATTCCTAATGAGCTTCTACGAAAATTCTAAGTCTTCACGCCAAGTGAACAAAGTTTCTTCCTTGTGTGAGCCATTTAGTGGTCCTCACAACACTCGTGACTGCACAAGACTCCCGAACAAGCTTCCGTTGACTACGCATCCTCGCGTACAATGGAGCAGAGGAAGATTCCTACAACACCCGGACCTAGGACTTTAATGACGCTTGAGAAGCATGGAAGGGCAAACCCGACTTCTATTAGGGACAAACCAAAGAATTCACATCTAATGATTTCTCATGGCCCCCATTTCACGGCCCTAACCAACAAAACATAGAAGGGATGTTGCAACACCTAGTCACATCCCAAGACTCTCAAATAGCTAAGCTCTCGGACCATTTTAACCAACAACAAGCCGAGATGGATAGGAAGATTGACAACTTTTGAAAGCCATGACCAATAGTGATAGGAAGGTTAACGCTATCTCAACTCCGAAGCTTCCTGTGTAGAGATTAACGACCCAAGTAAGTTAGCTAAGCACGTTCAATTCGTCAACACCATCACTTTAGTAAAACCTAATAGGACAAATGACAAGCGAACCATGAGGCGGTACTTGAGGTTAGTGAAACTCCTAGGAATAAAACAACCGAGGAAGTAGATGAAGTAGGCAATGACTATTTCAATAAGTTTCCTACGAAGAAGAACTCTCGCCACCCACACTTAGTACGAGACCTCCTTCACATGTATGTTGGGAGAAGCCCCATTGGAATCTTAACATGCCATGTTGCATAGGACACCTTTTGTGGCAAAGGCCTACATCGATCGCAAGTCCCCAATAAATATCATGACTAGCACATACTATAATTGGGTAATGAAGAAGCCTGTCCCAACTAGGCAAGATCCCGATAATCCTAGGGTTAATTGCAATTTTCTTGGTAGAGTTAAGGGATTACCCGTCTAAGTAGGTAGTTTCACGTTTCCAACGGATTTCATAGTTGTGAATGATATTAGTACGGCCATAGAACCTAGCTTGTCCCACGTTATTCTAGGAAAGCCTTTCATAGAAAACACCGGGATGACTTATAATCCGTCGTTAGGAATAGTGAAATTCAAGGATGAGACCGATGATGTAGCTTACCAAATGCCCTTTAAGATTGAGAAATTTTCATCATTATCCAATGATGAAAAAGAACTTAAGTTGTCGGTCTACTATAGGAATGAGGAAGATAAGGAGAAGGGAGTTGATTATGTGATGAATAAGATTTTCGGGTTCTATAAGGATTGCTTGAAAATAGGACCGGAATATAGAACATATTGGGGAGAAGATGACTTTTTAGAAAGATGCATAATAGGGCATTACTATAACATGGAAAACCCCAATAAAGATCGTCATGAGGAAGAAGGTGACGGTAATGAAGTCATGTAAGGGCACGACTTCGAATCTAGCTACAAGACTCATAAATAAAGAAAAGCGCTTCGTGGAGGCAACCCATGCTTAATTGTTTGCTTGTTTGTGTGTCATATATCTTTTATTGATTGTTTATTCTCATGTTTGAATTTGTAAAATGCTTTATTTTGTCTTTAACCTCGCCTTAATTACATATAAAGGTATTTTACAAAAGGGATAAGTGTAGGGAGGATTACACGTTTTCAAAAGAGCGTGAACATGAGAATTACAATTATAAAAGATATACATGTGTTTTGTTCGAGTCAAATGCTTGTATCGAGTCATAATGGATGTTTTGCGTGAAATTTTTCCGATTCTAAAGATATGAATTTTCCGAATTTTTTCTAAAAATCGCAGACTAGTTTATGTCGGGATAACTTGAAGGCGTCAGGTTGCAACTGACGTCGGGAGGAGTAGAAACAACTTACTACTTTTTCTCGTTTTACGTGCTACTTATAATTTTTGGAATTTTCCGGTCTTAATTTTCAAGAAAATCAGAAACATCCATTCCACAAGCATTATATCCTAGTTTAGTAGAGTCATATATATATTGTTACCGTTGATTTTACGTGAAGGTTTCGTTTGTTTTCTTCAAGTGTGCAGGTTTTATTTATCAAGAAGAAGATACATAAGATTGGATGGAGATTTTCTTCTTCTTGAAGAAAGATTTAACCACTACTTCACACGGATCCTACCGAGCTAATCAGGAGAGTACTAGTTTCTTTCATTTTTAATTACCTTTCATTATCATAACTTTGCTACTTTCGAGGAATATTGGGGACAATGTTCAGTTTAAGTGTAAGGAGGGAAAATAAAATGGGAACTTTGAAACTATGCTTATCCTTGACTATTTGCCTTGTCCAATTTTATTTGTGTAATAAACCATGAGAAATATCGGTTAGGGTAATTTTGACACCAAATTTAAAATTTTTCATGATATGTAGGAGTGGACCATTAGTCTTAATAAAGCGTCTCATGGATAGGAAGTTATATGACTAGCACAAAACCATTTACCACTTAAATTCCACCCAAAATGTGAGGATCGCCCTTAGATTTATAGGAATTAAAGCATTCCACTTTAATGCTTCGAGTGTGTACCCGTAGTATAATAGATTCTAGAACTTGTTTTGTGATGCATTCCGAGATTGCTAGTGACACTACACTTGTGTAGTTAGGAATAACCGAATGACAAGAGGCATTGGGATAACCTTGCTTCTTCCACATCGGTTGAGTAATTCCCCACACCCTTGCGTTGTACTCATCTTTAGTACACGATACCCCTAGTTAACCCCTCGAGCCTATCCTTTTCGTGGTTCTCGTGATGTTTCGGTTTTCCGGAATATCAATGAAGAGCATTGTTTACAATCCACCCCCAAATGTACACCCAAATCGCAGTAGCCTAACTTGTATGCACTCACTTTTAGTGCAATATTGTTATCATACTTAACCCTTAGTTCAATTATCTAGTTGCTTGCATAAGTTGCTAAGTCGAGTCATATCCTTTGTACATAGTTTTGGGACGATTGGGACTCGTGGGAAAATTTTATTTTTATGAAATGACGGGAAGGAACGTTAAATTCAAATTCCCTTTATTTGCGTAATAATGTAATCCAAGTGTTTTGATCTTTTCAATTCGGGTCAAATTAGTGTTAGAGTAATAAAACTCAAGTGTAGGATGTGCCTATAAACCCTATTATTTTGATGTTATCGTAGAGGATGGTATAGTAAAAGTGTATGAAAAAAAAACATACGGCTACCATCCTACATCTATCTTTAAATTTATGTTTGTTTGTTTCAAGTTATCTAGAGTTTATAGTGTCGAGTCTTGGCTTAGCAACGCCATTCTTCTCATGTTTGTAACATAAAGATTTTGACTTGCCACCACCAAATCGCCTTTCCCACCAAACCCTTTGTTTCCTACCATAAGCCTAACGTTACAACCCTTTAAAAGACCTCTTGGATAGATTTTCCTAGGTGCTTATGCCAAAAGCAATGGAGGTTTGATCTAGTCTCAAGCCTATGGTAATCTATGTACTAGGACCGGTTAATGAGTGTTTATCTTCCATTTCCAACTTGATATATTTCATATATACCCGAGATGAGAGTATCCAAACACCACTTTTGAGGTGCTAGTATGTAATTCCGTGCTTGTTATGACTTTCTTGGGCTTATACGTGTTGTGAATTGTTCTAAACTAATGCTTCATGACCCTAACTTATAAATTAATTGGCCAAAAGCACATTTGCTTGAGGACAAGCAAATACCAATTGTAGGGATATTTGATAAGGATTTAAAAGTACACTTTTGAGGGTCATTTAAGCCCTTAATTGATCACTTTTGTATCCGTTACTACTTAATTTCGCTCCTTTTCACTTTTTAGGTCTTTTGAAGGCAAATTGTTGGAATGAGACTTATTCGGACGAAAAGGCGAATATATGAAGAAAATGGCCAAAGTCAAGAATCGAGACACTCAAGTCTTTGGGCCAGAAGGGACGGTGTCACGACTTAATAGCGACTGTCATGACACACCTTGAGACGACTCGAGCAAATTGCTATTTTACAAGTGGCGGCATCAGTTTATAAGAGTAGGGCATCACAACTCGGATGGCCTAGATTTGGATCCCGATGGCGTCGAGGTTGAAGCCGACGACGTCACAAGAAAAAGGTGACGCCACGAGTTGACTTGCCAAGACGAAAACCTAATGGCGGCGACCGACGGTGTCACAATTAAAGAGTGACGCCGTCGCGATATTGTAACTCTATATATAGAATTGAATTTTCATTATTTTAGAGGTAGTTTTGTGGAGTAAAATCTAAATAGAACATAGGTCTTAGGCGATCTTAGGGTTCCATACCCTATTTTACAATAAGATAAGTGATTTACTTCATTGATTCAATTATGTCTTCAATTGTTTGTGTGTATGCTTGCATGTTTTCCATGTCCGCTAATTTACTTGTGTGTTTGCTTAGATCTATGAAACCTAGGTATTGAATATTGATTGATTGTCTCTTATCTTAATTGTGATTGACCTAGTATTGCGATAGGTCATTCGTTGTGTTTTAATGTTTGAGTAATCTTGTGAACATTAGTTTATAATCACCTAGAGTTATTGTAGTCTAAACATCCAAAGATAACCTTAGAGTTAGTTATGAATCCTAGAGATTTCGAAATAACCTTAAGGTAATTCAATTATGTCTTTGATTATTTGATGCTTGCATGTTCTCCATGTCCGCTAATAACTTGTGTGTTTGCTTAAATATGAAACTTAATTATTGAATATTGATTGGTTGTCTCTTATCTTAGTTGTTAATGATCTAGTAATGCGATAGGTCATTCGTTGTGTACCTTGATTAATCTTTGTGAACCTTAGGTTATAGCACCTGAGCGGTTGTAAGCTAAACTATCCAAGAGGCCTTAGAGTAAGAGTTTATGATCCTAGTGGTATTTTGTAGGCGAGACCCTTTGGTAACTTCAAAGAGTTAGGGATAAACGCATCCTACAACTAGACACACAACGCAATTAAGAATAACTACAATTCAACCACCAATAGGAGATAATTAAGGATAGTAAAACCTAAGTAAACACATCTTTAAACTATCATAAGAGCACACAACAATTAGACATAGACTACATACACCTTAGATTAGATAATTAGATAAGTAGAGTAATCGGTAGAAATACCAAACCCCAAATCCAATACCCGAGATTCGTACCTTTCCATTTTCTAAAAATAAAATAAAAAATAATCTTCCTCAACCCCAACCTTAGCGTAGTAATTTCTCACTAGCATTCCTATTCCCAGAGAAGATATCAATTCCCGAGGCTTACCCTAATACTACACTACAACGATTAGGTTCACCGCCTAGGTGTTGAAAACTTGCTCGACGAAAAGGAAGTTCCTTTGACCCCGAACGCGTTGTACGCTTATCAATAGGTATACTTGAAAGCGGATTGGAACCGACGAATGAATCAAAGATAGCGGTTGTTCAAGACACATGACGGGAAACATGGGTCTCTTATCTTCCTACCAAGCATATGACGGAGGTAATGTCACTTTTGGTAGCAAATTGAAAAGCAAAATCATCGGAAAAGGTACTATCTCTCATGACTCTCTCTATTGATGATGTTGCTCATGTTGATAATCTAGGGTTCAACCTACTTAGTATTAGTCAACTATGCCATAAAAGTACAATGTCCTATTTAGCGGCGAAATTAAAATGCTAAAAGACGGAATAACCATAGCTAAAGGCGTTTTGAAAAACAACATATCGCCATGAAAATTGACAACACATCAAGAGAGAAACTTTGTCTCACTTCGTTAGATGATTCTTCGAATCTTTGGCATAGACATTTAGGGTATACTAATATGAGACTTATCCAATCTCTATCATCAAAAGATCTCGTTAGGAACTTACCCAAGTTGTTAATATGTGAAGGTATATTACAAAATGTGTTTGTAGCTAACAAAAGAGAAAATCAATAAAGATTAACAGTAGCAATGAAAACAACAATTACCAATAAATGAGTCAACCGTCTGACCAACGATCGACCAATAACCCAAACAATTTGTGATTGGTTATCAAGTTGAACCAACGGCATAAGAAACAATCACACTATGTCGACGGTAAACGAGCAAACCAACGATCGACAAACTTTAAACCAAAAAATAAAGAACGTATTGTGTTTAGTTTTTTTTGTTTTAGGCTTCGTTACACGGGATTAATTTGCCTAATACCATGTAAGTGTAATAGCATCCGTATCTTATTAATTCAACACAGTAATACATATAATGGGGTATATGGACTAATCTCGAATGTGGGCTTTAGCCCGTTACAAATACAGACTAACACTTTTCCATTTTTTATTGCCCAACCTTTTCTTCGTACGTCGCTATATTGTTTAATCTACCGTAATACTTAAGTCATTCTAGTTTATTCTGCCACGGAAATAATAACATACACCTAATCTTCTTATCGAGACATGCACGGTTACGTCTAGTTAGAGAATTTTTTTTTCTATCTTTGACCCGTAGTATCGGGTCGGGTTGTACTTTGAAGAATTCAAAATACTCGGAAGATGATCGTAAGTATAAGTAGATATACCATTGACTATTTTTAAAATAATTTCCACTAATACGATATCGACCTCTAAAATAGGATTCAAGATATTTTGGATTATCACTAAAATAGTCGGCCAATAAACGTGTTCGAGAACATCACGTTCACGGTATACGGATACGCATCGTAAACTCGAGCTTGTTGTTGGTGATCTTGATAAGCTTACGTAATAAAATGTCACTTTCATCATTGACATCGAATGGCTAAAATCATCATTATTCTGATTCATAGTTACAAGAATGTGTTTTGATAGAGCATGTGTTTTTGGTAGAGAGAATTAAGAAAATTGTGAAAAAATGATTAAATGAAGGTAATATATATAAATGTGGGATAAAAAATATATTTTCAAGCGTTGGAATCAAACCAATGGTTTTTTTTTTTTTTTTAAATAAAAAAGAATTAAATCACACTTTCACACAACACCAAGTAAATGGCTTGGAATTTGGCGGAGGGTGTCGTGAACTTGAAATGGTGCCGAGACACATAGGAATGGCCGATGTTCATAGAAATTAATTTTTATAGTTTTAATTTATAAAAATGAGTTAAAATGACGAACCGATTCTTGAATGATATGACACGTGATTTGGCCTCTTTGTAACGCATAACTAGCTTAAAACCCGTGTAACACGGGCTGTTTAAATCAAGTTTGAAATAAAAATAGGTATATTAAATTTTTGGTTTTGTCAATTATTTGAACTTTGAATAAGATAGACGAAGGCTGATTCTCATATTATCGGTTAATTGTGCTAAAAGAGTCTTCTCTTATTATATACGGAGTAAGAGATTAGATTGTTTAGCATGTAAAGGATAGACCTTTGATTATTTTCTCCAATTCATTTAAAGGCTAAATTATAAAGCTAAGTAATAAAACAATGTTACATAAATTACTTTTACATTTTGCATTTTATTCGCTCAATAACTGGAATACTGGATTGTTTAGAAGCAAATTAAACAAACTTTACATCCTTCTATTAGTCTCGGCTCTATCCTCAAACAATTAAATGGACCAACAGTCAAATTGTCCACCTAAGCCTTTTTGGATGACAAATTTAGCAAATTGGATCATTAGTTGAAGTGCCAGCCTCGTATCAAGTATCAAACACATGGAGGCTTTATGATTCTCTTATCAATATAGAAACCTACTTCATAAGTTGCTTATGTACTTGATGTAAAAACCAACTCCATAAAAGTTCTCTTACCAATAGTAAAGTTGCAGTGTATATTCATGAGGAAGTTAAAAGTAAGCATATAAGTGAAATGTCACTCTTAAAACAACAAAGGAAACCATGAATTTAAGCATCCAATTTTTGTTGAAGTGATATAGCAATTTTACCAAATTTTGGTGACACAACTTAGTAACAATGTAGGTGACAACTATTACGTACTATTTTTTAATTTTTTTAATCCAAAGACATTAACGTATTTGATCCACAATATAAAAACACTAAAACTGTCTTTATCAAAAAAAAAAAAAAAAAAAAAAAAAAACCCTTAAACTATATAATATCGATGAGGAAGATGAACGTCAATAGTTTCCAGTTTCAAAAACAATGTAAGTGTTTAAGAGACATATTCACAAACACTTGGAGAGCATACAAAATACAACATAATGCTCAACATTTTACTCCGCAGTAGTGCTCAAAACTTTTTGCAATTTTCTTTAAGAAATTTTATCATACACACTACAGGCACTCCTAAAATCACAACTAAAATTAATAGCATAACTACATGCTCAAAGATTATTATCAAGAGAATTAGCCAAAAACAAAAAGCTTCACTAATAAAGCTATCAATTGATACTAACACACTTCACTAAACAAAAAAACTTTATGAGCTCCACATCAAACCATTATATAAAGTTTAAATTCAAGCAACCACTTCAACCTTTAATTCAAACCTCAAAAGTCAAAACTGCTAAGAAACTTGAGCAAAACTCACAAGATATCCTCTCGCGATGGTAATCGACTGTTGAAGCTAAAAATATATTGCAAAGGGCCTACAAAATATTGCAAATTTAGAATCATAAATTTTAGATAAAGATTAAATTAAATATTGCAAAACCTACTTCTCGCTTTAGGAATCCAAAACTTGAGCTGAGTGAGTCTACTGAAGGAAGTTGAAGAGGAGAATGAAGGATGCTTTGCATTTGAAAATTTAAATTAGCAGTTCAAAAAAAAGAAAAGTCCAAGATTTGCAAGCAATTCAAAAGGCTTCTCGTGTCCCAATGTTGCAAAGAGTACAAAGGGATACACTGCTTTTGGTAGAAGTATTTTTGTTAATAAAAAATTGAAGACAAATAAGTGACATCATCAAAAATAGTATCATCCAATAATTATATAACACCTCATCAAAATTACATAAGCAAAAACCCTCTTTTAATAGTATTAATAGATAGATTGGTAGATGTAATTGTTAGCAAAACTGCATTTATTACACCCAAACAAACACATACAATAGAATGTTCTTTTTTTAAAACTAGCAATCGCAAAGACCCTAACGTGCTCATTTAGTTATTGCAATGTTAAGTAGACAAACAATCTCAAATGCTCTACTGGATATGTGCTTATTATTGAAGGTATACACACTTACAAATAAGCATGTCAAAGTAGATAAGCATTTAAACTCACAAACTTTCTCTGCAGTCACTTAGTACACATATAAATACTCACATAAAAATTAGCATTATTATGCATTGACGCCGCTATGAACGGGTATCGCTTATTCTAGGGTTGAGCGTCGGTCCAAAACCGACCTGAACCGACAAAACCGAAAATCGAAAATCAAAAAACCCAATGAACCAACGAACCTTCGGTTCGGTTGGCTTTTAATGTCGATCCGTCGGTTCGGCTCGGTTTGCGTGTGTTTGTGCATGTTTTTATCGGTTTTGGGTCGGACGAACCGAATCGAAGCGAAAATCGTAAAACCGAAACCGAAACCGAACCGAAGAGTTGTCGGGTCGGTTCGGTTTTTGCCGGGCTCTATCAGGTTTTGCGGTCCGGTTCGGTTTGAACCTTCCATGCTCAAATTTCTAATTTATTCTATACTACTAGAATCGTTTGAGATATTCCAATGGAAGCCTTAAAATTTAAAGCAACACACTTTATAATAATATAGAATGAAGTTACATCCGAAGTATTAAGTGTCTTAAAAATTGTAAACTTGTAATATCCTCCAATAAATACTTAAAAATGTTATTTTTAAAACATTCCTACATGATAAATATACGTTATTATACATATTGTCAAAGCTAATAAAAACACAAAGCTTAATATTCATTCGTTTGAAAATTATTGTCAGGAGACAAAATCACAAAATTTAATAAAGTAGAAATATAATATTAACTTTTTTTCTTTTACTAAAAATAGAAATAGAAAGTCATCTATAAAAAGAAGAAGTATAAACAATAAATATGAGAGTGGATGGAGTATAATTTATATGAAATGAAGTTGATTCTCATTGTTTAATTAAAGTTTTATTTATCATAAGTCGATTTGGCTAATTTTATAATTTCTAATTTTGTGACTTATTTTGTCTTGTCGACATATAAGTTTATTATGATATGATAAACTTATAAAGTTCAACAAGCCTCAAAATAATTCAATAAATCAGACATTTGAACTATTTTTTATAAGTTTCTAATTTTAATGCCTTATTTTAAGATTTGTTCGCATATATGTTTTATTATGATACGATAAACTTATAAAAGTTCGAACAAATCCCTAAATGTTCCACAAAATCGGAGTTATAAAAATAAGCCCAATCCTTATGATAAATAAGCGCCGAACAGGCCATCTATCAACAGGTTCAACAAACAAACCTCATTCTCCCTAAAATAGTTAACTTAACGGAAATAAAGTTGTGAGTCAGCGGTTAAAATGAACGGCGAGAACAGCCAACTGTCACCGGCGCCGGAGACAGCAAGTTCACCGGACATATGTCAAAACAAAGAAGAAGAAGAACAAGTAATGAGTGAGATTCACATAGGTGCCCACCTAAACTCACTGGACCTTTCATTTCTCACTTCACTTTTTCACTTCCTCATGGTAATTATTATTTTCATTTCAATTATATTTCGTTTTCTAAGAATATTTATAATTGGTTTTAGTTTAGATAAAGGAGATGATTTGCACACTCTAATTAATTGTGTTGGGATATTTATACCTTCACGTGAGTGAAAGTGTAAAGGTAACTGTGAGGATATAAATGTCCAAACACAATTAATTAGAGTGTCCAATCATTATGGAATGTGCAAATCACCTCCGTAGATAAATGGTTAAAACTTCATTTTTATGATAAATAAATCCCGACTCGAGTGCAAGTATAAAGATTCTACATAGGTAGGTACATATATAATAATGAGTATATATTTCTTTAGCTTGTTTAGCCTCGTGAGCTTAATCAAGCTTTGGGGATGAAGCTCGTGCTTGAGCTTGTTTATTACTGTGTTTGGCGCAAGGCTTGTAAGGGCTTAAGCTTATAAGATAAGCTTTGTTTCTCACACATGCTTATGGAACGTGTTATAATTCATAAGCCTATATAAGCCCAAGCCAATCACAATGAGCTTATAGGGGCTTATAGTTAAACCAACTGGCTTAGCTCAGTTGTCCACCTGGGCTCCTTAGGATGGATGGCAAGGAAGGGTAAGTGACTCACCTTGCCTCCAACTCACTCGTGACTCCACTTGTCCATGGTGCACACTCACGCGCTAGTCACACAACCTGAAGACAAGTTAAGGTGAACAGTTCACCTTAAAGTTTAGTAGTTATTTATTTGGTTTGTGAGTGTGGGGTTTAGTGGGGTATATTTTTATAAAGTGGGTATTTTAATGAAAGGTGATGGTAAGGTCACCTTGTCCACAAAAAAGTGAGTGAGAGTGAGTGGAAGTGAGAGAGAGAGAAAGGCGAGGTGGCGGCGTGTAAGGTGAGTGGCTCACCACCTGCCATCCAGCCCTTATGGAGTGGAGCTTGGTGGAGGTTTTACCTGTGGTTCGCGTCTTCGGCGTCGCAAGAGACAAAAATTCGAGTTTTCCTTTTAGTGCGAAGTCGTGAGTTCCGAGGAGTTTCCTTCACTGCCTCTCATAGTGGTTCGGGTCCCGGGCACTCGTTTGGATGGTTTAAATTGGGTGGATTTCAAGTGTTGTGCTGTTCTAAAAAATAAGAAAAAAGGTCTTATAGTTAGTCAAATCACTTAAATATACTTCAAAATATAGGGATTATCACGTAAAAGCTGAAAATATTATGAATTTAGTTTGATGTATTTTTATGCGAGATTTTACATTAATAACCTTCAACTCCAACTAATTCGCCAAACAACTTTACAAAAATATAAGCTCCAGCTTCCGGCTTATAATATAAGCTCCAACCCTAGCTTCAACCCATTTCGCCAAATGAAACCTAGGCTCGCGCTCGTTTATTTAATTTAAGCTTGTTTGTATAGAGATTCTACATAGGTAGGTACATATGAAATAATTATACAAAATATATTTCTTGAAAAATTACAACCCTCGTGTACATAGGGCTTATTGAAATGTGCTTATGTTACACGAAAATAAGCAAATAAGCGGAAGCCGTTATTTTATACAAACACTCCCCACTGCTTCTGAATATTGCGGGTTTTCAAGTCATAGATAAATGTTTGCATATACTAGTTTAAACTGATTTTGTTTATCTGATTATTTAAGGGTTATTTTACGCCCAAATCATTGAATAATCGGTATATAATTAATATTTGCTTCAGCCCCGTGTTGGATACAGTTAAGTATCTTATTAGTAATTACATTTTCACTTATACATTTTCAAAACGCAATGCCAAACACTAATTAGTCAAGTTAAATTAATCAGTAAAATATGAGTGAAGTTGATAGACTCGGATTTATGTGATAAACTTTAATGTTAATGGAATGTAGACGTTGAGTACAATGGAAGCAAATATGAACATCAAGTCCTCGATGATTCAAAACGCAATCAGGAAGTTAGTTTGGATGATGATGGTGATCTTGCTTTACCTAGGCGCAGCAGTGAGTTGTGCTTACCTTACCATGTTATATATGTTTTTGTTGTTTTATTCTTTAGTAATTCATGTCTCTTGGATTAGACGGCACAATAAACTATGCTAAGAATCAAGTTATCTTTGCCATTTTCTGTACCCTGAAGCAACTATAGTTTATAAATTTAATCATTTTGTTTGCAGAACGTTTAAAGAACAACTTTGTTTTGGCTATCCAGCATAATATCACCTCGTCGATTCCAAAGGTTGGTTTGCAGGTAATGACTGTTTCTGTCGGATATATTTTCACTTCATATTACTTGTAATAGCTGCATGGTTCGAACTCTGGTTATCTGAACCACATATGTCTGTGTACTGCAAGAAAAAAAAATCTGGATGTAATATTCTCTAAATGCATAAATATATGTTTGTTTCGATATATTTCTCATATAGTTGCAAGAAAGTTGTATGTATTTCGTGTGCTACAATAATATTGTATTTTGCTTATTAGGTTTGGAGAGCTGAACTGGTACTCTCTGATTTTGTTTTGCATAAGATGTTTACTTCATCTGAGTTTGATGGGATTGTGGCCTTAGAACTTGGTGCTGGTACAGGTAATCTTATCATTGTGATACATATTACATATATGTTTTTGTTTTTTCTTTTGACCAGTGCCCCCTGCTAAACACAAAGCAATCGGTTAAATGCTAAACACAAGTCTAACAGAAAATTTACATGTTTGTATATGTTCAATACGAGGCTAATGCTCCTAGTGCCACTAACATCAATGTAGATAATTAGAGTGGCAACATGGGCAGGATGGGCTCGTTGCAATGTTTCATACTAGCTCACAACGGTTAAAGGGTAATTTTTGGTACGGGCTTGTTTTGGGTTAACCAGAAATACTTTGGCCAAAGAAATTACCTCTTTATATAATTTTTATATAATGTCATTCCATATTTTAATAGTATTCTTATTATTTGAATAATATGATTTAGGAGGTCTTATGCACAAGCATAACACTTTGGCCGTCTTTTGACCCGTTTCCTCTTAAGGTAAATTTTTTGGTTGACTAGTTGGAGATTAGACATAAACGTAACATAGCCGTTCATCAGTAAATGGGTCCAAATTGTTACGTATAAGGATAACTAAGATAATAAATTAATCCTGTTCTTTTACTTATGTTATTAGTCTAATAAACTATTGGGATATTAACTAATAAAACTGCTTCTGGGCCGTAGCACCTAAGAGAGCCTGTTGTACGAAATTGTCTTAATTTGATACGTTGGGGCTTACGTGACAGGATGCCATTTTATCTTTACCAGGCTTGGTTGGTATGCTGCTTGCTCGTGTTGCTAAAACAGTCTATCTAACAGGTACTCATGAACACACAGATAGACTTGCTCTCATTGGGATGACTGATTATAATCTTAGAGAACATTGGAAATTACTTGATTTTCCTTTCAGTCTTGCGTTCTTAATAGTTATATTGGTGTTTTTTTTAAGATCATGGGTTCGAGATACTCGAAAACTGTGCCAGCAATGTTCATCTCAATTCTGCATTGATACCTTCTAAAGCTTCTGTTAATGTACGGGAACTTGATTGGAAAGCTTCATGGCCACCTCAGCAAAGCAATTATCCATCTCGTCACAGGTGATAACACTATCATATACTTGATAACCAGCACCTTCTTTTGCAAACCGGTAGAGTTGTAGAGGTGTCAAATGGATAGGTCAGGCGGTTAATGGGTCAAAATAGGTCGCATAATTGCTAGCACACTCACTCACTTTTGTCTGTTTTTTATATATATTTGACGTTACAAACGTTACAATTTTGATTATCTGCTCAATAAAAGTGAGCCGGGCTAGCCTGCTAACACTTTTTTGGCCAGGACGGATCATGTTGTTTGGGATTGCTTATCTAAAGCTGATAAACAGTTTTTAGTGTTTGTATAGAGGCCACTTACTGTTTATTACACATAACAATAAACTGGTTGGTGCATATTTGCAGTGCAGATAAGCAGTTTAAGTGGGTGTTTGAGATTGCTTGTTTAAGTACTTATCTCCTTACTTTCAAGCAGATAAGCAATTTTGACTTTTGATTGTTTGGATGCTTATTCGCTAATTAGCAAGCACTATAAGCTAATCAATCCCAAACACCTCTTAAATAAAGCAATCCCAGCACCCCTGAAGTAAACTATACTAGTACCCTGACAATCAGATTTAGAACGAATGATTTAGGAGGTTTTGTGAATTTTGAGTAAATTTTGGCGACTTTTGACCCATTTCTATTTTGACCAATTTTTAAAATTACCCATTCAAGGCACAGTGTAACAAGATCGACCCACTAATCCATTAATGAGTCGAAATTCTAACTTTCTGACCAGTGGTTTTGGCACAACATTCTATTGTAATCTAGTTATGCGTGGAATCTATCAGAACTTGAAGAACTTGAGAGGGCATCTTTACTGGTAGCTGCTGACGTAATATACAGTGATGACCTCTCCGATGCATTATTCACTACTCTAGAAAGATTGATGTCACGCGGTTTAAGAAAGGTATGATCTATAATAATGCAATGTTTGTAGAGGTGGAAACTTCAACCTGTTATTCATCGGGTTGATTTCGGCTATGTTTGCATAAGAATGATTTTAACTTTCACCATTGCTTTTGAATACAGCAGCTGACCATGTGTTCGTATTTCAGGTGTTATATTTGGCCTTAGAAAAACGTTACAACTTCAGTGTTGACGATCTTGATGTCGTAGCAAACGGTTATTCACGTTTTCGAAGTTACGTGAGAGATGAAGACGGTAAGATCCTCTCCTCTTGTAAGTCATCATATTTTGGGCAGGTCGGACGGGTTGGGTAAAGGTCAAATGGGTTCGGGTCAAAATGTGTTTTGCCGGCCTGAAACAATTTTTTTCTCCGTTTTTGTCAGTTTTATAAACAATTAATTGAGAACAATAAATAATGCAGAGCAGTACATGATTCAAACTGGATCGTCATGTGCCTTTATTGGCACACGCCTTGATCTTACTAAGATCCCTCAGTATGCAAATGATTACATTCGAGGAGAGGAAGTCGAGCTATGGCAAATCAAGTATGCAAGAGAAGAAGAAAACCTATAATTTGGGACTGCGTTTCATAGTAGGTTACCCTGTAATTGCCCTTTTTAGTCGCAGTTTTGAGTCGGATGAAGTATGTTTGAGAGCAAACTGATTAGTTCTGCACTTTTCGATCACAAGTCTTGTAAGACCTTTTTAAGGTAAAAACAAGATCAATATATGGTAGAACTATCTTCTTAAAAATGGAGTCTTTTTTATTCAAGAATCAAAATTTTGAGAAATTTGGGTCTATGACCTTAGATGATCAACTCTTGCATTATTATTAAATGGGTTTATGTCTGTATGAGTTTTAAACTTTGACTACTGTTAATTTTACTCCTAACAGTAACAATCTTTAATCATTTTTTTTTTTATTATTATTTTTTTTTTCTTTCTAAACTGCATAAAACTTTGACAATTTTTTTATTGTAACATATATACCATTTTAGTGTTTGTTGGAACTTTGACCATATGATTAGTGTTTAAAGATTTTGATCATCTAAAGCTTTTTATTTTCCTTATTTATGCTTGCATGCTCTCATGTTTTGTATGTCGGTATGCGTCATGTCAGTACACTTGTATATTTTTGCTTTATATGCTTTATTTTATGTCATTGTGTTTTCATCCTCAAACGCACCACACATAAAGTCTATTCTTGCACACACACTTCTTGAGGACATTCTATAAGCAGTCCTTTACATGTGGGTAAGGGTGTCGAGGGGATGTAAATGGATATGGATATGGTGTGAGTAGGGATGTAAACGGATTGGATATGAATCGGGATGTAAATGGTTTTGATATGAAAGCAGTCCCTTTATCCACATCCATATCCATTAGATGAGCCGGGTTATTAGATATCCATTGGATTTTTACGAAAAAAAATGGTTAAAGATAATCTTAATATTTAATGCATATTTTGTAATCATTGTTGGCATCAAAACTTGTTATTTATAAGATAAAATTGCAATTTATACCTACACAACCTTAACAAATACAATTATTTCATAGTTTGTAATATAAAAACTAGTTAAAAATCCGCACGCACGTAGTTTTAACAAAAAAAAATTACTTATGATCAATCTTTGAATATTGTGTTTTAAAGTAATACATATAATTATATACTTATCTTCGAGTTTTTCATTATCCATTAATATCCATTAAATTTTGTATAATCAAATTTTGTAAAAAAAATTGTTAGATAACTCAAGATTCAACTATATTTAGCTTTATATAGATGTTGATGTTCTATTTAAATTTCATTATTGATATTATGATGTCTAATTAATGCGAGTTTAGCGAAATATAATAACGTTGATGAAGTTAAAATATCTCCTTAAAGTTTTTAAAAATGTTTTTGTACATATCTTTATATAAATAAATAAAAATTATATGAGTAGTTGTTATAAGTACAATCATTTTTTTTCATATTACGATGGGTAGATTCTTTACAATTTGATAGTTATATTCCTGCTTTCAATAATTTAAATGTATTTAATATTTAAATTGTATCCACATTGTTATACTTTTAATATAAAATAAATGAATCCTTATTAAACATATATAGTAAAAATATTATATTTATAATCTTATGTATATTTATATGTTGGAATTTCAAAATAACATATATATTGTATTTTTAAGTTATAAAGTATAGGGGTATAAAGTATAAGGGGGTATTTGTTTAATTTTCAAAGTCATTAAAAAATATGAAAACTTGTAATATTACACTTAACTCTATAAAATTTTAAAAATTTAACCACTAAAGTTTTATAAATTACCCTCTTTCTTTAAGTTTTTGTTTCACAAATTGACACGTATATTTTATGTGTTTTTTTCTCAACCAAATTTCTCCACCAAATTAATTAAAGGTTAATCAAATCGATTTAATTTTGACTTTTATTAACCAATCACATCACACGATTTTCTTACGTGCAAAATCAAGCTCTATATTGCCCAATTATTTTTTCGATAAGAATGAATTAATGAAATAACTGAAACGATGTAATTCCTTTATTATATAAAAAATGTGAATATAATATAAAAAAAGAAAGATATGTATATTTCACTTTTAACTTTACTAATATAGTTACTTACTGAGTTATTTTGTTATGTTTATATTACAAATTGTATAGAACACATTATCCTAGTAAATTACTATTACTAAGTTATAACTTTTATATATTTTTTAATATTAAATCATTTCGAGTGATAAATGGATCATCCATAAATGACGAAACATCATCCATATTTGATCCACTAATCATCCATATCCATATGCATATCCGTTATTCATCCATTTACCTCATCCATATCGCCTAATAACGAATGGATCGGGTGGATATTCACCGGATCGGATGTCCATTGCCATCCTTAAGGTGTGAGTCTACATCTCACATCTTCATACCTCACTCTCGACATGATTGACTATTGTTGGTGTGTAAGTTTTAAATAAAACTTTGACCTAATTCCTTCTATAAACTTTCATTACTCCACAATATAAGAAAAATTTAGTCATTTGATAATCTCTTTAGAATTTTGACTATTGTGATCTTCTAAAATATTCTTTGACAATTAAATCTCTATATAAAATGCTAGTTTTGGCTATTAATAACCGGGCCCAACATTTTGGCTAATAATCGCGCATTAATGGTCAGAACGAATTGACGAACACGAACAGTATTATTTATGTTCGTTCGTTTAATTTTAACCAAACAAATAAACGGATACGAACGCTTAAATAGAAAATTTTCTTGTTCATGTTCGTTTATTAAGAAAATGAGTTGTTCATGTTCGTTTATGTTCGCTCATTAAGACGCTAAACGAATATAAACGATCGAACATACATGAAAGTAGACAAACAAACATAAACTTTATTAAATTATGCACAATATATTGTTTTATATGTGTTGTTTTGTTTCAAAAAACTAACTTTAAAATTATACAATTCAAAAATATGATCTACGAATATAAATAAATAAATGAATATAAACGAACGCATAAACGGATGTTCACGAACATAAATGAACGGACGCGACCTTTGTTCATGTTCGTTCATTTAACTAAACGAACGTAAAATATTGTTCATGTTCGTTCATTTAATAAATAAACGAACTTTTTACCGAACAATTCATGAAACATTCAGTTTATTTACAGCCCTAATAACATTCAATTATTTGGCTAAAAATTAACATTCTACTTTTTGGCTGCCTAATCAACAATTAAACATTGGCATAATTGTCAACTATCCTCCCTAACTTATTTCTTACATAATTAATCTCCAAAATTTTGGGATCAACACAATCATCACATCTTACAGAAGAAAAATCATTGGGTAATAGATGAAAAACAGAGGCGGACCCAAGGCATGCGAAGGTGGTGCCCGGGAACCACCTTAGAACCTAAAATCGCTTAGAGACGTCATATAAATTTATTTGGGACCTATTCATTCAACTATTAAAGATTGATGGTTGTTTGAGGTATAAAAGACCCCATGCTAGTCTCATAAAGAGACATTACATGAAGGTTCCAAAGAACCTCGGATAATAATGAGATCTCAACAAATTCTATCATTTTAGAATCATATGGAATCTAAACAAACGAGCGTTGATAATTTTGTTTATAGCACTTGTTATTATGGATAATGAGGATCATAAATCAATTTTTGTCTAAATGTGCGCTCATTGAAATGATTGGCAAACATGAAAATACGCAATCTTTTGCAAATACGAAATGTATTAGGACATGAAGTTCATAACGTCAATGTGTAAAAACTATTAGACATACATTTGTCTTTGTGAAAGTAAAATAAGAGCACACTAAAGTTATGTGTTGTGAAATTAATAAATTCATAAAAACATTAGGTTTATTATTAAGAGATATATTGTTTCGAGGTGGATGTAAATATATTATTAATATTTTATGAAACAATCAATATATAAGTATCTAATTCGCTTTAAAATGAGTTGTATTAAAAGCTCTCATATTTCATGAAGGATCTAATGCCTCAAGCATGTCTAACAACTTTAATTTCTAGTTATATTGCTTTTGCACATGTCTCTAAGAAATAATTGGTCCTTAGGTACCATAGATAAATGCAAATGGGCTTTAGTAATTAATATGCATCATGAGAGTGTATTTTTCTCTTTTAATGTTTATATTTGCAATGATTTCCAACTAATGCATTTAATATTGGGTTGGTAGACACACATATATTGTCATATTTGCAGGATTTATTTATAACACCAAAAGTTTGGTGGACTTTATAACAAAATCTTTGCCGACAAATGTGTTTGAGCAACTGCTTCGAAAGATTGACATTGACACTCGAAAGACATACATTTAATTGAGGATGAGCATTATGCGCGCCACACTCTTTTTTCCTTCATCAAGTTTTTTTCCCATTGGGTTTTTCCTGATAAGGTTTTTAATGAGCCAGTTTCTAATAATAAACGGTGAATATCCCAAAGAGGAGTGTTGCAAATATTTATTACGGGCTTATGTATACTCACCATGTGTTATTAGCAATTAGCCTATTAGGGTTTAACATGTACTTGTTTACCCCATGAATACAACACATTCGTAACTCTTTAGATTTATCTCATAATAAAATTGTCTTACTCATTTTATTCTTATTCATTATTTTATAACATCATTAATTTAATTCATTTATCAATCCACTTGTTATAATCGTAAAGATATATTGCTTTCCTTAAAAATCAACCCAGTTAATTGCTAGATAGAACTATTACACATTTTCGTGAGTTGACACTCAATTTGCTTCATCTATCTATTTCGAGTTTTTATATTCTTTGAATTAAATATCCTTACTTTTAAGCAAATATATATATATATATATATATATATATATATATATATATATATATATATATATATATATATATATATATATAGGTAGAGTTAAAATAAAAAAGACAAATATCCGTAAAAGAATAAAAGATTTATTTTTTTAAAATTCTTCAAAAATTCTCAAAATTCCACAAGATCGTGGTATGTTGGTGCATAAAACTTTTGAAAACATTTTTTATAATTTGAGTTTTGATACGCTTTTTTTAATGCACAAAAGCAATTTTGATCTTAAAAATTTTGATGCACAAAATTTTCAACTTTTTTATTTTGATCGCGTAATGTTATTTTGATGAAAAAAGTCAAAAGAAGTTGGGTTCAAAAACCAATTTTGATGCACAAAAACGCATTTAATCTTGTAACGTATTTTTTCATAATTTTTTTCGAAAAATATCCACTTTTAAAAAAAGTTTTTCACAACTTTTCATGCACTATCATACCCGATATTGTGAAATTTTTGGAATTTTTAGAACTTTTTGAAAAAAATCTTTTTATCTTTTTACGGATATTTGTCTTTTATTTGATCTTTTATCCTATATATATATATATATATATATATATATATATATATATATATATATATATATATATATATATATATATATATATATATATATATATATATATATATATATATATATATATATATATATATATATATATATAGGATCAAATAAAAGACAAATATCCGTAAAAGATAAAAAGATTTTTTTCAAAAAAAAAAATTCCCAAAAATCCCAAAAATCCCATGATCGGTGTGATGGTGCATGAAAAAGTTGTGAAAACTTTTTCTAAAAGTGGATATTTTAGAAAAAATTATGAAAATATCGTTCGCATTAAATCTTTTTTTGTGCATCAAAATTGGTTTTGCACCCAACTTCTTTGACTTTTTCATCAAAATAACATTGCGCATCAAACTAAAACAAGTTAAAAATTTTGTGCATCAAAATTTTTTGCATCAAAATTAATTTTTGTGCATTAAAAAAAGCGTATCAAACTCAAAATTATAAAAATGTTTTCACAAAAGTTTTATGCACCAACATACCCGATCTTGTGGGATTTTTTGGGAATTTTCGTGAACTTTTTTGAAAAAATCTTTTTATTCTTTTTATGATATTTGTCTTTTTATTTTAATCTCACCCTATATATATATATATATATATATATATATATATATATATATATATATATATATATATATATATATATATATATATATATATATATATATATATATATATATATATATATATATATATGTATATTGTGGAAAACTGAAAGGGGGTTGAATAGTTTTACCGATTAAAACTTCGTTTTAAACTATTTATATCGACTTATGTCAATCTATTTAATGTGTGTGTTGGATGATGATAGTAAGCATATAAATAAGTAATGCAAAGATAAAGAGTTAAGGAACACAAAACCATGACACGAGTATTTATAGTGGTTCGGCTACAAGGACACTTCCTCGCCTACTCACTCCCGAGTTCCTCACTCGAGTTCGTAAGCACTACACAACACAAGCTCCTTAATGTGGCGGAGAAGCCTTACAACGTCGCTTACTCTTTATCCGGTACTAGGCTAGACACCGAAGTTCTTCCACGATGTGTAACCACACTTATCACAACGTTGCCTACACTTTATCCGGACAAGGCTAGATACCAGTTCCATTATAAAGGAGGAACTACTACCCAACAATACACCACTACACGACTACCCCAAAGGAGACACACTCTTTATTACAACATCATAGGATATCAATATCCTTTAACCAAAACTAACTATCTTGTACATCGATGCACCATATCGAATGTACACCTTCGACACCTTCACTAATGCCTTTAACACAACCCTTCGCACCTTTTCACTAATGCCTTCGACCGACCCTTGGCACCTTTCACTAATTCCTTCAACACAACACTTCTATGGAGGAGAAAAGAACTATCAACAAGATACACTTGGTGGTCTTGATGATGACGCTTAGCAACTCATGACCTTGAGCTTGCACGTTTTCAAGAAAAAGTGATTTAAGCCTTTAAGAGGAACCTAGAGAATCACACAAACATAAAACTACATAGAATGATCATTTGGATAAGATGTTAGAGATGTTACAATACTAAGAGAGAGTATGTAAAAGTGGTGGTGAGCAAGAGAGAAATGGCTCACTATTTATAGACAAAAATGTCTCATCGTCCACACTGTTCCTCCCGTAGGATCCCATTCTTTGGTTCGACCTTAAGTCCGGATTTCGAGTTGCAAACCGGGTTATGGGTTATGGGTTATGAACCATGGGTTATGGGTAATGGGTTATGGATACCCAACAAGATGCAATGTATCTAGACATTGGGTTATGGGTCTTGGGTCATGGATCATGGATAATACCCAACATGACTTCATGCATGATGTCATGCAATGGGTCATGGGTTATGGATCATGCTCCATGGGTATGGGTTATGGACTTTGGATTTTACCCAACAACATTCATTGTACCTAGTCAATGGATCATGGGTCATGGACTTAGGGTTTTACCCATTACATTACCCATTTCAATATATACAAAGTATATATGTACATTTCTATATTATGTAAACACTAGTTGTTATACATATGCATTTCTATACGATGTAAGCAATATTACTTGTTTAGTGTTTTATATGAATCTTAGTGTGTTAGTAAACTATTGGCTCAAACCTTTTACATATTTTATTTGTTTCGTTAAAATGATTTTACGTTTGTTATCGACAAAATATTAGAAGATCGTAAAATATAAATAAACGTTTTTGTGGAATGTGTTTTAGCCAATGTAAGTTCTTAAGCATGCATTAATTATTTTAAAAACATGTCAAGGATTGAGATGTGCGAAAGAAAAAAAAAATACAAGAACACATTATGCGAGAAATAAACGAGATAACTACGACATTAATTATATTTCATTTCAACGCTTAGAGCAATAAAAAGGATCGGATATATGATACAAATGTAGATCAACAAGACAAAGTAAATGTCTCTATGAGAAAACTTGATCATGGGATACACGAGAGCGACGAGTGATATGAAGATGAGCACGGGGGCGATGTAAACCATGATGATGGAGATCTTTCTTGGTTTTGATTTCTCAAAGTAAGATGAAGAAGAAGATGAAGTTTGAATGTGAGGTATTTTGAAAATGGAAGATTTGAAAAATGAGGTTTGTTGGTGATATTGGACGATCGAAGGGGGTTTTATGGGGAATGAGGAATTTTTGAGATTTGTGTTTGTTTTATTAGTATTTAGAAAGATTTGATTTTTAGGAATTAGGTTAAGATAACACATATTGATATACCTAGTTTTAGACGGATGATAACACATATTCACGAAGGTTTTCTGTTAGGTCACCATGTTTGTACCACAAGCATCAATAGAAGAAATAGATGAAGGAGATATCAGATGAACAACACACACACACACGATATGAACTATGTGAAGAGTTATGCGTAGGTGAAATGTATGAATTGAACAACCAACCTTCAATAGAAGGTTTATAAGAGGTATTTATAGGAGGAACTAGGCAACACCAAGTTCCATCCTTTACTTATTGGGCTTGGCCTAGGCTTATGGGCTTTCTACATAAGCCCAGCCTTGATTACTAACATAAAAGCCATATTAAGCTAACTATTATATATGAATCACTAACACTTGAAATATAGTTTAGGGTGATTCAACAATCTCCCTAAGTGTTAGTGATGAATAATATGAGTGATAACGTTGTAGGTCTTGATGTAATAGTAGCTTTGACGATCTTCGACATTCTTCTTTCTTGTGAGAAAAGTGCCTTGATTCGAACAATCGCCCATGTAGAAATTGTTTCCTTTGAAGTATTACGCTTTGGCGTCTTTTGATTTCTTTATTCTTTAGTTCTTTGTTCTTTGTGGTGAAAGTGATAGTATGGTGCGGATGTCGACATCGATGCGCTCGTTGCTCAGGCGTCTCCACGTCTTTTCCAACATGCTCACACGCTCTTTAATGTTGGATTTCAGTCTTGATGTAGTTCTCTTAGTCTTTAAACTTTGTAGATTCTTTGACTTTGTGAAGAATCATTACGACTTTGTGTTGCCTTTGAGAGAACTTCCATTAGTGATGTTGTTGGTATGAGCATGTGGAGAATCACGACGATCGGTCCGCTCCGAGCTTCCATAAGAAGAAAACATAAGAATGGTTAGTGATAAGCGGATACCGACACTTCAAGTTTGAACTTCGAGTGTTAACATCATAGTGTGAAACACAACTCTAATTCTCACAAAGGCGTTCACGAACCGAGTCCCACAAGTGAGATAACGCGATGTACCAAAGTACACCTACGGTTCGTATGAGTCGAGGTACACAAGCATCACCACGATCGTAGACCGCTTGAGACCACTAAGCGTAATCACGGGAGTTACCGAGGCGACTGTCGGTCGATGTTAGATGTTGACCCCGCGGGAGTTTCCATTCAATCACCGAGGATCGAGATGTGAACCTCTCATAAAGGCTCTCGACAGTTGATAAGATCATGAAGGACTCGATAAGGTATCACTTGCGTCCTTATTGTTGAGCAACAAGTGATGAATTGTCAAGTGTACCTAAGAGATCTTTTGATGAATCTCGTGGCTCTAGACTCAATAGTGCGCTTTGGTTTTCCGATGGAGACTAGGGAGAGGGTCTCTTCAATACCAGCTATCTCTAAGAGAAAGCGGAGTAGTTTACGTAGGGTTCCTTGTGAGAATGAAACAAGCTTCTTTTGGGAGAAACTTGAGTGGCAAGAAGGTTTAGTGCATGTGTCACCGGGTCCATGACGACTTTTAATCTTCATACGGTGTCATCTAGTGACACCAAGAGTATATGAATTGAACCCGGTGTCGCATACTAAGTTGAATAATTTGGAGGCTATTTCTTTTTCACCCTTTTCTTTACATTTCCTTTTAATTCTTCAACTCCTTCTTTCTCCATTTCTCATTTTATCCTTTTTATAATCATACCTAAGGACTTCTAAATTCTAACTATTTGTGGTGTCCTTGGGTAGATCCCTCCGGCTCTGGCGGATCATAGGACGGTTATTCCTAACCTTAGTCACCTTATAACTCCATGACTAACCTATGTTGCCATAAAAGCAATTTTCATGAAAATCTCTCATCAATGGTTATGATTGAAAACATTTTGTACCACTGAAAGAGTTTGATCATTTGCAGAAATACTCCCCCTCCACACGTGCTTAAGTATTTTGACAGAAATTTGCACGGTGAGAGAAGGGCGCACTTATTACCTTTTGAATTGATCGACTCAAGATAGACAATTCCTTGAGACACGATTACGTTGCATAGTTAAAGAGGTACATTGTCGCCTTTTAGGTGACAACTAACTCTAATAACTACCTTGAAGATGTGGACAACCCCGAAAGGTTGTCAAACCCGTCAAAGTTCATGTCTATCAAGAGCTTCTCGAATAGGTACAATTTACTTGGATAAGTCTTGGAACACAAATCTTTTCAATGTATGACTGTTCAGATCCCGTCAATTCATTGGTTGAAGTCTTTTCACACGAAGATTCATTTAGCAATTCACAACATATTTCTTATCACATAATTTTTCTCCCCCTAAAAAATGGCATATAAAATGTTATTTTTGATGAAATTTTGATATAGAATATGACCATTCTGAGTTTTGTGGGAAGATTACCATGAAGAACAAATTTTGTGAACAAAGTTTTTAATCAAATACTCCCCCTCAACAAGTGATATAAACTTTTGAGGTTTTGAAAATCATAAGAGGAAGTAGTTGTTCTTTTGAGCAAAACCTTTTAAAAGTGAAAGGTTTGATAAGTTTTACTCAAAAGTAAGCTTTCGCTCCTTTTATAAGGATTGTGGCACTAAAGCGTACTCACGGTCCTTTAATTGCAAAGAACGGGTTGTACACTATTATGTGCACAAGCCATAGTCGATATATAATCACACATCCAAATCAATATAGAAAATGAAAGCGGTTTAAGCGGGTACCGGTAGTCCATCAATATTTACAGGAATGCGAGCAGTATGCGTTGATAGCCTATGAGAGTAATCTGGGACGACCACCTACGAAGCTCTCCGTAGTTTCGAGGCGGTCCCATGCATGATAACCTTTCATCAATACGAGTGATGATCCTCTTCACATCCCATCTTTCACGAGAATTCCATCGCTTTGGAGACCCAATGCCTTCATGTATCGCCTTCAACCTATAAGCGGCGTGCCCCTGCGACCTTCGGTGTGTGATCCCCAAACTTATGAAGATCTCTACACGCCATCAAGCGCTTCGTTGTAGTTCACTACGGTAAACTAATCCGAATGGTTTCTTTTACGAGAGTGTATGTGAAGCTAGTTGATGTCGAAGTTCTAGGCGAGGTGCCGGTGAGGTTGACACGATGTCGATACGATTCAACATCAAGTTGTAAATCTTCTACACGCCTCGATCACTATGCTTCGATGAAGATGAGCAAGGACTTGATGTATTCACGTTGAATTTCGATCGAATTGTCACATTCTTCCCTGCACTTGGCAAGATCTGAGGATCTTCAATGTCGTTGAGAGACAAGTTACGAAAGTCCGCTTCACGTAATTTATAGTCCGCTTTTCGTCTTGTCTTTTGACCACGATAGTCTTGAGGAAGGTGTAATCCCATTTAGGCGAAAGGTGACATGCTTAACAACGATCCCTTTATCCTTTGTACACTTCATGTTGAGACTTTCGAACACGGCAAATTTTGTAGTAGATTAAATGGCGTTCGCCGGCCAATGGTGAATCCCGTGACATTGCATCAATGTCATACCGCTCCACTCTCATTGGAGAACATGTGGGTAGCCTTTTCTTCGATGGCTATGCGGTTGGAGTATATGGTGCATCGGGAGCGGAAGTGTAAGTGATGTAAGCGTATTTCTTTGAACCATCACTACCGTGTAGAAGAAATTCCAAATCATTGTTGAAGAAGTAGCGGAATGGAATCTTAGGTTGATCACGGTTGACCAATCGTTGGTAGAGTTTAGACCAATCGATGGTAGTATGGAGCCTTGTCTCTTCGTGAAGTCGATGTTTGCTTCAGGGTTGAGCCAATCAATATTGTTAGACATGGCTCGTGCTATGTTGTCAAGATGGTATTCAACTTCGATAGCACTTTCCGAGCTGTCTTTGAGCAGTTGAAAAGCTTCATTCTTGATGTGTTTCAACTCTGATTTCGTCATCTTCTTCACTCGGAACTTTTCTTGAAGAAACTTAGCATGCTCCAACGTTCGACCTTCTACCATATCTTGATCATCAGTTAAGGCGGGTGTAGCAGCAACAAGTGTGGAAAACCATTCATATTCAGTGTCATCATCGTCTAGCCATGAGACAACATCAGCCTTAGTCGTCTTCTTCTTCTTCTTCTTAGGCCTAGAGGAAGATGGTGGTTTCTTTGTTGTGCTGGGAGAGGTGGGTTGTTGTTGGGGCTCGGGGCGCCGCATCGTCACCACCCAAGATACTCAAGTGATCACGGTTTTCTCTGTCAGGGTGGTAACTTCGAGTCCCGAGGTTTATCAAGTGAAGAACGTGGAGGAGATGGTTGTGCGATTGAGTCCTTTGGGGTGGTGGCATAGAAGAGGTTCAATGAGACTTCTTTGGACGTTTTGGTTCGTTATCCTTATCCTTAACCTTATCTTCATCGTCTCTTGGGCGTTTAGACCTTCAACCGACTCACATCGTTTTGAGTTGGTATTCGGTAATGCTTCAAACAATTTACCTTCGTTAGAAGTAAATGTTGCCGAGATCGTTTGACATTTGAATTACCACGAAACCAATTGACATCGGAGAAGACTACAAGATCGGTTGGATTGATTGTTACGGTTAGAGGTGTTGATCTTCAGTTTGCTTGGCTATTTGCATGAGATTCGGATATAGTTTTTGGTGAACATCTCCTTTGTATTCCAAGAACAATATCGACAAGGAATTTAAGTGTATTCCACGATCATATTGTTCATTTCCTTGGATGTCACGTTGCATGAACTTTTGGATATACCCCTTTCATTTGACATCTTGTCTATCTCGTCATTTAGAAGATTGATCTTTGTCATAGTTGATTCACTTTTGTTGGTCACATCTTTCTTCGACGACCGCAGAGCAGCTTTGACAATCTTGGTTTTAGCACGGGATATCAAGTGCCTGTAGGTTTCTTCTTGACTTAGAAGTGGATCGGTTTGTTCCTTTGGATGGTGGAGGTGAAGAATGAGAAGGCGAGTCGATGATGAGGAGGCGTGAGGTGATTCGGTCCTTAGGAGGTTCGAAGTTTCCTCCTTGGGCGTCTGAGGTGTCTGAAGAAAATGATCATAATTAATATCTTCATCATTTCGGACTTAGCCGCTTCATTGACTTTATCATCTTCACCAGAGTTTTCTCGTCTTTTCGTATGCGGTTCCTACATGTCAAAGTTGATGGAATCCTCGATGCGCCTTTGTTGTTGTTCGTGGGTGATGGTGGCACCGGTTCCATATCGAGTTGATTAACCGCATCGAATTGGTGTAGATTGGACACCACCACTTGATCCTCCAGGGCCACGAGTTTGATCCTTTACGAATTCATCGGCAAAGTATTTTTGTCTGAGGTTCTTCAACTTCTTGTGATAGTCTTTTTGCTCATCAAATGGTTCTTCTTCAGAGCTTTCCTTATCATGCTCAAACAAAGGAGTTTTCCCTTTACCTTTATCAGCTATTGGACTGAGAGGTTTAGTTACTGATGGAGTGTCATCTTTAGCGGTTTCTGAGTAGATGATCTCTTCGTCAGTTTCAGTATCCTCCGAGCTTTCATCCATTAAATTTTGTTGCGGTTCAGGCTTGGGGATAGGGATAGCATCCATAGAAGGAACAATCCTTTTGAGTGGAGGTTTTCTCTTTGGATACTTACGGGTACTCTCAGTGCTCGTCACACTTCCTGCACTGCCTCTCCTGGTTTTCCTTGTAGGTGTACCGGAGGACTTTTCATCAAGATGACCTACTTTGCCTTCATCAACCGCCACGGATACCTTTTGTATGAATAGAGTTGTTTGGCGCATCGGTTAGAAGGTGATCCGCAACCGCACCTTGTTTCTTCGTTGTAGATTCCTTGAATCGACTATGAGTGTAGGCTCATACAACATGGAGTGATTGTTTGGGTCATCGAGTCTCTTGGGATATCGAGATTGTACCCTAGAGCTCTTTGGATCAACGACTTGGTATACGATATATGGGATCTTGAGCCAAGCTTTTTAAGGAAAGACATCATGTCGTCCCGTATCGAGCTTCAACTTCAATGTGTTTCATGTTGACCAAATCCCAAAAGATGCGTAGTTCTATGAGCTTGGGATGCTCATAACCACTATCACGTCGAGAAGCGGTTTGGTGATGATAATGTAGAGGTTCTCCACGGTGAGGAATATTCTTAAGATCCACGTATGAATGCTTTGTGATTACTCACTGTAGCTTCGTCATAACCAATATCGATCATGAATTGCGAATGGCCTCTTCGATTGGTGTGGCATTGTATTTGGTTGGTAGCGATAGCGGGAATGAAGAAAGCCCTTAAGTCTGCAGGTGTGATGGTGACTTGTTTGTCGTTGAGGTCACCGTCACTGACATTTGACCTTTGATATTTTGCATTGTATGCAGGCGGTAAATGTAGATCTGCGGCCTTTGTAGCGAGAATTGGTGAGCATGTTCGATAAGGGTGATTTCTCGAATGTCCACACTATTAAACAAGAAGACTCGGCGGTGAGACTATCAAAATCAACGAAGGTTATTCTTCCGATCTTCATGGGGTAGCCATTAGGAAGATATCGACCTTAATGAGAACGTTTGGTGCTTCCACGTTTTGCATTTGAGCGTTGATGTGCTCCGGTTGGTGCAAGTTTTAAAAATTTATAATCACGAATTAACCGTATAGCCTATTAACACATACGAGCAAGTATACTCGTCATGATAGCAAAGTTTGGTAAGTCGAGATCGTCCCAAGGATTTTGTTTTGAAATAGATTTTATTAAAGTTTCCAACAAGAAAGCTTGTCAAGGCTCCCTCGAATAAGTGTTCTAGTGAAAATCTGAATCAATGATAAAATATATACTTGTGTGAAGTCTCATAATCAACCATAGATAATGTTCATAAAGGTTTGGTGTATACTCTTAGTATGATGCACAAATCATAAGCAAATGATTCCCCAACCATGGTATTTGTTTGTAAAAATCATTCTAAGAACAAAACATTTAGGTAATCCTTTGGTCCTTATCCCAATGATTATCCTATAAAAGTTCCATTTGTTTTGCAACATGTTCTCATTAAATTTGTTCTTACGAATCTTTCGACCCTTCGTGATGAAGCGTTCCTAGTCTTGTTTTAATAAGCAAAACATGGTGGTTGTCAATCACCATATCCCCATACTAGTTTGTCACAACACTTTTTGGAATAAAACACAAGAGAAATCCTTTCGGTCCTTTTTCTTAAAACATGTTTTATTGACAAATCAATCCAAGACTAGTATTTTTCCAACAAACTCATTTAAACAAGATCATATATACATGCATCACATTTTGAGAACATTATTATGATTAATCACATTTCAACACACAAGTATATCACAAACTACTCCATGAAAACAATCATATCTAAACACAAGTCATAACAAAGTAATTCAAACAATTCAAGAGAATAGATTTCCATAACAAAGTTCATAGAATACTAATCTTTGTGATTACAAGAATTAGAAATCGTGGAATGTAGCAACCAGCGCTCCAATCACCTAGGATCACCACAACTCCAAACTACGAAACAATGGACAAGAATGGTTCCTTCCTTGCTTACGGGCGTTTTCCGATAACTACTAAGCTTTTGGGTTGAAATAAATGGGTAAGTATGAGTTTTGGTGTAAACTAATACTCTTTTGGTTGTGTCGCACTTAGTATACAAGTACTAGGTCCTTTAAATAGCCAAAGCACTTGCTAGCCCAAAACGTTCTCTCCAAGTTAATATCAAGAAATGATCGGACTCTAATGATTATGGGAGTTAAGACAACAATACATGCGAATTGTGTAATCGCTGAGAGCGAAACCGGATCGGTTTCTATGTCGACCGAATCGGTCATGGCTTTGACCATTAGCCCACCGGATCCGGTTGCGGGTTGCGGCCGAGCGGTTGGGTTTTGCTCCTTTGACTTTTTGACTTTTCCTTTACGCTTCATTCTTTGCTTACGTTGATGATTTCCAAAGCCAAACTTGATCTTTCCTTGCTTGTAGATGCTTGAAATCACTCGCTTCCATATCATTGAGTCCACAAGCTTCCAATCTCAACTTCCTTCCTTTAGACGCTTCCAAATGTGCATAAAACTTCATTTCTTCATTATTCGCGATACGGCTACATATACATACACAAGCGATCTTTGCACTTTTGCAAATGATTATGAGTAAATATGGCCGAATATCATGCACAAAGCCCGACAATAACGCTACTAAAAACATGTTCATTTTAGGCGTTATCAAATTCCCCACACTTAAGCTCTACTCATTTCTCGAGTGGGTCAAACATTTAAAGATTGATTTCAATGGTCCATAACACCATGTTTGAGAAAATGTAACAATTACAAGTAAAGATAATTATTATTTTGCTTATAATATGAGAAAATCTTCTAAAATGAACCAAACACTTAAGATAACATAACTAGGATACCTCACAAATGGCTTTAAGATTTCACTCAACACTCGTATATTGGTGGGTATATCCTCAATGCCTAGTCATGATCAATGCTTTTTACCATAAGCTTGTACAAGTATCAAAACAAAGAAAATAAATTCATCAAAGGGTCTTTTATTCGGGTTATAACGATAAGGCTATGGGTTCATAATAGGTATGGATAAGGCATGGGATAGTTTATGAAATTGGTTTAAAATAAAAATAAAATCAAGTCCAAACCTCCATGGTGCTAGTCATCATACAAACCACAATCCCGAAAAATGATTATTACTCCTCTTTTCATATCGATCACCAAATATATATATATCGCGTCTTAGCACATTGGCTAATCGATAACTCAAACATACTTCATCTTCCTTCATCTTCATAATAATAATAATAGCACATTGGCTATAATTTTTTTTTTTTTTTTTTTTAAATATCACAACTCCCACACTTCGTATAAGCATCACCACAAAAATACAAATAAAGTATGCATCCTTAGTCTTTGTCGAAATGGTACACACGAATGGCAAAGTGTGGCTAACTCATAATCATCAAAACAATCCAATCATTCCAAACAACTAGCAACAACCATTAGACTTGATAAGGGTTGGCTAAGGTTTAAAGGTGTAAAATATTTTTGTATTTTACGGATTTATCAAAACGAAAAGAATGGCTCGGAAGGTGTAACTAGGGGTATCTAGTGCTAAGAATGAGCACTAACAAATGGGTCCATGTGGTGGTTAACTAACCGATGCGGTCACTAATATATCATTAGATGTAAAATGGAAGGCCATTTGGGTTATTCCTAAAGTGCCTCTTATCACTTGAAAATATTTAGATCACTCAAAGTGATTTTAACCGTAATGCATAACTAGTACAAGTTCTAGAATCGACATAATCACCGGCACACTCATAGCAAATATAAAACAAAAGATGTTTCATACAAAAAGAAACCTCACAAAAATGTGGGAAAAAGGCTATTATGCATGCTAGAAAATGCTATCGAATCCAAAATGAATTATTTCAGTAATTTGGTTCAAATCTAAAAATTTTCAAAAACCTCATTTTACCATTGAAATCCCAAATTATGTATTTTAATTATCAATAACGCGCGAAAAACCATTAGACCATCAAGGGCGAATTTCTTCTAATCACTTGCATCCAAAAGTTATCTAAAAATAAAAATAAAAATGTGTATCATTTTCCTATTTTCTTCCCTCCCCCATACTTAAGTTTTGCATTGTCCTCAATGTAATGAAAAAATTGAACTTCAAAGTAAAGAAAATGGGAAAAAGATAGTTAAAAGATACCACGGGATAAAATATGCAATAAGCACATTGGGTCATTAGCAAGCACATGAGTTATCCAACTCGAAATATTTGACCATCAATAAGCTTCCAACATATCCATCACATGAAACAAAAGCGCAACACAAAATGCACAAAACAAACAAAACTACTAAAAACTAGTTAAAACCAAAATATACCAAACATCCTAAGAAAATCAATCAAAGATAGAAATAGTTTAAAACACATCATGACCATTGTTTTTGAAACCATAACTCACGAATGACCCATAATCACCGTCATCCTCGCTCATTTCTTCTCCTTCCTCATCATCAAACTCATCATCATCATCACTTTCGGTTACATAGTTTTCGTCTATGATCTCGAACGAACTCTCCTCTTTTTTCTTCTTGCCTCCAACTCGATGATGATCCTCCAACTTCATAACTTGTTCCTCCGACGAGCAATCGACCATATGGGGTATTGGATCGAGAAGCGGTGCGTACCGGGATATGGATACGGATAGGGTCGGGATAAGAGTGTAAGGAAAAGGATATGGTGGAACATTTGTGGATTGTAGGGTGGCAACTCGTAATTGGCTTCTCGAGCCATGTGTTGAAAAGATCGGCATCGAATAATCATTGATGTAGTTGTTCCTTAACATCGAATCTCTCCACATCCCTACATTGAATCTCATCTAGATGTTGGTTCCTTTCTCCATCATCGAATCAAAACTACGGGACGTACCCATTTGCACGTTCTCCATTGGTATATTCCCTTCTTTGTTGTGGTGGTTCTTGTTGTGGTCTTGGTTCAATCCATAACCCTCGGTTCCCAATCTCCTATTCAAAGCATTACCAAACCTTTTCGATCCATGTTTCACTATACTTTGGCTCTCCACACTTAGCCATTCCTCATCAACATAATACCCAATTCTTCGCCAATCTTGTCACAAAATGTCCTCCATAAATATTCTTGTTGCTCTTGATTCCGGGCTCTCCTAGACAAATATTGGTTATCGCCAAATGGCATTACTGTCCTTAGTTTCTTCCGGCAACTTCATAATCCATAAGTCCAGGTTTCGACATTTGTCCTGCTTCCAAATCTATTAAATGGCGGTCACAATCAACTTGAAGTATCCTCATCAGCGGATTCACGATGGTTGAAGCATTCCTCCTAGCACAAGTAGGATCTCCACTTGATTCCAATAAGCGGGAATACTAGGGTAATCTTTTCAAACCTCAAAGTCTAGAAAAGTGAGTTTCAAATAATCGATGATTTACCTCATGTGGCTCATACAAACCAAGAGCTACACAAAGTCGGCAATGTGTAAGCATGATCCTTCCACAAAGTCTAAACCAAATACAAATCTCGGACATCAAATTCAACATCCACCTTTCTTTCAAAATACATGGTTGAAAAGAATTCCATACACCATTCTCGATAGACTTCTTCATTAACATTGAATGCTCTTTCCATGAAAAATCATTGAGCGAATCTCCATCCCGGATATACATAAGACGTTCGCATCATCCTTCTTAACTCATCTTCACACTCACATTCGTTAAATAAATCCCAATCAATCACCCTTGGAACCAAGCATTGCCTATGTTGTAACCGACAATCTTCGCAAAAGCATGTTTCTCTCATCGGTGAGATTTTTGAATTTTAAATTAGCATTTGCTTCCTTCTTCACACTATACTTAACCTTCTTCTTCTCGTTCCTTTCACAAAACTTACGTAACAAGTGGGTTAATTGGAATTTCCTCCCACCGAGAGCTTCCTACAATAATTCTCTCAGCAATCACAAAAATAAGATCATATAAGAGTGTTAGAACAAACAAGAAGGTTAGAGAACCCTCAAGATACATTTCAAAAGTTCTACAAAATCCTCTCAGAAACTGACACCGGATTCGGTTGGATCACCAACAGAATCGGTTTCTAACATCGAGCAACAACCGTTCGGTTGCCATGCATAACCGAATCGGTTGTAGACTTACATAAGGCATTTTGCCTTCAAATCCTCAATATCTCAATTTCTAACGCTCGAACCACTCTTAGATCGCATTCTATCATCCTCAATGATTTCCCATCCTAGAATTACTCTATCTTGCTTCCAAATCATCAAACATCGACATCTTAGAACTCATCTCATCATTCTTAAAATCATTAGTTCTAATAGTGTAGCATCCATCATTCTTAAAAACATATCATCCATCAAATGAATCACCAATTGTAACTTATCTCATTTCATAAGCATAACCCAATTAATTCAAAATCTTATCATCTAGAATCCATTCTATGGTGAATCAATCAATCAATCTCTTGTTGTAATGCACTCATATCAATCACTCACTCAATCCTAAAATATTACCATAATTGAATTATAACAAAACCCCCAAATTGGTGACCTAAAATCCAATTCGAATCAAATGTTCTTAATAAAACCTTAATTGAGTAAATTGAATGTAAATGCTTACTTGCTTGGGTGCCATGATGTTATCCTACAATTCAAACAACTGTCTGCTTTCTCTTGGATGAATTTTGCAAAAACACACGGAAAATTAGTGTGTGTGTGTTTTGGAAAAATGAAATTTTATACTTTAGTGCAACCGGTTCGAGTCAAGACACAACCGATTCGATATGCTTTTGCCAAATTTGCTTTTTACTTGTTTAACATGTTACTTAGGCATTTACCCTCCAAGCAACATATTTTTACTCAAAAATTCACGCTAAAAATTCACAACATTTATTCACCAAATGAAATTTTGAACAATCATTCAACCAAAAAAAAACTAAACTCATCATATAAATGAACTAATCCAAACTCAACTCAAAACTCATAGTCATAATGTATTTAAACCAAATTACCTCAATCATAACATGAAAATAAATAAGAAACAAAATCCTAATGCATCAAATCAAAATAAAATAAAATAAAATAGTTCATGAAATTCAAGCAAATGATTGCTTGTTATTATGGTCTTTCCTTTCCTCAAAATTCCTCAAAATATTCTTGCCTAAGAATATCCTCGCTTTGAAATTTCGGTCGACTCACTGGAACGTTTCAAAAGTTTAAATTTCCTCATAAATCTTAGATCCGTCCGGGCATAATATATCAAACTTAACATGCCATGCTCCATCTCCGGTTTGTCTCTTGTAAGTCCCCAATCCTTGGGTTTCCTCCAAATTCTTAAGTTGCACCGGTAAAGATCCTAAAAAGTCGGTCAACTTCTTGTAAACCAATATGTTTTTGAATGGGTTATAGAAAGCTTCTACTCGAATGCACGTTCCATTTCGTCCTCTCATATCGAAATAAGGTGGAGTTAAAGGTCCGTACATTGGATTACCGTGGACATCACGTCCCACTTCAAAACAAGTTAAATCATCATTTGCATCCATCCATTCCAAATCTTCCATACCTTCCAAAATTGGTCCTCTTGGTCTTGGGTAGTATGTTTGCCTCGAAATTCCATCAAGTCAATAGTCATGGTGCCTCTTCCCATGTCTATAATTGCTCCACAAGTTCGTAAAAATGGCCTCCCCAACAATAGTGGTAAACTCTTGTCCACCGGAATATCCAAGACAAGAAAATCGCCAAATCTGTTTGGTAGCCAATTTGCACTTTACATTCTTAACTTCTCCCATTGCCTTTGCTTGAGTGTTATCCGCCATAGTGAGCTTAGAATGATTAGGTTGGGATTACTTGGTCCCAAAGTTTTGAACAATGGATACGGCATCACGTTAACACTCGACCCGTGTCGCCTAAAGCATAAGCGGTGTAGTTCCATTTACTTTGATTGGCAACACAAAATTACCCGGATCCTTTTCTTTCCTTGGCATGCCTTTAAACAAAATTCGATCTCGATCCTCATCAGTGAGATTCTTATCTTCCAACCTAGCCCTCGCTAGCATCAATGCATCAACTTCTTTGATAAAACACATAATCTTGGAGAACTTCAATAACCGGTTTCTTTTCATTTAGCTCTAGAAATTTTGTTCTAGATTCTCTAAGATAGCTTCTTTTTGGCTTTCGGTTAAGGGTTTGATAGTAGTAGTAGGTGTGATGGTGTGTAATCATTTTGGTGGTGGAGGTTGTTGTTGGGGTTAATTTATTTGATGATGGTTTCTTTCGGTTTGCTTTCCCCATTTTAACCACTTCCACATTTTTCTCCTCCATATTTGCACAAACTTCCACTAGCATCTCGTTGATCCCTTTTCCTTCTTCCAACTCGGTTATGTTAATCCTGTAGGACCTTAGATATATCAACCTTATCAAATACCCACGTTACCAACACAACAAGAACACGTTAAATAAGAAAGATTAAGAATAGAAAGATGGTGACTTGAAGATGAATTCGTGTATGTTTTAGAGAGGTAGAGAGAAGAAAGATGAAACAATAAGATGTTATATTGCTTCAAAGGAAAACACACACACACACTCAAGCACACCCCTCAAATGACATACTTGAGGGTATTTATAAATAGAGAGATGATGCCCTAAGGCTTGGCCATGGGCCTTGAGATGGACTTGGATTGGGCTTGGGTTTCCTGAACTAGACAAGGCTAGCTTAACATAACTTATGCCCAATTAGCTTAGCCCAATCACGAGGCCATTGACTATTCTATCACGATATCTAACACACATTACAAAGTTCCTAATCGTGAATGACCATCACTTCTAATAAAAATAATCAAGGCTAACAATCTCCCCTAAGGGTGGTCATTCAAAAGAAGCTCCACTTGATTAGGTCTTTAAACTTTTGAGCTTGAACTTTGTGTGTAGATATAGAATAGTCTTAATTCTTTGTTCCTTCATGCTTTGTGATCGAGATAATGTGGTTTATGCGCCATTGTCAACTTCGTTGGTTAGGTGTCTCCACGTCTTTCTCCACCATGCTCACACTTCTATTTGACTTTGAGTTTCCAATGATGAAGTTCTCTAGTCTTTAAACTTTGTAGATTCTTTGACATTGACGAAGAATCATCTTTAACTTTGAGTTGCCTTTGATTATGATGAGAACTTTCATGTGTTGTTGGTATGAGCATGTGGCAAGTCTACACGATCCATCTGCTCTGGAGCTTCCATAAGAAAACATAAAAAGCAGGTTAGTAATAAGCGGATTCCGGCACTTACAAGTTTGAATTTCGAGTGTTAACGACATAGTGTGAAACACGTCTCTAATTCTCACAGAGGCCGCTCTGAGCTGAGTCCCACAAGTGAGATAACACGATATCAAGTACATCTGTTCGGATGAGTCATTGAGGTACAAGCATCACCCACGTAGACCGTTTGAGACACACTAGCGTAATCCACGGAATTATCGAAGTGACATCTTTGTCGGGGTGTTTGATGTTGACCACGGCGGAGTTTCCATTCAATCATCGAAGAATCACAGTGAAACTTCTCATAAATGTTACGGCAAATTGCTAAGATCTGCGTAGGACTTCAAAATATATCACTTGTGTCCTTATTGATGAACAACAAGCGATGTCATGTCAAGTGTTCTATGAGATCTTTTGATGAATCTCGTGGCTCTAGACTCAAATAAGTGCATTTTGGTTTTCCTGACGGAGACTAGGGAGGGTCTCCTTCTTCAATACCAACGATCTCTAAGAGAAAGTCGATAGATTATGTAGGGTTCAAGTGAGAATGAAACAAATCCTTTTAAGAGGAATTGAGTGGCTAGAAGGTTTAGTGCGATCGTCCTGGGTCCATAGCGTCTTTGTCTTCAATACCAGTGTCATCTAGTGACAACTAGTAGCATATGTATTGAACCCGGTTTACGCCTAGGTTGAATATGGAGGGCTATTTCTTTTCACCCTTTTCATTTCTTTTCTTTTAATTCTTCAACCCTTCTTTCTCCTTTCTCACATTACTCCTTTTTCAATCATTACTAAGGACTTCTAATACTAACTATTTGTGATGTCCTTGGGTAGGTCCCTCGACTATGGCGGATCATAGGGCAATTTCCTATCCTTAGTCACCTTATAACTCCATGATCGTCCTATTGTTGCCATAAAACCATTTTCTTTGAAAATCTCTCAGTGTTTATGATAGAAAACATGTTTGAAACACTCCGTGAGTTTTATATTTTCGAAACACTCCCCTTCACATGTGCTTATAAGTTTTGACAATCGCACATAGAGGGTGAGTTCGTGACTTTTGAATTGATCAACTTTAAATGAACTAGACCGATTCGAGACACGTTTACATCACTAGAGAACTAGCTTGAAATTATTGCAGTCTGGTCAAGTCCATAGAAAGTTTCTCGAGATGGTACATGATTCCTCGTCAATTCAATGGTTACGATTAGTCGAGCTCTTTTGAGATTCAAACAACGATCATTAAACTTTTGATCACATTTTAATCACGTTTCTCCCCTCAAAATAGCATATCCATGATGTTTTGAAACAAAATGATTAAAAGATATGTTTTGAAAAACATTTGGAGAAACGATTTAGCATGAATTTTGGAACATTTTGGTTTTATACTCCCCTTAAAAAAGCATATTTTTCATCGTAAAATTTAGAATCAATTAAGGGTTTAGAGGAGTTATCTTGGTACCAAATTTGAGATTTTGAAAAATCTTTTTGAAAACTTTCGAATCAATGGTACACAAGATGAGAAGAAGATTTTGAAAATCTTTTGAAGATATTCGAGAAGAATAATCTTCATTTGTTTTAGGATAAGTGCTCGATATTTATGAAAATCGATTTTGCGTAGCACTTTCCTTTCTTTAAAGATCGGGTTGCAAGTTGAAATACTTACAAGCCATTATTTTTAGGAAAAGCGCTTGAAAAAATATTTAAAAACTTTGATTTTGAGAAGCACTTTCCTTTCTTTAAACACGGGTCCCGAGCCGTGTGTTCGAAGCCATTATTTTGAAGTCCGGGTTTCGTCTTGAAGTATCGAAAGCCATTTATGAAGAAATTTTGAGAAGCGACATGTTTTAGAAAGCAATGAAAGAACTCTCGCTCAAGCATCAGTACATGCCCGTATCATTGTTGAATGACATTTCTAAACGTCTGAAATATCGATTATACAAAGAGACATGTCGTGAAGAATATTTTTGGATTTTTGATTTTCTATTGTTTTGTATTTTGAAAGTTTTATATTTTTTATATTTTGCTTTTGTTGGTTTTATAAAAGAAATGGAAAATCAATAAAGAAGATAGAAATAATGATGAAGAAGATTTTACGAAATTAGAACCCTCGATGAAATTGGGTTCGAGATATTTGATTCACTATGACCAAAGAAGAAGAGTTTTCACAAATAACAGTGTTAGAAGTACAAGATTCCTCACGGTGAGTGATCACTATCAACGGTTGTAGTGGTTTCTACTTCCTTATCGATGAGTTTCACTATTATACGTGTTGACAAGTATCAAAAATCTTTCTGTTGGAATCCATCTAAGACCTATTCGTTGAAAACTTTGCCCGTGGGTATCCACTAAGGTAAGATCTAGGAGTTGTTTTCTTATCGATGCGTGGAAGACTCATTTTGGAAAAACTACGTCTGAAGAGATCCACCTATTAGGTTTCTTTGTGTTTGACATTTTATCAACGGGCTTGTTTCTATTTGGTGTCTTAGTGGATTGTGGCTTGCACGAGAATTATCTTTCTTGAGATATTGTAAGGCACATGCATCATGATTAGTGAAAAGATACATTTTTACATGTAGTGCAGACAAATTCAATATTTTTGTTTAAAGCAGAGCTCTAACTTTGTCACTACGGTCTTTGAAAAATTGATTCTTGTTCGAGAAAGACTTAGAATTCCTAGTGTTGTTTTCTAAGGGCATAGCATTTTCTTTTCTTAACTACTCTTAGATGCAATCCAATCCCTAGTCTTTTGTATAGTGTTCTAGGTAATGGTTTACTACTACTAGCGGTGCCTTGAAATCTTGTAGAATTCATCACCCTAGATGTTGCACCTAGAATTCCATCTTTCAGTGCATGCCTTTTCCTAGCTTCTTCTAGATAGTGATTGTTGACCATGTTGTTAGAACCAATGATTCTTTAAGCTGGATTTGCGGTCGCATTCCGTGTACTATTCCTAAGTGCCATGTGTAATCACTTTTTCTTTCTCAAAAGCGGGTTTTCAAAACCTTTGACAATTCTCTTTTAATAAGCGGGGGCTGTGGGTATTTTTTTGACAAATCATTTTTCTCATTGACTTTTGGAGGCGAAAATAGACATTTTGTTTGAAAACCGGTTTGGGAACATTTGTGTTCTCTCGGTCAATGGTTTTGCAAACTTAGTATCCGACCTTTCCTTTTAGACATCCCGTGAACTCTCAAAAGATCATTTTGCTCTTGCATGTCTGGTAAACGCGCTCATACGATAGTTTGTCATACTTGCATTCCTCGAGTTTTTCGATCAAGTTGTTTAAAATATGAGACATTATCTTTTCAAGTTTTTCAAGAGCATTTTCATATTTTGAAACAATTGGAGGTCTCGATCGAGTCTTTCATGATCTTCAACGAATATGTTTGCAAAATGATGGACATGATATCGGTAGTCATAACATCTTGAAGAGAATCATTCAAATTTTCCAAAACTTTGATGTGTTCAAAACTTTCATTAGCTTGCTTTACGAGGGATTTATGGTCCTTGACAAAGTCATTGTTTTTCAAAAGCAGCTTGTTCAAAATGAATTACCCTCGACCGATGCCGGTCGGTGAGGGGCAATTGAGTTTCAAAAACTTTCTTTGTTCGATGTCAAAACTAGAGAACCGGTTGTTAGGTGTAATAGTGGTTTAGTTTGAGCGATGTCTTGAAGATCCACAATTCTAGTTTTCACATTGTCTAAAATACTTCTCGCATCACTTGTGTTAAAAGGATTGTTTGAAGACATTTGTTCAATGTTTGAAAGAGAATTTGAGACAACCAACGGTTTTGAAGCAGTTTTTGAAGCAGTGTTGACTCTTTGTTTGAAACACTTGTTGTGATGGAGAACTTTGACTTTTCTTTTTGATTAACAAAAGTAATTCCGTTAATTTTGTTCCATTTGTTATAATCAATAGGTTTGATTTCCGGATTCTTTGTTTCATTTTGATCTACTCTCCTCGAGATAGTTCCAACGTTTCAAGAGAGTCATGCACAATTATGGGTGCATGCAAGGTTGTCCATTGTTCAACACATTCGAGATTTACGAGCTTTCTTGAGGAGCGAAGAAGGGTTGTTACCAAGAGCCATTTTATGTGAAGTGTGAAAATCGGTTTACTTGATTAGAAAGCATCTTGTTTGATTTAGCGGAATGACCCGTTGTAAGAAGCAAATTATCCAATTTCTTTATAGTTTCATTTTATCCGAATTTCATCAAGAAGAATCTTCTCGTTTTGAAAATCGAGAATCAACCTTCTTTTCTTTTTCAAGATCGTAACACGTTGCTTTTTGTTTTGAAAGTTGGTTGTTTAGTTCAGAAATTTCCTTGTTTAAAGATTTAATTTTCAAGTTCGAATTCACATCAAGTGTGTTATACTTGATTTGCAATTCTTTTTCTTTAGAAACCAAATTTCGATAACCAATTTCTAATTCTGATTCTTTGTTTTTCTGAAATTCAAAGGCTTTTGCGTTCTCCTTGTAACTCTCAAGCTCAGCGGTCAATTTCTTATTCGCGGCCTTAACCTCGCGACTGACCTTTTGGACTTTCTCAATCTCAATACCACAATTATTAATTAATGTTTCAAAGTAAGCACGTGTTTCCTCATCATTAGCACCATTCTGCAACTTGACCTCCATTAGGATCCATATATGGAGTTTCGAGTTAACATTACTATTAACTTGCTCTCCACATATGTGTCATAATAAGGTTCGGGAGACCTGAATGTGGCTTCTCATGAGTAAGCAATTTGGTACCTCATTGAGTGAATCATGTCATATCACGGGAGTTGTGTCATAAGTACCGCTTGATGTTGTGCTTTGTTGATTGATTGTATATTTGGAGGTTGCATAATCGTTTGCTTTATCTCGCGTCGAGGATACGAATGAATTCTCGTGATCAACTCTATTCGATTCTTCTTTCTGGCTATCATCTGCATGTACACGAGCTTTTAGCCGATATCCTTGGTTTGACACTACATTACGAATATCCCAAGCATGGCTTTGGGGTTCGGAAGTAACATTCGAGCAAGTCATAAAGCAGTTATTCCCATTTTGATATCCCATATTATGATTCAGTCGACCCCACGATGTCAACATATTGTCACGCATATTGCATTTGATTCCCCATTTGTATACCAGTAGCAAATTCATTACGATTCCCAATAACATCTCCATGTGTCCTTGTTGACTCATATGAATACTTGGTTGAGAAAACTGCGTATTGTAATGATGAAATCAATGGGTTGTTATTTGGTGTAGCCGGACTAATGTTTAGGTCATTGAAGAATGAATCAAAGAAAGCAGTTTGAGACGATGCGCGAGTTGCCATTGATGAAGGTATGATATGATAAAGTTGATGTAGGATCGATTCAACGATAAAGGAGTTGTGGTTGATGAAGATTAAGCTTGGTTGAGGTGTTTCTGAAAGTCGTACTCGTAAACTCGGTTCTCAAAAAATTTACCAAAATTTGAAATTTACTATAAAATCAATTCTAAGGTCGTATGAAAAATTTGAGTTATGACAATTTTGACCATAAAATTTGACGAAAAATTTGAATTTAGGCCCAAAAATTTAAATTTTGACCAAAATTTTCACAGTTAAACCAAAATTTGAATCTCGTAAAAATTGAACGTTTAGTCTCCTCAAAAATTTAAATTTTACTAAACTTTTCCCGCCAAAAAGATCTTAGGCGTAGACCAAAGAAGTTACGAGTAGGATGTGGGCTTAGGCGTAGAGAACAAAAGTTACGAGTAGACAAGGCTTATGAGTAGGATCTTAGGCGTAGGATTCCTTAGGCGTAGGAAGCTTATGAGTAGAAACCTTATGCGTAGAAACCTTAAGCGTAGGAACCTTAGGCGTAGAAACCTTATGCGTGAAAGTATCTTCTGCGTAACCTTGAGCTTATGCGTAGACAAAAGTTACCGTAAACCTTACGCGTAATTGTGAAGTTATGCGTGAGTTACTCGTAAGCTTTTAGCTTATCGTAAACTATGGTTAAGAACCAAAATCCTTTACACCGCGCAGTAAGAGATATCCACAAGTCGAGTGTTCCACACACTTATCCAGTGAGGAAGCAGCGAGTTCGATTATAGCACGAAGATTCTTCACCAAAAGTTACTTAGTAGAAATATTATGCGTAGTTGACTTTCTTACGAGTAGAACTAGGGTTTGACTTCACTCGTAAAAATTTCCAACGATTCAAACAATTTCGCTTACGTATATATCTTAAAACACTCGAATAACACAAAATGTTAACCTTTTTCACCCAGTGCTTAGAAAAGTTACGAGTAGAAAACTAGGGTTTTGACTTTTTGACTTCTACTGTGAAGAAATTTCCAATGATTCAAATGATATCTTTTGCACGAAAGCCTTAAAACACTTGAATAACCCAAAATGGTGACCTTTTCACCCAAGTGGCTAGAAAAGTTACAGTGAAATGACCAATAACCAAAACGAGCTTAAAATGAAGAAAACACATAAAGCTTGAACTTTTGCAAAAACCGAAACTTTAGCACCAAATAAACCTTAAACCACAAGAATCTTGAATTTTTGAGTGCAAAAATTAAAGCTTGATGCGTGACAAATATGTAAAACGAGCCTTATGTGTAACCCTTCAAAACAAACACAAACACTCCTAAACCATTGTTAGGCGATTGATACCAATTGTTATACCCCTTTATCACTTATACCTTCCTTTCCCACAACGAATACCACGTTTACCAACACAACAAGAACACGTTAAACAAGAAAGATTAAGATGAGAGATGGTGACTTAAGTATGTAGATCGTGTATGTTTTAGAGGTAGAGAAGAAAGATGAAACAATAAGATGTTATATTGCTTCAAGGAAAACACACACACACACTTTCAAGCACACCCTCAAATGACATACTTGAGGGTATTTATAAATAAGAGATGATGCCCTAAGGCTTGGCCATGGGCCTTGAGATGGACTTGGATTGGGCTTGGGTTTCACGAACTAGACAAGGCTAGCTTAACATAACTTATGCCCAATTAGCTTAGCCCAATCCACGAGCCCGTTGACTATTCTATCACGATATCTAACACACATTACAAAGTTCCTAATCGTGAATGACCATCACTTCTAATAAAAATAATCAAGGCTAACAAATCCGCATTTCTCCCATACCAAAATCTACTTGACACTTGGTTGTGACAAGAAAATCTCAATGAAACAAACATTTGGCTCATCCGCATTACCTTCCTCTAAAACAACAAAATCGGTTTCAAACATATGCCCATGAATATTGACCTTGATTTTGACCATCTTTCTCCCATATGCTTCATAGTCCATACGAATATGACCGATTTCGTCAAGAACCTCTTCCAAGATATAATTCTCCATCGCCATATTAATTTGTGCATCCCAAGCACGTACTCTTCCACTTCACAAGGTGTTCCAAATCTCATCATCGGTGAATCATACACCGTTGATGGTGCTTATGTAAACACTACCACTCTTTTGTTTTGGGTAGTTGAACCTTGTTTTCACATACTTCTTCCATATCACCGTGTCAATTCCCAATTCTTTCTTGCTTTCTCCGAATTCCTCCAATCTTTTCTAATGAACTTCCGTATCCTTGAACATGTCATCCAAATGCGAAGGTATTCCGAGATTCGCTCAAACTATCCATGTTACTAGACAACAACAAAGCAAAACAAAACAAATCCCGAATGATTAGCGTTAACGTTAGTAAAACAAGAACAAACTATAAAAATCATATAATAAAACAACTAAGACATCTAACAAAATTAAGAAATCAAATAAAACTCAAAACTAAAAATGATAAAACTCGGCCGAGAAACTCCAACCGGATTCGTTGGATCACCAACCGAATCGGTTGGTTGAAAAATTCTAGAACGAAACACGAACCGGATCGGGTTGCGGTTCGCGACCGATCGGTTTGATCAAAATTTTTTTTTTTTTTTTTTTTTTTTTAAAACAAATTTAATAATAATTGAAAGCAAATTAATGTCATTATGATGTACTAACTCTAGTTAATTAAATGAAACTCTTCATAAACTAATAATTAAATAACTCATTAAATCTAATTAAAACCAAAATTAAAACTAAAACTAAAACTAAATAAACTACTAATAAATCTATCAAGAAATAAACTATAACTGAAAATAAAATACTCTTAATCATTACCATCAACTATAAAATTAAAATAAATAAAACTAGATTAACTAAATAACAAATGTAAAAAAAATAAAATAAAATAAAGATAATAAATCTAAGAACTGATTAAACCACACAATTACTCTAGAAATCAAAACACAATAAACTAAAAAGATAGATATAAAAATTCGAACCAAAGAAAAAATAAAAATTTCACAGAATGTCTAACCGGATTCGGTTGGCTAACCAACCGAATCGGTTAGTTTGTAACAAAACTTTTTTTTTTTTACTAATTTCAAAGAAAATTACAGAAAATCGGCCCGGCGCCAAAAACTTGATGTGCTCGGTTGGTGCAAGTTTAAAATTTATAATCACAATTAACCGTATAACCTATTAACACATACGAGCAAGTATATCAGTCATAATAGCAAAGTTTGGTAAGTCGAGATCGTCCCAAGGGATTTTGTTTTGAAATAGATTTTATTAAAAGTTTCCAACAAGAAAGCTTGTCAAGGCTCCTCGAATAAGTGTTCTAGTGAAAATCTGAATCAATGATAAAAATATATACTTGTGTGAAGTCTCATAATCAACCATAGATAATGTTCATAAAGGTTTGGTGTATACTCTTAGTATGATGCACAAATCATAAGCAAATGATTCCCCAACCATGGTATTTGTTTGTAAAATCATTCTAAGAACAAAAACATTTAGGTAATCCTTTCGGTCCTTATCCCAATGATTATCCTATAAAAGTTTCATTTGTTTGCAACATGTTCTCATTAAATTTGTTCTTACGAATCTTTCGACCCTTAAGTGATGAAAACGTTCTAGTCTTGTTTAATAAGCAAAACATGGTGGTTGTCAATCACCATATCCCCATACTAGTTTGTCACAACACTTTTTGGAATAAAACACAAGAGAAATCCTTTCGGTCCTTTTTCTTAAAACATGTTTTATTGACAAATCAATCCAAGACTAGTATTTTTCCAACAAACTCATTTAAACAAGATCATATATACATGCATCACATTTTGAGAACATTATTATGATTAATCACATTTCAACACACAAGTATATCACAAACTACTCCATGAAAACAATCATATCTAAACACAAGTCATAACAAAGTAATTCAAACAATTCAAGAGAATAGATTTCCATAACAAATTTCATAGAATACCTAATCTTTTGTGATTACAAGAATTAGAAATCGTGGAATGTAGCAACCACGCGCCTCCAATCACCTAGGATCACCGCACAACTCAAACTACAAACAATGGACAAGAATGGTTCCTTCCTTGCTTCTCGGGCGTTTTCCGGTAACTACTAAGCTTTTGGGTTGAAATAAATGGGTAAGTATGAGTTTTGGTGTAAACTAATACTCTTTTGGTTGTGTCACACTTAGTATACAAGTACTAGGTCCTTTAAATAGCTAAAGCACTTGCTTAAGCGCCCAAAAACGTTCTCTCAAGTTAATATCAAGAAATGATCGGACTCTAATGATTATGGGAGTTAAGACAACAATACATGCGAATTGTAGCTAATCGAGGCGAAACCGGATCGGTTTCTATGTCGACCGAATCGGTCATGGCTTTGACCATTAGCCCAGCCGGATCCGGTTGCGGGTTGCGACCGAGCGGTGGGTTTTGCTCCTTTTGACTTTTTGCGACTTTTCCCTTTACGCTTCATTCTTTGCTTACGTTGATGATTTCCAAAGCCAAACTTGATCTTTCCTTGTTTGTAGATGCTTGAAATCACTACGCTTCCATATCATTGAGTCCACAAGCTTCCAATCTCAACTTCCTTCCTTTAGACGCTTCCAAATGTGCATAAAACTTCATTTCTTCATTATTCGCGACACGGCTACATATACATACACAAGACGCATCTTTGCACTTTTGCAGATTATGAGTAAATATAGCGAATATCATACAAAGCCCGACAATAACGCTACTAAAACATGTTCATTTTAGACGTTATCAAGCGTCCATGTCGTGATCTGAAAGATATTTAGCCAAAAGAACCAACATATCGAAAGACATTACGTTAGTCAACAGATGGTTTTATTGTCTAATTATTGAATGTGATATGTCGATGATTGTTACGAGTCCAATGTCACTTGTTAGTCTAGTAGTCCAAAGACGCCGTGATAAGTTTCGTGAGTTGATTAACTTCAAGTTTTAAAGTCCATGTTTTCACTTATTTTTCACAACTTATTAAACGTTTAAGCTCATTAGTGCCATTATTGGTTTCGTGGCGTTATGAATTCATTTATTTACAAGTTTGCACGCGTAACAATTCATAATTAAGGTTAATACTAGGCTTAGGCGTAGAAATGGCAAGCTTATGCGTAAACAGGAGTGGTATACGCGTAAACGTAAGCTTATGCGTAGGATATTGACTTACGCGTAGGAAAAGAGGGCCTTATGCGTGGAGCTTACGCGTGGCGTATATAGGACCTTACGTAAGGCTTACTCGTAAGAGTGAACCTTATGCGTGAGGTTCTTGTTACGCATATCCTTCACGTGATACGCGTGGTCCCCTTTGTAGAACCCACGGCGTAACGTTACGGCGTGAAGATTTCTCTTACGCATAACATGCTACGCAGAAGATGATCCTTATGCGTGATGGCAAGTAACCTTGATTCCGAATTTTCACGCGTGAGAAAACCCGAAATAAGTTCATCATATCACCAATCTTAACACATACATTCATTCCTTTTCAAATCAAATCATGAATTACTTATTTAAGCAGTTATGCGTAGAACAGGTTATGCGTAAACTTAAAACCCTAAGGCTCAATTTTTACGTGTAAGTTATCTAGCCATAGGAATTGCACCAAAATGATTCTTCGATGTCTTGGAAGCCTAGTGAGATGTTCTATCCAAGTTTTAACATCAAACTCTAAGCGAATAAAAAATACCTAAATTTCAAGAACATAAACCCTAATTCTTAATAAACTAGCAATTAATGTTACTGGGTTGATTCTGAGCCTAGATATGATCAATTCGATATGAGAACAACATCACTCAACTATCTTTTTACCCAAAAACATTCTCATATGAAAATACCCAATTTTACGCACAAACCTTAGTTTTCAAAATCAATCAATTCGTGTATCTGGGTGATGTTTAATGATAAAAATGGTTTCAATGATGTTAGATAAACGTTTTGACACACTCATTTTATCCAAAGACACACAAACTTGATTATGTGTTCATACGCTTATGCGTAGAACACAATATCAATCCTAGATAAAAATCTAGCCGTTAGATTTCAAAACGATTTAAAACCATTGCTTAGAAAGTTACAAGGAATGATTTTCCACTTACAAATTGATGATCAAACAGACGGATTTGATGGTCGATTTTTATGCGTAGGATTGAGGTTGGTGGATAATAAATGAGGATAGTAAATGATATGAGAAAATTAGGTGGGGTTTTGTTAAAAATTACTTTAATCTTTTGACACATTTAGTCCCTGCACCTTCTCCATTTACATCCAATGTCCATAACTTCCGTTTTGGTTACCAAACGAGAGATATTTGGAAAGAAATTTGACGACACTCCCCCTCGACTTAAGAAATAATGAAATTTTATAAATTTTAGTCCGAGGAGTGTTAGTAAACCAGAAATGTGACCACCATAATTAAGAAACAACCAGGATAAGGTAACATGTAAGTACAAGGTTTTATGAAAAACGTAAAAATATTTGCTTTCTCCCCCTCAACACTTGATCGAGAAAATACTGAATATTGAAAGATTTGAGTGTTGACGGAAGAATTGTACTTGCCATGTTAGAAGAAATATAGATAGAAGAATATTTTTTATTTTTTATCTGAGTTTATAATTTTGTATTTTGTTTTTGAAAGATATTTACAAAAGATGTTTTGGTGTTTGACTGGTTTTAAGAATGTTTTAAGACTTCATCCAGTTCCTATTGAGTCAAACACCGCATGCCAATCCGGTTGACCAACTCATTAAACCGAGCAGGAGCTAAGGCTTTGGTGAGAAGATCGCAGGTTGGTATTCAAGACCACAAAGTATAATTCAATTGTACCCTTTCCACGTGCTCTTGATGAAATGATATCAAGATCGATGTGCTTTGATTTCGAATGTTGAACCGAGTTGCGAGATTGCAATAGCACTTCGATTGTCGCAAAGACATCGGGATTTTGTCAAATCGTAACCATAGTCTTTGAGTTGTGTTCTCATCCAAATGACTTGAGCACAACACCGACATGGCTACATATTACATACCTGAGGACAACGATGTACAATCTTGCTTCTTCGATTGCCATGACACCGTTTGTCACCAAGAAATTGTAATGCTCTGAAGTACTTTTCAGAGTCTAGGCATCCCGCGTGATCGTCGAAAAACCTATTAGTTCAAAACCATAATCTTTCGGATACCGGATACCCAAGTTAATGGTTCCCTTGATGTATAAGAGGATTCTTTAGCCTCGAGAGGTGGGTTTCAGTTGGTCTCGATCGATAACGGGAGCAGAGATAGACGAAAACAATATCAGCCTCGCTAGTCGTTAGATACATGAGACCCAATAATACTACGGTATTTGGTAGGGTCAACCGGTTTCCCATGCAAATCGTCCGACTTCTTGGTATGTAACATTGGTGTGGCATATGTATCACAAGTATTCATTCCAATTTTGTTTAAAATTTCAAGGCATATTGGATGACTTAGAAAATACCAGGGTGATTGATGAACTTGCAATCCGAGAAGAATGTAAGTTCACCCATCATTGACATTTCAAAATGTTTTGTCATAAGTTTTGCAAAAGCATTTGAGTATTTTAAATGTGTTGACCCAAAATGATGTCATCCACATAAATTTGAACGATTAAAATATGAGCCCGTGATATTGTATAAAAGTGTAGGATCGACCGAACCTTTGGTGAAGTTATTGGCAATAAGGAAGGATGATAACTTATCGTACCACCGGAAGCTGTTTGAGTCCATAGAGAGCTTTGTTCGGTTTGTAAACATGGTTCGGGAGCGTGGATCGTGAATCCTTCGGTTGGTCGACATAGACTGTTTCTTCGGTTGACCATTGAGCAGTTTGGCGTCCATCGAAAGACCGTGATGTTTAAATAAGCGCGAACGTCGAAATATCCGAGCGACCTCAAGGCGAGCAGCGGAGCAAATGATTCTTCAAAGTCAATACCTCTTCACATCGATAACCCTTAGCCACCAGGCGTGACTTATTTCTAATTACATTCCTTCAACATCCAATTTGTTTTCCAAATCAACTTCGCACCAATGACGAAGACCCTGTTGGTCTTTCAACCAATTCCATACTTCAAGACGTTTAAAGCGATTGAGTTTTTCTTGCATGGATTCAATCCAGTTGTCTTTTGTCATTGCGTCCTTAATGTTTTAGGTTCAGATTAGCGGGCGGTGAGTGCATAATGCAATGTTCACCGTCGTGTGAAGACGTTGTCTCATAACGATCGTGGATTTGGGTTGCCAATAATATTCTCAAGAGGATGGTCTTTTGTCCAACGATGTGTAGAGGTTGATGTTGGTATACATTGTGCGGGTTTGAGGATTCAAATGACTTGTAGATGATTCCGCGACATCGGTGCGGCGGTTTCATTAGCAAACGAGTTAAAGAACGATTTGGATCAAAATCTGCGGTGGGGTACTTCATTGTTCGAATATCATCACCGGTTCGCGTCGTTGGATGCGCTTGTTCAATCTGTGTGGTAGAGTCAATCGGTGGTGCTTCTTCAACAATAGTTATTATGGCGGTGTATCGGTATTGGAATATGATCGGGTTGAGCGGAAACATTGGAGACACCGGAGCACGTTCATCAATATCACATCGAACGAGGAGCAAATAGCCTTTCCATTTGTTGACGAGTAAGTGGGGCTTGGTTCAATTGATGATGGGGTTTGAGGAAGTTTAAGCGGTTATAACCAAGGGTTCCAAGTCATATGCTCGTAAGCCATTTACGTAAGCTCATCAAAATTTGCATGAATCGTTTCCATAACTTCGCTTTGTACGACGATTCGGATCCGTAACCTTTAGAATTATCAAAATATCCAATAAAGACTCAATGTCGACTTTGGCTTTGAGCTTACCAAAGTCATCACGATCATTATTCGGATAGCAAAGGATCCAAATACATGAAAGTGTTTGAGATTCGGTTTTCTGTTGTGGATAAGCTCAAAAGGTGTTTTGTTGTGACGTTTTGTTATCATTGAGCAGTTCTCGTGTAGCATGCGCTGAGACGACTTCACCACAAGTAACTGAAGTTTAGCATTGATTAACATCGCTCGCGCTTCCACTAACGTACGGTTTTGTCTTTCAACAACTCCGTTTTGTTCGGGGCACGTGCAATGGATGTTTGATGCTCAATTCCACTTTCTCATATTATTCACGAAGAGTTTGATTCACAAATTTAGTTCCTTTGTGCATTCGAATTTGTCGTGACGGTGTTTGGAGCCGAACTTGAATTTTCGTGAGAAGGTGATGATCATTTGTGGAGCTTGATCTTTACTTGAAGAAAATAAACCCAAGTCCATCTTGAATAGTCATCAACAATTACCAAGATGTAGCGTTTGCCATTAATCGTGCCGCGCCGCATCGGGCCACACAATCCATGTGAAGATGAAGCACATGCCGAGAGTTGTGTTCCACCTTTGAAGGAAAATGAGCACGAGTGCTTTTCCTGTTCACAAGTCGAGCGGTGATCTTTAGAATACTGGGAATCTCGGGAGACCTTCAACAAGTTTATGTCGTGCAAGATTGGTTATGGTTTGAAAGTTTAGATGTGAGAGGCAGACGTGCCATAGCCAAGATTTTGTAGATGTTGCCTTTGAAAGTAGACAAATGGGAGATGAAGCAATCATGTCTTGCATGGAGATAGTGTAGAGGCGGATGAGCGTTGGCGGACATAAGATCATTTCCTTGTAGATCACGAATGAAACAAGTTTTCTCCAAAGCGACTTCCAAATCACCATCACAAAATTGACCAACTGAAAAGAGATTGTGACCGAGGCCTTCCACATAATAAACCACTGCTAATTTCGATGTTGCCATTGATGTAATCTCCGTAGCCCATGATAGTCTGAAGTGATCGTTCCGAATATGAGCAAGCAATGAACTTTGCAACAAAGTTTGATAACGAGCTTGAGATTACCGTCATGTGTCGGGAACATCCGCTATCAACAATCCAAATGATGATCTGTATCACTGCATTACACACGCATCGACACGGATGGAATAGAAGTAGATGTGGAACCCGATGAGTTAGAGGGTTCAAGGTGTATAGTAGAAATACACATCAATGATTTTAGGTATCCATTTAAATCCTAATGTATTATGTATCCATTTCTGCCATCTCCAAATAGTATTTTCTTTAGTCTTAGTGAATGCACTAGGTGGTACTACATTCCTTGGAGGTGATACTGGAGCTATAGGGACATCAATGCGTTTCTTAGAACCTAAAGAGGGCGGTTTACCAAGCACAGACTTAGAAGCAGTAGTGGGCCTAGAGGTATTCTGTTTCTTAGGATCCCGTAAACGAGACAAGATAGCCTTAGCAACACATTTATCATGACACTCAGAAAGCATTCTTTTACGACATATAACACAAGAAGCTTCAGACTTAATATCAAAAGTACTTAAAGGTTTAGCATTCGTTACAACACTTTTTCCATTACATTCAGACGCAATATCTAAAGTGGGTGCAACTTGAGTCTTATTCAAAGTCCTATGGTGTTCTTCTACTTCAGCATTCTTTATTGTTCTTTTCTAAGGTTGCAACTTCCTATTCTTCCTTGTATTGCTCTTAGGCTGTGAAGTGCGGACGTTTGGAAAAGAGGCAACTAGTCTGCTTCGATGAGGGAAACACATTAGTATCTTGTGGTTTGTCAAGAGGGCATTCGGGACACGTTTGCTAAGAGTTACAGGTGCAATTCTCTTAATGATGCTAGGCTGAACTTGTTCATACTTTCCTAACATTTCTCTCAACTTAAAGATAGTGTGCACTAAATCTTGATTTTCAGAACGAAGATTTCCAGAAAAATTCATGACATCTTTAATGTATGCAAGATAATGATCAAGTTCGTTTGATGCTTCATCACGAGTCTGTTTGAGTAAATCAAATATGACACCATATTCCTTTTTAACCTTTGCAAGTTCTTGTTCATATTTTGAGATTTGACACTTAAAAGACTCGTTTTGATCATCCAGTTGCTCAAATTTTGGATTAATAGTTTTTGCACGCAACTGGGCGATTTTGTTTTGAAAAGCAAGTTGTTGATCGTGAATATCTTTTTGACACCAATTAAGACGACGTTTTGCATTTGAAAGCTCGTTTGACAATAGTTCATTTTCAACTTTTAAAGACTCGATCTGAAGCACATGATCAGTATTCTCAACAATTTCAACAGATTCAACAGTATCATCAGAGATATAATCAGATGCATATGGCAAAGAATGCAATAACACAACATTATGGATATCAGCAGAGAGAACATCTTCCAGTCGATCAACATCTTTTCGTAACATTTTCTTTTACGTTTTGTATACTGAAATAGATGTTTTGTTTCTAAAACGACTTTCATCAATCCAAGTTCCTTATGAAATTCCTTTTCCCAATACAATGCACAATTTTTCAAAATTTTAACATGGGGTAAAATTCTTTTCTGAAAAATGTCTCTTTGTTCTCGCGCCTGAGGTGATTGAAAATGTTCAATTTTTATTTCAGGATTAAATTCAATCTCACGTTCTAAAAGTTTGAGGTCAGAAGTGAAAAGATCAAAATATCTGAGAATTTTACGATTTTTGGGTTTTTAGTTTACTTCACTGAGTGAAGGTAAAGGACCATAAATTTATGCATAGTTTGGTTTGGGAGTAGCATTAGAAGACTCAGACGTTTTTGTGATTATCTTAGGTGTGTTAGAAGAATCCGTTTGTGTGACGAAAGTGACAGCTTTTGAATAGTTAAATGGTTTGTTATAAACAACATTTTTTAATTTTGATCGACTCTCTTCTTCATCGAATTTCTCTTAACGATGATATTCAACAACACTCATAATAGAATCATCAATTTTGTATTACCGGAAACTTCGTGGATTTGGTTTGAATGCTTTGGTTGAAAGCTTTGGTTTGTAATCAGCAAGATTCGGTCCATATCCATTTGGATTGGGTTTTAAAGTAAACTTTAGAATAGTTGTGATTGACTCACCATGTTTATAAACAACATTTCGAAACTCTTTAAGTTTGTTTTGTAAGCCGACAATTTCTTCAAGATAGTCATCTATTCATTTCGTTGAATGCTTTTTGTATGCAGAGAACTGTTTTTGACAATCTAACAACTCAGCCTTGGGAGGCTTTTTGATTTTCCAAAGTAAGAGAGTTAAGTTGTTTTTTATGTTCATGTTTCAGTTGTTCTATTTGAGACAACAAAGCATTCTTCGATGCGACTAGATCACAAATATGTCATTCTAAAGATTTTTCGTTTTGGTGTGATTTAGCAAAAGCGGCTTCAAAACCTTTTTCACGGTTTTCTTAAGTTTTGAAAAATTGAGTTGCTGCTTAAGCATTCAATGTCCCAGTTAACGATGGCATTTTACCGTAAGTTCCGATTTAAGGAACGACATTCTTCCATTCGTGATTGTTGGTCTTTAAGTAAGAGGTCAATATACCGGATTAGGCAAGGTTCAACGTGTTCAACGTGAGTCACAACATGATCACTATTCGGATCGTCAAGTATAAACACGAGTCAATTTGAGTATCGATGTTAACCATAAGGTCATCTTGATCATCAAATGTAACTACGGGTCTAGTTGAGAATCGTCGGTGAGATGTGGATCGCTCATGTTGAACATTCTCGAGCCTCGTCGGATTCGGATGTTGGTCGAGATATTAGATCAATGATGAGTATGGTTTGTTCGGTGCACGAGACAAGCCATCGATGTCGTACACTAGGCCCGTGTCACTCATATGGAGAGCTTGTATTTGTGCCATCAACATCACCGATGCATTAGCCCGCAAGTCCTCCATATCATCATCGAGTCAACATCCGCCATAAAGCTCGTTTTTGTCCGTGAGAGTTCCACCACTTCATCCTTAAGAGCCAAAAGTAAAGCCTCCTTGTGATAAGCACGCCCCTGTCCTCGGCTTTGGTCATGCATTAGCGGTGTCCCTTCTCATTCTGATTATAGCAACGAAGACCATTTATCCCATTATGAGCATTACCTGTTCAACCACTTGAACTCTCGTTGTTGAGGAGCACCCATGTTATTCCTTCCCATAGCATTAAACCTTGACCACCTCCTGTCGACGACCATAACCACGATTACGAACTTCAACACATCCATTGTTCACAACACGATTACTTGTGTTTGATGAGGAACGAATGTGATTGTTGGATTTGTTAGTATAACGGCCAAAGGCTTTAGCAATTAGAACAAATCCTTGTTGCAATGTATCAAAAGCATCTGAGTCCTCATTAGCTTCACTTAAAAGTGCTTGATCATTGTTGGTGTTGTATGGAACCCATTGAGTGTGTTGAGATTGTTGCTGTGATGGATCATATGGTGTAATTGTAGCAGTTGGTTGAGGAGCGGGTGTTAATACAAATAAGCCGTAAAAACATTTATTTATATTTTATGATCTTCTAATGTTTTGTCGATAACAAACGTAAAATCATTTTTACGAAACAAAAGGATACGTAAATAGTTTGAGTTAATAGTTTTCTAACACACTTACGTTTTCACATAAAACACTAAAACAAGTATAAGTGTTTTTATGATCTAGATACATATGTACAACAACTAGTGTTTACATATTGGGTTAACATATACTTTACTAAGTATATACTAAAATGGGTAAAAACATGTAAATACCAAAATGGGTAAAAACTAAGTGTGTACTAAAATGGGTATATATAAGTATATACTAAATGGGTAAAACTAGCAAATGGTATTGACCCATAACCCATGGTTTCATACAAACCACTTAACCAAGTTCATTGTATCTAGAAAAAACCATGGATCAACCCATAACCCATGACCCATAACCAAAAATACCCATGGGCAAGAGGGCGTTCCACGGATCCACAGCTTTGTCTAGCCGGATCCCAGTGGAAGGGATCCGTGGGATCCGGGAACAGAGATAATTTTCTCTATAAATGAGAGCCATTTCTTCCTTTCTATGATGAATTTACACACATACTTTCCCCAAATATTCTAACCCTCTAACCTCAGATCCAAGTGATCTATGTAGTTTGTCTTTTGTTTTTGTGTGATCTTCTAGGTTCCTCTTAAAGGAAAGATCACCACTTCTTGAAGACGTGCAAGCTCAAGTCCATGAGTTGCCATGTTTCGTCATCATCATGACAACGAAGGTTCTCTTGTTGATAGTTCTACCTTTCTCCATAGATGTTGGGTTGAAGGCATTAGTGAAGAATGCCGAGAGTGTCAAGATGAACGCATTAGTGAAAGATGCTCATCATTCGTGTCAAAGCATTAGTGAAGAATGCTCAAGGTGTCAAGACGAAGGCATTAGTGAAGGGTGCCAAGCGTTGTGTCAAAGGCATTAGTGAAAGATGCCGATGAATCAAATCAAGTCGCATTTGGGAAGAATGCCTAGGTCGTATAATCGATGGGTGCATTGTTATACATATAAGTATTTGTTTATTTCCAAAGATGGTGATATCCTTGATGGTATTGTAACAAGGAGAGGATCTCCTTGATATTAGGTTTTGTGTTGTGAAGGGTAGTAGTTCCTCCATAGTAATGGAACTAGGTGTTTATCCTAGTACCTAATAAAGGGTAGGCGACGTTGTGATAGGATTAGTTCTCCTAAGGTGTGAAAGAACTCGGTGGTTAGCCTAGCACCGTATAAAGGGTAGGCGATGTTGTGTTAGGTGTGGTTCGCCTTGGTGTGAAGGAACTTGGTATTTAGCTTTGTGCACCGAAAAAGGTTAAGCGGCGTTGTGAAGGCTTCTCGACCATAAGGAGATTGATGTAGTGTTTACGAACTCTCGAGTAGGTGACTCGGGAGTGGAGTAGAGCAAGGAAGGTGTCCTTGTAGCGAACCACTATAAATACTGTGTTGTGGTTTTGCTTCTTACCCTTATCCTTTCATTACTTACCTTTATATGCTTGTTTATCAACATCCAACACACACCCAAATAGATTGACATAAGTCAATCTAAATAGTTTAAAAGGAAGTTTTAATTGGTAAACTATTCAACCCCTTCTAGTTTTCCACAATTGGCATCGAGCTTCGTTACCAAGTTTCTTGAAGTATATTGTACTTTAAAAACTTGATACGATCCATAGTTAATTAAAACTACAAAGAAGGTTTTCATAAAACAAACACCATGTTTTATCAAAAACTATATGTTTGGATGTTGATTCGATAACAACATTTTTCTTATTTCCTTTTCCATTTAATTGCACTAATATTCCTTGTCATGTTGATTAGTCAAAGCTCATACCCACCAAGCTTTAGGAGTCGCTTGGTAACAAGAATACCTTCCTTAAGAAGGTATCTTAAACTCAAAGGAGCGGGAATCGTCTAAGTGACATTTGTTGTGTCATTTGCAAAGACATTCCTAAGTGCATTCGAGGTATGACTTTCCACTTATATCTAAATGATATTAGTTTAATAAATAAGTGTTATCTCGTTAGGCATTTATTTGAGTAGATTTCGTGTTTACATGTTTTACATGTAGCTTCATTAGAAGCTTTTTCTCACATCGTGTCACTCTCCGTCTAAAAATCATGGTTTATAAAACTTGTGTTTTGTCTTACTTAATCCAAAAATCATATCTTCTAATAATAAAACAAAACACAAATCTCAAAAATCCTCCTTCCCCATAAATACTTCCACCGTCAACCCTTCTATCAAACCATCACTTTCTCAAATCTTCCAATTTCAAAAATTTCCTCTCATTTAAAAACTTCATCTTCCTCCTCATTTCATCTCAACCGAAACCAAGAAGATCCGTCATCTACATGGTTTACATCGCACTCGTGTTCATCGCCATAACACTCATCGCACTTGTGTTCCCTATGATGAAGTTCACATACGGAGACATTTACTTTGTGTTGTTAATCTATATTGGGGTCATATACCCGATTCTTTGTATCATCCTTAGCATTGAAATGCAATATTATTAATAATCTAGTTTATCTAGGTTATCTTTGTTATAATGTGTTTTTTCATTTCTTTTGATCTATATGTTTTATATTCTTTCATGATACATTAGAAGTCATGTATGCATGCTAAAAGAAAATGTAGGTTAAAACATATTTCGTGATACAAAACCCAGAAACCTTTGTTTTGTCAAATGCATTTACGGTACTCTGAGATCCACGGATCCCGAAAGTTATACTAGCCGGATCCCTTTTGTAAAGGAACCGTGGGATCCGTCCTACTGGAAAACAATTTTCATGCAAGATTAAAAACCACTATCTTTCTATAAGTAATAATCCATTAAGATGTCAAAACCATGAGTAAGTTAAATGTTAAAAAAAAAACCATTGTTAATAAAAATCTAGTAAAAACATTAGATAATCATTGGTTGATCACAAACATGTCCTTTCATTACCGTATCATTCCTATAGGTTCAATTATGACGCATGAATATGAGTTTGATTTTTCACCACTAGCGTCTACACTCCGAACATCTCCTTGAACCCAACACACCGGCAATCATGTCCGTGGGTTCAATAATCTCGAAACCGTCACTTCCATGAAGGACGTGTGACACCTTCTACTGATTCGAAGAAGGTATCAATACCTCCTTCCGAGCCATAGGACTAGAATGTCTTCTTGAAATCAACGAGAAGATATGTCCAAGGTTCATAATGTAATTCTTCCGTCAAGTTGAACTCGTTAACGAGGATCACTCTCATCTCTTTGGTTTTATATCAAAACCAAAAGTTCACTCTAACCCTTGGGCATTTTGCTCATATCCTCCGAATTCCAAATCATGGACAATGTGCCTTCACCAAGATTGGTCTCTTGATTCTCTCTCAACTTTCGTGAAGAAAATAGCCCATATTGCTCTCACATACCTTCCCCGGAAGACTTGATTCGCATAATATGCAAACCTCATCACTCCAATCCCAACATTATCCATACACGGGATATTCGAGAAGAGTACAAGCCTCTTGCTCTCATCCTACGTGAAAATGTTTGGAGTCTTAGGGGAAATCGAGAAATCCTTCCCGCTTGTTGTGCTCACATGTTGTACTGTTTGCTAACACAACAACCATACAATCTCGCCTACTTCTTCGCAAGGCGAATTGCAAATCTTCAAAGCTCCAAGAACAAACTCATTCCATATGGAATGTTCTTGACGCGTCTCTATCATAATGTCATGCACTTTCATCCTTAATTTCAAAGTCCGTTATGCGTTTCTTGTGAACAAGATGATGGAACATTGAACATTTACCTCATGAAGACGTTCTTCATTCCCGAATCCGCCAACACTCATCAACCATTTGATGATCCATCTAGCAAAAACACTCAAGGAACTTAGTAGTATTTCAAATAGGATCAATCTTCTTCTATTCGTGCTTTATCAATGTAATCCTATTTCTTTCATGAAATAAAACATCTTACATTTGATGTCTTAGAAATCTTTTTAGACTATCCTTGAGATATAATGCATTGCCAAGATCATTGCATACCTTTAGTAAAGGTCCTGCTGAGCAGATGGGCGGATCCCAAAGATTGTGCTAGACGGATCCCTACACTTAGGGAACCGTTGGATCCGGCAAACAGAAAATTCAATTGCAAGCATTATATTTCAAATATATCCTTAGAACATCTCACTAAGCCAAACATAGGGTCTTAAGGCAGATTAAGCCCCTATCAAGATAGGTTGAAGGTTAAGTCCTTGTCAAGATAGGTTGATCTTTCCTACTCATTCCAACTCACATAGATCACACTCTAAGACATTTGTAGATCTACCATTTCGTTTTTAAATCCATTACTCTTCTGCTCTCAAAACTCACACATCATGTTTCATATGATTTTTCATATCTAAACGTTGGAAGTCTCTCAATTATGGTCATAATCATCCTTATATCAAAATTGGTCAAAGTTGATCAAATTCTAGCTTTCTCATCTCAAAAGCCTTTAGGATATTTTCCAAATCACAATCCTAAGTCAAAACCTGATCTCTAGGATCACTTAGCTTCAATTGACACTCTAAATCTTTAGTGTCATCCTTGCTTATCCATTGATACTCTTGAAAGTTCTAAATCCTTCCATAAATAACAATCATTAGCTACATCATTCATTACCTTCAAGTACTCAAGCACCCCTTCATTTAAAACCTTTAGGAGGACTGAAACACTCAAGATGATATAGGTCTTAGATCTTATAAACATCATTTCCACTCTTTCATAACTGCTGAAAGCCGGATCCCTAGGATTAGCCTAGACGGATCCCTCTGAGGAAGGAACCGTGGGATCCGGATGACAGTTTAGGCCAAATCTTGCTAAAACAATCATTTCAACTCATCTTCCTAACTCAAACAATCCATCTCATCTTAAATGAGTTCCTAGAACAGCACAACCTCTGTAGTTGACTCTTGTGCATGTTAATCATGACATTCCAATGAATCCTAGTGGAGTAAGTCTTAAATGCAATTGCCAAGTTCTTCCCTTTATAAGCCATATTGCTAAGAACACTTTAGTCATCAAACACAAACATAATTATCAACAATTGCAACCATCTCCCTTAGTCATCTCATCATGAGAAAAGCTCCTAGTGCTAACTCATCCACTCAAGAACCACCCAAGAAACTTGCTAGAATCATACATCAAGTTTCCTCAACCGAATCATCTCGGTTAAGTCCACCAATGCTAGGATTTCCCACACCAAGGAAACCAATCAAACTAATCCCCAAGAAGAGTGTTCCCACTAGGATTTCATCACCGAATTCTACTATACCAAACATACCCTCCACAACTCAACCAACATCATTAGTGCCTAGAGCCACCTCAAAATCATCTCCACACTCTCATAATGTAGAAGAGTTACCTTCTTGGCCATCTCATATTTCACCATTACCAACAAAGTCACTTGAAAAGATTGAGCAACAAAATCAAAGTGTTGAATCAACACATGGTCCAAAAGTAAACTCTATCATTCCTCCCAATAGTCCATTTTGGATTATGAGAAGACATCAAAGGCAACCACCCGACCACATGGAAGATGATGCTTCTTTACCTCCACCCTCAAACATTGTAGAGCCATCACCTAATGAGCCTCCACCAAATCCTTCTTCATTTGAAGATCCTCAACCCACTTCACTTGAACTTCCACTTCAAGAAACTCAAAACCATGACAATGATTTCTATCATTGTAAACATGTTGAAAGATTGAAACATGAACTAGATAGATTGATACATGAACTACGTGAAGAGCAACGTTTCATGTTTCATCACCTCCTCGAACGTTTCGAAGAGGTCAACAAGCCTAAACTACAATGAGCATCATAGTCAAAAGCTCAAACTTAGAATGCTTAGGAAACTTTTCTAATCCTTGATCATCATTAAGTTGTAGTTGAACCTTGAGTGGGTAACTCATTAGCATTAGTAGTACTTGTATGGCTAGTTCATTCTCTTAGCTTTAGAGATTTGGTTGGATATCTCTTGTTTTATTGAATGAACATTTATATGTTTTGATTATTCATGCGTTGTGCTCTTTATTGCACACATATATTGTCTCCACACTAGCACTGTTGACACATCTTCACCGTTGAAGAAACGTCATCGATGGCGGATCCTACAAAATGCCTAGCGGATCCTCCAAGAAGGGAACCAAGGATCCGTGGATCAAGTACAAACTTCTACTAACATAAGTCTTATTTGCAGAAATTATGTACTATACTCTTGTTTTCTAACCTTTGTTTTGTAGTTATTCAAAATACACATGAAGATGTTGACACCATAAAGCTAGGGGGAGCTTTGTGTCAAACGACATTGCAAAATCACTTGCAACTTAATCCAATTTTGGATTACACTTCATGATACCCCATTGCAACTTTGCAATATTCAAGGGGGAGCACGTTTTCGTCACTTGGACGAACCATTTGCAAGCATAAATTGCAAACACAATTAGTTTTACGTTATGTCCTTGACGCCCTTTCAAAGGGATGGACTCGTCAAGGGGGAGTTAAGACGAGTACCATTCCCGTCACTTGCTCTCTTTATATCTTTACATAACTTTTCTTATAAAAATTGTGTTAGTTTCTTTTAACACTTTTTGTTTCGACAAAAGGGGAGAAGAAAGTAAAAACTACAAATTCAAACTTTTACAATTTTAGCTTTTCCTTAAAATAATTTTATGTTTTGTCATCAACAAAAGGGGAGATTGTTAATACAAATAAGCCAGAAAACGCTTATTTATATTTCACGATCTTTTAATGTTTTTTCGATAACAAACGTAAAATCATTTTTACGAAACAAAAGGATACGTAAATAGTTTGAGTTAATAGTTTTCTAACACACTTACATTTTCACATAAAACACTAAAACAAGTATAAGTGTTTTTATGATTTAGATACATATGTACAACAACTAGTGTTTACATATTGGGTTAGCATATACTTTACTAAGTATATACTAAAATGGGTAAAAACATGTAAATACCAAAATGGGTAAAAACTAAGTGTGTACTAAAATGGGTATATATAAGTACATACTAAATGGGTAAAAACTAGCAAATGGTATTGACCCATAACCCATGGTTTCATACAAACCACTTAACCAAGTTCATTGTATCTAGAAAGAAAACCATAGATCAACCCATAACCCATGACCCATGACCCATAACCAAAAATACCCATGGGCAAGAGGGCGTTCCACGGATCCACGGCTTTGTGCTAGCGGATCCCAGTGGAAGGATCCGTGGGATCCGGAGCAAGAGATAATTTTCTCTATAAATGAGAGCCATTTCTTCCTTTCTATGATGAATTTACACACATACTTTCCCCAAATATTCTAACCCTCTAACCTCAGATCCAAGTGATCTATGTAGTTTGTCTTTTTTTTTTGTGTGATCTTCTAGGTTCCTTTTAAAGGAAAGATCACCACTTCTTGAAGACGTGCAAGCTCAAGTCCATGAGTTGCCATGCTTCATCATCATCAAGACAACGAAGGTTCTCTTGTTGATAGTTCTACCTTTCTCCATAGATGTTGGGTTGAAGGCATTAGTGAAGAATGCCGAGAGTGTCAAGATGAACGCAGTAGTGAAAGATGCTCATCATTCGTGTCAAAGCATTAGTGAAGAATGCTCAAGGTGTCAAGACGAAGGCATTAGTGAAGGGTGCCAAGCGTTGTGTCAAAGGCATTAGTGAAAGATGCCAATGAATCAAATCAAGTCGCATTTGGGAAGAATGCCTAGGTCGTATAATCGATGAGGTGCATTGTTATACATATAAGTATTTGTTTATTTCCAAGGATGGTGATATCCTTGATGGTATTGTAACAAGGAGAGGATATCCTTGATATTAGGTGTTGTGTTGTGAAGGGTAGTAGTTCCTCCATAGTAATGGAACTAGGTGCTTAGCCTAGTACCTAATAAAGGGTAGGCGACGTTGTGATATGATTAGTTCTCCTAAGGTGTGAAAGAACTCGGTGGTTAGCCTAGCACCGTATAAAGGGTAGGCGACGTTGTGTTAGGTGTGGTTCGCCTTGGTGTGAAGGAACTCGGTATTTAGCTTTGTACCGGAAAAAGGTTAAGCGGCGTTGTGAAGGCGCTCCGCCATAAGAAGATTGGTGTAGTGTTTACGAACTCTCGAGTAGGTGACTCGGGAGTGGAGTAGGGCAAGGAAGGTGTCCTTGTAGCCGAACCACTATAAATACTCGTGTTGTGGTTTTGTGCTTCTTACCCTTATCCTTTCATTACTTACCTTTATATGCTTGTTTATCAACATCCAACACACACACCCAAATAGATTGACATAAGTCGATCTAAATAGTTTAAAAGGAAGTTTTAATTGGTAAAACTATTCAACCCCCCCCCCCCTTCTAGTTTTCCACAGCGGGTTGAGGAGGATAACTAGTTTGAGCCCATAAAGCAAGTTGTTGATTATCCGGAAGTGACGGAGTGACAGGGAGTCCACAGAGAGCCCTTTATTTGTCAACTTCTTTTTTATGGGGCTTCAAATAGTCGTACAACAATCCGTATGATGCATGATGAAGATTCTTCGCTTGACGGAGGAAAATGACAAACTTTTCCCATTCAGGACCAAGACTACTTAGGAACTTAGTGTTGATTGCAATTCTTGGCATAATGATGTTGTGTTTGTCCAAGTCATTGATGATGTCTGAAAAGCGATGATAATATGACTCTAATGTCTCTCCGGGTTCAATCATGAAGTGTTTATAAGCCAAGTAGATTTTGGATTCCATGTCTTTTGATTGAGTGCGTTGCCTTCCATGAGAAGATGAATATGTTCCCACATTGCTTTTGCGCTTTTGAGCATCAACACTTGAAGGATTAGATTGGGTAATCCTAAAGGATATATTGCATTGCTATCTCATCGACTTCGAAATGTAGAAGTTCATCACCGTAAAGGTCGCAGCCGGCTGCAATGTTTGTGAGATCATCTCTTGGTGGAATAGCATTTTGATCTCCGGTGTAACGACAGTGAGCATCCGAAATGGACCTTCAAGATGACCTTCTTTAAGAACTTTCCATGTGGCTTCTTTAGATCACAAAACCTAAAGAACCTAATCACCCATTGATCATAATTACCGGGAGTGAGCATTGGAGGTCTATCAAGTGAGCCAGCTTCATGAATTGATTGTTGGCTACTTAATGCTTCACACATCTTGCCAAACCATGTCAGTTCCATCATAGTACTCCTGGATGGATGTTGATTGTAAAAGTTTGTGTAAGGTTATACTTGAAGACTAGGTGGTGGTTGAACCATTTGTGGAGTATGTTGTTGATTAAATTGTTGTTGATAAATTTATTGTTGTTGATTAAATTGTTGATGTTGTGGACTTAGTTGTTGTTGTTGTTTTTGTTGTAGTTGATTATACATGTAAGGAAAGTAATTAGAGTATAGAGGTTGAGACATGTTGAAAACTTGTGTTGTTAAATGGACCTTTGTAGTCAAATGAAACGTTGTTGATGAAGTATCCTTAGGCGTAGAAACCAAGTGTAGGCAAAGTGATACTTAGGCGTAAAAACACCAAACTTACGCGTAAAAGTGATATTTACGCGTAGGATTAGCTTACGCGTAAGACTTGAGAAACACTAAAGTTATGCGTAAACCGAAAGTTAGCGTGAAAACTTAGGCGAGGATTAGCTTATGCGTAAGATGAGCTTAGGCGTGAAGAAAATCTTATACGGAAAGAGTTCTACGATAAGTTTGAGCTTATGCGTAAGATTGAGTTTTGCCTAAAAATCCTTTACACTATCACAAAGTAAAAGATATCCAAAGTCGAAGTGTTTTCGGGCTTATCCAAGCAAGAAAACACCGAGTAAACCACAAAAGCGAAGATCGATCCAAGGAAAAGTTACGCGTAAAAGAGGGTTTTGATACGCGTAAAACCTAACCAAAATGATTTACGCCCAATGATGTTTCTAAACCGATTTTGTGATGAAACGACTTCAATATCACCAAAATAACACAAAAGTGTGAAACTTGATGATCCAAAACTACTAAACACCTTATGCGTAGAAATATACCCACGTATAAAACCAAGCTTAAAAACAATGATCCACGCGTAAAGTTTGAAACTTTTTGCTAAAAACATATATTTTAACACCTAAAAACGTTGAAAGTACAAGAATCTTGGATTAAAAAGTGTAAAAAATAAGTTTTTAAGCGTGACCAAGTTTTGAAACCGTGAGTTACGCGTAGAACCAAACAACTTCAAAAACAAATAAACTTTTCACCCAAATATTTGGCGAATGATACCACTGTTAGGTCACCATGTTTGTAACACAAGCATCAATAGAAGAAATAGATGAAGGAGAGATCGGATGAACAACACACACACACACGATATGAACTATGTGAAGAGTTATGCGTAGGTGAAATGTATGAATTGAACAACCAACCTTCAATAGAAGGTTTACAAGAGGTATTTATAGGAGGGAACTAGGGCAACACTCCAAGTTCCCATCCTTTTACTTATTGGGCTTGGCCTAGGCTTATGGGCTTTCTACATAAGCCTAGCCTTGATTACTAACATAAAAGCCATATTAAGCTAACTATTACATATGAATCACTAACACTTGAAATATAGTTTAGGAGTGATTCCAACATTTTCTAATGAAGCCACGTATATCACATAAGTATATAATGAATATTTAAATAAATGAAAAATAAATATAAACATATAAGTTTCCATTTAGTGATATGCAAGCATACTCATACTTAGCTAATGTTGCTTAGAGATAAATTTTATGAAAAACATACCTCTATTGCAATTTGAGTGTCCCTTTCTTTTGACAAAAAGTATCAATGGATAACTCCGGTTTCTTCAAGATCTAGTTGGTAGTATGTTTAGACACCGTTTTTGAAAAGGTTATCTTATTACCAAGGAATCCAGATGGCTTGTTTATTGTGAGATTAGCTAAACAAGAAGACAAGAAATGTTAGTGCATTTTGTAAGACAAAATAAGGTGTAGAACAATTAATGTTTTCATCTAATCAACATCCAAAATGAGTGTTCTTAAGACATAGTATTTGTTTTTAAATAGTTTCCTTCTTTGTAGTTTTCAATCATACACGGATCGTATCAAGTTTTTAAAGTACAATATACTCTAAGAAACTTGGTAACGAAGCTCTGGTACCAATTGTGGAAAACTAGAAGGGGGGGTTGAATAGTTTTACCGATTAAAACTTCGTTTAAACTATTTAGATCGACTTATGTCAATCTATTTAATGTGTGTGTTGGATGATGATAGATAAGCATATAAATAAGTAATGCAAAGATAAAGAGTAAAGGAACACAAAACCACGACACGAGTATTTATAGTGGTTCGCCACAAGGACACCTTCCTTGCCTACTCCACTCCCCGAGTTCCCACTCGAGAGTTCATAAGCACTACACAACACAAGCTCCTTAATGTGGCGGAGAAGCCTTCACAACGTCGCCTACTCTTTATCCGATACTAGGCTAGACACCGAGTTCTTCCACGGGGTAGAACCACACCTATCACAACGTCGCCTACACTTTATCCGGTACAAGGCTAGATACCGAGTTCCATCACAGCTACTACCCAACACTACACCACTACACGACTACCCCAAAGGAGACACACTCCTTATTACAACATCATAAGACTCAAAGTAACTATCTTGTACATCGATGCACCATATCGAATGTACACCCTTGGCACCTTTCACTAATGCCTTTAACACGACCCTTCGGCACCTTTCACTAATGCCTTCGACACGACCATTCGGCACATCACTAATGCCTTCAACACAACAAATCTATGGAAGGAGAAAAGAACTATCAAAAAGATACACTTCAGTGGTGTTGATGATGACGAAGCTTAGCAACTCATGACCTTGAGCTTGCACGTCTTCAAGATGTGGTGATCTCGCCTTTAAGAGGAACCTAGAGAATCACACAAACATAAAACTACATAGAATGATCCTTTGGATCAGAGGTTAGAGATGTTACAATACTAAGAGAGTATGTGTAAAAGTGGTGGTGAGCAAGAGAGAAATGGATCACTATTTATAGACAAAATGTTCATCGTCCCACGGTTCCCACGGATCCCTCCCGTAGAGGATCCTACCGGTTCAACTTTTAAGTCCGGTTTCGAGTTGCACACCGGGTTATGGGTTATGGGTTATGAACCATGGGTTATGGGTAATGGGTTATGGATACCCAACAAGATGCAATGTATCTAGACATTGGTTTATGGGTCTTGGGTCATGGATCATGGATAATACCCAACATGACTTCATGCATGATGTCATGCAATGGGTCATGGGTTATGGATCATGCTCCATGGATATGGGTTATGGACTTTGGATTTTACCCAACAACATTCATTGTACCTAGTCAATGGATCATGGGTCATGGGTCATGGACTTAGGTTTTTATCCATTACATTACCCATTTCAATATATATAAAGTATATATGTACATTTTCATATTATGTAAAACTAGTTGTTATACATATGCATTTCTATAAGATGTAAACAATATTACTTGTTTAGTGTTTGATATGAAAATGTAAGTGTGTTAGTAAACTATTGGCTCAAACCTTTTACGTTTTTTATTTGTTTCGTTAAAATGATTTTACGTTTGTTATCGAGAAAATATTAGAAGATCGTAAAATATAAATAAACGTTTTTATGGAATGTGTTTTAGCCAATGTAAGTTCTTAAGCATGCATTAATTTAAAAACATGTCAAGGATTGAGATGTGCGAAAGAAAAAAAATACAAGAACACATTATGCGAGAAATAAACGAGATAACTACGACATTAATTATATTTCATTTCAACGCTTAGAGCAATATAAAGGATCGGATATATGATACAAATGTAGATCAACAAGACAAAGTAAATGTCTCTATGAGAAAACTTGATCATGGGATACACGAGAGTGATGAGTGATATGAAGATGAGCACGGGGGCGATGTAAACCATGATGATGGAGATCTTTCTTGGTTTTGATTTCTCAAAGTGAGATGAAGAAGAAGATGAAGTTTGAATGTGAGGTATTTTGAAAATGGAAGATTTGAAAAATGAGGTTTGTTGGTGATATTGGACGATCGAACGGGGTTTTATGGGGAAGAAGAAATTTTTGAGATTTGTGTTTTGTTTTATTAGTATTTAGAAAGATTTGATTTTTAGAAATTAGGTTAAGATAACACATATTGATATACCTAGTTTTAGACGGATGATAACACATATGCACGAAGGTTAACTAATGAAGCCACGTATATCACATAAGTATATAATGAATATTTAAATAAATGAAAAATAAATATAAACATATAAGTTTCCATTTAGTGATATGCAAGCATACTCATACTTAGCTAATGTTACTTAGAGATAAATTTTATGAAAAACATACCTCTATTGCAATTTGAGTGTCCATTTCTTTTGACAAAAAGTATCAATGGACAACTCCGGTTTCTTCGAGATCTAGTTGGTAGTATGTTTAGACACCCTTTTTGAAAAGGTTATCTTATTACCAAGGAATCCAGATGGCTTGTTTATTGTGAGATTAGCTAAACAATAAGACAAGAAATGTTAGTACATTTTGTAAGACAAAATAAGGTGTAGAATAATTAATGTTTTCATCTAATCAACATCCAAAACGAGTGTTCTTAAGAAATAGTATTTGTTTTTAGAAAGTTTCCTTCTTTGTAGTTTTCAATCATACACGGATCGTATCAAGTTTTTAAAGTACAATATACTATAAGAAACTTGGTAACGATGCTCTGGTACCAATTGTGGAAAACTAGAAGGGGGGGGTTGAATAGTTTTACCGATTAAAACTTCGTTTAAACTATTTAGATCGACTTATGTCAATCTATTTAATGTGTGTGTTGGATGATGATAGATAAGCATATAAATAAGTAATGCAAAGATAAAGAGTAAAGGAACACAAAACCACGACACGAGTATTTATAGTGGTTCGGCTACAAGGACACCTTCCTTGCCCTACTCCACTCCCCGAGTTCCCCACTCGAGAGTTCGAGCACTACACAACACAAGCTCCTTAATGTGGCGGAGAAGCCTTCACAACGTCGCCTACTCTTTATCCGACACTAGGCTAGACACCGAGTTCTTCCACGAGGTAGAACCACACCTATCACAACATCGCCTACACTTTATCCGGTACAAGGCTGATACCGAAGTTCCATTACAAAGGAGGAACTACTACCCAACACTACACCACTACACGACTACCCCAAAGGAGACACACTCCTTATTACAACATCATAAGGATATCAATATCCTTTAACCCAGTAACTATCTTGTACATCGATGCACCATATCGAATGTACACCCTGGCACCTTTCACTAATGCCTTTAACACGACCCTTCTAACCTTTCACTAATGCCTTCGACACAACCATTCGGCACCTCACTAATGCCTTCAACACAACACTTCTATGGAAGGAGAAAAGAACTATCAACAAGATACACTTCAAGGTGTTGATGATGACGAAACTTAGCAACTCATGACCTTGAGCTTGCGTCTTCAAGAGGTGGTGATCTCGCTTTAAGAGGAACCTAGAGAATCACACAAACATAAAACTACATAGAATGATCCTTTGGATCGGAGGTTAGAGATGTTACAATACTAAGAGAGTATGTGTAAAAGTGGTGGTGAGCAAGAGAAATGGCTCACTATTTATAGACAAAATGTCTCATCGTCCCACTTGTTCCTCCCGTAGGATCCATTCTTGGTTCAATTTAAGTCCGGATTCGAGTTGCAAACCGGGTTATGGGTTATGGGTTATGAACCATGGGTTATGGGTTATGGATACCTAACAAGATGCAATGTATCTAGACATTGGTTTATGGGTCTTGGGTCATGGATCATGGATAATACCCAATATGACTTCATGCATGATGTCATGCAATGGGCCATGGGTTATGCATCATGCTCCATGGATATGGGTTATGGACTTTGGATTTTACCCAACAACATTCATTGTACCTAGTCAATGGATCATGGGTCATGAGTCATGGACTTAGGTTTTTATCCATTACATTACCCATTTCAATATATATAAAGTATGGGAATATATTAGCTACAATTAATTGTAGCCAATTGACTACAATTTTGTACTAAAAATGTGGGTCCCTGATTATTTTTGTGAGTCATGATTCTTCTGTAGGTCCCTGAATCATTGCTAGTGTATTTTTTAGGAAGGATTGTAGCCAATTGGCTACAAAAATTGTAGGCAAGATATTCCCATAAAGTATATATGTACATTTTCATATTATGTAAAACTAGTTGTTATACATATGCATTTCTATAAGATGTAAAAAATATTACTTGTTTAGTGTTTGATATGAAAATGTAAGCGTGTTAGTAAACTATTGGCTCAAACCTTTTACGTATTTTATTTGTTTCGTTAAAATGATTTTACGTTTGTTATCGAGAAAATATTAGATGATCGTAAAATATAAATAAATATTTTTATGGCTTATTTGTATTATATACTAGTATATTTTTGCAAAAACACCTTAAATCTACCTTATTATGCGAGTAGATAACATACGACCCTAGCCTTGTGTAACTTTAGTTGAAGAATTGCTTCCATAACCTAAAGTGTTATAGGTCTTTTTCTTGTCATTTTTTTTTAACTCGGGTATAACATATTAAATTTTAGTATTTTCGTTACTAAACATTAAATTCCATCCATTTTAATTTCCTCTTATTCTATCTTCATCTCTTATTTAAACAAATGGTTATTGTTAAAAGTAATGAAGTAGTTTTAAAAGACATTAGAAGTAACAAATAACTACTAGAAGTACGTAAAGACATGGCTTAGTAGGCCAATATTATTGAATACATACATAATCTGAAGTGGAAACCATGCATGCAAATATGCAGTGCAACCTAATTATAGTAGGCCAATAAATCAGTTGAACCAGAGGCTTAGGAACCGATCACTCAATAGGAACCAACTCAATATTGATCCCTGAGACAGTTAGATCTTCGCAACCTGCCCTTGCCACCAAAGCCACAACCGCATACTCTTTGTCTTCAGTATGTGTGTCCTCCAAAAGCTCATCTAAACCGAACCTCGCTGCACTTGGCATCAACATTCCACCTTGGTTGCCGCCGTGTGGAACCTGTGCAAAACAACCAGCAAACTGAGGATCACATGGTGTTGGCAGCTCCGACGCCTTGGTATCTTCTTTAACGTTATCATTCACAAACACGTCGAATTTCACAAACTTGTTGCTGTTGAATTGTATCCCGTTTATACACAAAATCTCTTTCGCCTTGGCCTTCTCCTCGGGACTTCTGTTTTTAGCTGGCCTCATCACACGAACCTTAAGGAGTGGATCCACAGCCGCTGGGGGCTTAAAGGCTCCATCTACCGTTTTTACCTCTCCATTAAGAGCGCTCGATAAATCTTTGGACTTCTCCTTACGTTGGGCTGGCCGACTGTTCTTCCAAGGGGTCTCTGAGTACTCAAAATCGTATTTGAGCTTATCTATGTTGACAGAGTCTTCGTTATAGACACGTACAAGATTCTCATTCTCGTCATAGAACACATATGATGAATTTAACCAGTCAGCCACTTTCGGTTCTGAAGCAATGCGTGAATCCTTCCACAGTTTCCACATACACGTTTGCATGGTGAACGTAAAACAAAGGGTCATATCCTGCAGAGTAGAAGTTGCCCATGTCCTCTCCATTAGGACTACTACTACTTCTTGATTGACCCACCCATATGTGTACAGCAGTGTGAGAACTCCTTTCCACAGACCCGGCTAACTTCTCTTGATCCTTGCCAGCCCTGTATTTTCCTCCGAAGAAGCTTTCGGAATCACTTGCGTTACTTTTTAAATCTCGATACACTACACTGAGATTGCAGGCTTTCAGTCTTTTACTGTCTAGTTCTTTCACATATTTGTTTTTTTCCTGGTCATTACTGAAGAACAGATCTACTACTTCTGGTGGGAGATGACCCTGGTTCCGGTATTTGTCATAGAGAGGATTTTGTTTTCCGTCATCATCTATTTCTTCTACAAAAATTTTAGGAATTGTCATTCCTTCGGGATTGTCCCAGTTCCAGTAAGGTAACGCGAAATCGTCATCCCCACTGTACTTTCTGAGAATTCTTTCATAGAAATAAAGGTACCAACGATGGAATGGAAAGAAGAGCCACGAGTTATGAATCTCGATATTGATATCTGGGAAACCACTAGCGACTTCAGTATAACCACTGTTACAATAAGCACAATGAATTTTAGCTTGGCTCACGAAACTGTGCGGGTGGTCATCTGGGAGATCCCGAATGGCTTGAATGGCTTTCTTGTAGCTATCCACTTGCTTTTTTGACCCTTTATGTGCCCGCCATCGCATCCTGATCTTTTCTTTACTTGGAAACTTAAACGGCTGAATCATCTTGCCGAGGCTAGGAGGGCAGCATTTCCCTGTCCTTAAAGCATTCTCCGGCTTAAAGCCTGTTTTTGCTTCCTGGCATGAGGACGTGATATCAGGAGCGGTTATGGGAAGAGCCAATGCTGAAGGCAACGAAGCGACGTTTGCAGCCGTATAGAGTCCACCAAGCCCCACAAGGAGGTTCCTTCGGTCTACATTATTGGGTAGTATAAGCTTTTGTGTTTCGGGTAGTATGAGTCAGTTTTCATTGTCTTCTGGTGAAGCGTTGCATGAGACTCTGAACCCACGGGCTTGCTTGGTTCGAGTCTTGAAAGATGGTTGGGTGATGAATGGTGTATTAGTGAACGTAGATGTTGGTGTGCATGAAGAGGTAGTGAAGGTGGTGGAAAGTAGGAGTACTGAAGATGGCATTATAGTAAAGAAAGAGGAGTACGTGTTTGTGAATGCATGTATTGGTCCGTGAACGAACTCCAATTTATAAGGGGACCGGCAACACTCTTAGGCATGGATTCGGCATCATGCATGCCGATCGGCATGCCCATTGCCTCCTCCTAGGCATCATTCGGTGTGGTATGAATTGGACCAAATTCGGCATTTTTTGCCGATTCTACATCAACAAGAACATGCATGTGTTTGTGTGTTATATTAATTTCCACCAATCATATTGCTTCATTTATATTAATGAATGTGAGGTATGGGTTAAGCGTAGTTCTTGCTAAAAATCTATTATTATGTATGAGATAGGTATGAGATGAGTTGGAAGGATATTATTGGTGGGTGATTAGGCATGAAAAATCTTGTTAGGCATGGTTGCCACCACCCTAAGGATTTCATGTGTAAAGAGGACATGATAGAGTTGAATAAGTTGGAAAACTCTTTTTTTTATACACAGATTTTCACGGAGGTTTTTTGAAAGCAGTTTTTCTATTTTTAAGTAGGGATAAGGCTGTCTACATCTTACCTATTTCATACCTCGTGAAAGACGGGATTGGGTTGAGTGTTGGTGATTTCAGTGTCATCAACTATTTTAGGTAATCGGGATTTACTATGAGACTAATGGGATTTCATATTATGCTCGGATACAACTATACAAGTTAGGGAAGTGTGGAGTGCACACCCGTTTGAGCTAATATGTTTCCACCACGACAAAGACGCAAGGGTCAAGGGGGTTGCGCCCCCTTGAAGGATCAAAGGGCAGAGCCCCTTACTAGAGTCCCGCTCCCAAGTGAGCGGGCAGGGGTCGAGAGGCAGCACCCCGACCCAAACGGTATATTTGGTGCTCCAAATGACTTACCCGTTATTCCCTCCTTTTTACCCAACCAATGTGACTGTTCATTAACAGTTGTGACTGTCGGTTATCAACCAACTTTAACTGCTTTTAACTGTCATTTAGAATTTGTTTATTAACAGATTCATTGTCTCATTATAACATACGAAAAACATATACAATTCATCGTTGTTTTTGCTTAGTATTCTTGTTCCTAGAAAACTAAGTGTTATTATTAAATTATCCCGATAAAGATTTCGTGATACCCAAGCATCTATAAAGTCGAAATACTATCCAGAAATATCATCACAACCCTAACCCCGATTTCTAACATTTAAGTTATATGTGTTAAGAGGACAATCTTGACGGACATGCACGGTACCACTTTTGATTGTCACAATATATAATTGCTGAATTTCTCATGATAAGGTCCCATATTTGTTCAAAAAAAAGGTCCCAAAATTCTGTTTGTCGCATCTAATGTCACCGTCTTCGTAGCATTATTAAATGTTTGTCGTTCTAGAATTCTAGAAACGTACGTATTTGGTTTGTGTAAATTCAATAAGATGTTTGTAAGATTTTTGTTGAAAATCTTGCGAAAAATCAATACTAAGATTTTTCTAGATGGAATAGTGTGGATAGGACATGTAAGCATATCGGTATATGATGATATCCGTAGAATTGTTATCACACTCAGTCGAATTTAACTTTACTTTGGATTTCCCTTATCTGGTTTCGTGTGTTTTGTTATTCGGTTCATATTTGTTTCCTTTTTTAGTAAATTCTTTTCTTTCTTTATTTTTATTTTTATTATTCTTTTTTCAAAGTTCATATTTCTTTCCTAAAACACGTACCAAACTATTTTTGATATATAATGCAGTATCATAACATAAATTTAAATGTGGTTTTTTTAACTCGTGTCATGTTGGCACAAGTTTAGACCATTAAATAAACATATTCATTTCTTTAAAAAACTTTATTTATATATAAAACAATGATTAATTTTTTAAACATTGTCAATTTAAGAAACTATTAGCATCAATTAACATGTAAATATGGTAATTTCACGTTGATTAAGGACTTAAAGCTTGTGCCATGATGAAAGAAGTAAGATTCCATATAAAATTACTCCACAATTACTCCTACTTTTGAAAAAGAAAAGGTTTCGGAACAACGTTTGGGTTCCATAAAGCGTGGGATTAGTTCGTATTTAAAGTCATGTTTCTCGAGTCACGTTTGTTCCAATATGATCATATTTTATAACTTAACGAGGATTTTTTATCCGCGTTTCGCTACAGGGTGCGGGGGTTTTATGTTGAAAAAAATACGTATAAGATTTCATTTAAATCGGTTTTTAGTTTTTACTCCTAGCATGTTTTAAGCATATACAAATAATTTCTAAATTTTAAACTTACATGCGAATTTTGATATGTCAGGAACTATTTATGTCAATTTAAGTTACAACGGAAATCTTTAGGGACAAATTATGTAATTTGAGCTAAATTGTAAGCAGTATTTAGGTAAATATTTATTTTCACAAAAAATAAAACCTTATAAATGATTTTTTCAAGATTAGGTAATTAAACTACATGGAGCAATTGAGTAAATTTATGATACATGTTTGGTCCTTAGGAATGTGATAACGCTACACACGTCGTTCGGGGTCAAAGGAACTTCCTTTTCGTCGAGCAAGTTTTTCAACACCCAGGCGATGAACCTAATCGTTGTAGTGTAGTATTAGGGTAAGCCACGGAATTGATATCGTTCTCTGGGGAATAGGAATGCTAGTGAGAAGTTACTACGCTAAGGTTGGGGTTGAGAAGATTATTTTTATCTTTTATGTTTTTAGGAATTAGAAAGGTACGAATCTCGGGTTTGGATTTGGGGTTGGTATTTCTACCGATTACTCTACTTATCTAATTATCTAATCTAAGGTGAGGATAGTCTATGTCTATTGTTGTGTGCTCGTATGATAGTTAAATACGTGTTTACCTAGATGCTACTACTCCCTAGTTATCTCCTATTGATGGTTGAATTGTCACGTCCTTATTCTTAACGCGTTGTGTTTTCTAAGGTCGTAAGGTGTGCATTCCCTAACTCTTTGAAGTCACCTTTAAGTGTGGTAAACGAAATCCACTAAGTTATTCATAAACTAACTTTGAGGTTATCTTTGGGTTTAGTAAACGAAATCCACTAAGTCATTCATAAACTATCAAAGATTTATCAAGTATTAAACACAACGATAGCCTAGTCGCACTCCTAAGCCAATTACAATTAAGATATGAGACAACCTAACAATAATTAACAACTATTACAAGATGATAAATTGAATATATGGATTAAGATATAATCAACAAATCATTACAAGATGTTTATAGAGTGATTGGAACCTTCAAAGTTCTTTGGAAAAACACCTATCTAAGCCCCGGAATCGAGTTAGGGTTTAGAGTCTACAAAAATGAAGTTATAATGTTATATTTATAAGCGATTTTACGTCGGCAAAGAGCGACGGCGTCACACCTAAAGAGTAACGCGTCATGACGACTTTTTTCACCAAACTGTAGATTTTCTCGTTACGTCACGTGGGCTTTGAATCACCTAAATCCGAGTTCGTATGCAAAAGTTATGGCCAAAACAAGATCATTTACTTATTTCGCGTGTTGCGACTTGTGACGGCACCTTATGGTTGTGATGCGTCGGCTTCATCTTCGACGCCGACCGGATCAAATCTAGGGCGTCGAGTTGTGACGCCTACTCTTTAAAACACAGGCCGTCACTTGTAAATGAGCAATTTGGCTCGAGCCGTCACAAAAGTGATGCGACGGCGTCATAAATAACACTGACGCCGTCACTTGTAGGACTGACGCGTCCCCTTGTATTTCAATGATCGAGTGGCTTGATTCTTGACTTTGGCCATTTTCTTCAGATATCCGCGCCTTTTCTTCCAAATTAGTGCCATTCCAAGAATTTGCCTTCAAGAGACCTAAAAGTGAAAAGGAACGATATTAAGTAATAACGGATACAAAGTGATCAAATAAGGGATTAAATGACCCCTAAAAAAGGTACATTTTAAAACCTTATCAAATATCCCTACACTTGGTATTTGCTTGTCCTCAAGCAAATGTGCTTTTAGCCAATTAATTTATAAGTTAGGGGTCATGAAGCATTGGTTTAAAACAGTCCACAACACATATAAGCCTCGCAAAATTCATAACAAGCACGGAAATTACATACCAGCACCTCACATGGGGTGTTTGGATACTCACATCTCTCTCGGGTGTATATGAAATATACCTAGTTGGAAATGGAAGATAAACACTCATTAACCGGTCATAGTACATAGATTACCATAGGCTTGAGAATAGATCAAACCTCTATCGCTTTGGCGTAAGCACCTAGGAAAGACTATCAAAGAGGTCTTTAAAGGGTTGTAATGTTAGGCTTACGGTAGGGAAACAAAGGGTTTGGTGGGATAGGCTATTTAGTGGTGGCAAGTCAAGAATCTTTATGTTACAAGCATACGAAGAATGGCGTTGCTAAGCCAAGACTCGACACTCTAAACTCTAGATAACTGAAACAAACAAATATAAATTAAAAGATAGATGTAGGATGGTAGCCGTTTTTTTTTTTTTTTTTTTTTTTTTTTTTTTTTTTTTGAACACTCTATTTTTTCTTTTCTCTTTTCTATATTTTTTTTCGATTTTTTTTTTCATATACTTTTACTCTACCATCCTCTACGGTAACATCAAAATGATAGGGATTTATAGGCACATCCCTACACTTGAGTTTTTATTACTCTAACACTAATTTGACCCGAATTGAAAAGATCAAAACACTTGAGGTACGTTATTACGCAAATAGGGGAATTTAACGTTCCCTTTCAATCATTTTATAAACTTTAACTTTTTCCCATGAGTCCCAATCATCCCAAAACTATGTACAAAGGATATGACTCGACTTAACAACTCATGCAAGCAACTAGATAATTGAACTAAGGGTTTAGGGTGATAACAAAAATGCACTAAAAGTGAGTGCATACAAGGTAGGCTAGGCGATTTAGGTGTATATTTGGGGGTGGGGTGTAAACAATGCTCTTCATTGATATTTTGGAAAAACCGAAACATCACGAGAACCGCGAAAAGATAGGCTCGAGGGGTTAACTAGGGTATCGTGTACTAAAGATGAGTACAACGCAAAGGGTGTGGGGAATTACTCAACCGATGTGGAAGAAGTAATTATATTACGGGTATCAAACAAGGGTTATCCTAATGCCTCTTATCATTTAGTTATTCCTAACTACACAAGTGTAGTCTTACTCGCGATCTTGGAATGCATCACAAAACAAGTTCTAGAATCTAATATACTACCGGTTCACACTCTAAGCATTAAAGATGAATGCTTTAATTCCTACTAATCTAAGGGTGATCCTCACATTTTGGGTGAAATTTGGGTGGTAAAGGTTTTTGTGCTAGTCATGCAACTTCCTATCCGTGAGACGCTTTTGTTAAGACTAATGGCCCACTCCTATATGTCATGAAAAATTTTAAATTTGGTGCCAAAATTACCCTAACCGACATTTTCTCATGGTTTATTACACAAATGCAATTGGACAAAGCAAATAGTCAAGGATAAGCATAGTTTCAAAGTTCCGTTTTATTTTCCCTCCCACACTTACACTGAACATTGTCCCCAATGTTCCCCGAAATATCAAAGTTATGATAATGGAAGGTAATTAAAAGCGAAGAAACTAATACTCCCCGATTAGCTCGGTAGGATCCGTGTGTGAACTAGTGGTTAAATCCTTTCCCAGAAAATATATGCGTGAAAAGCTCCTTCCAATCTTATGTATCTTCTTCTTGATAAATAAAACCTGCACACTTTAAGAAAACAAACAACCCAACGCATCAAACCGAACAAAGAAAAATCACAACAAGATGTAATTCGGACTTAAATAAGATATAATGCTTGTGGAATGGATGTTTGCGATTTTCTAGAAAAATAAGACCGAAAATTCCAAAAAATTTTATAAGTAGTACGTAAAACGAGAGAAAGTAAGAAGTTGTTTCTACTCCTCCCGACGCCGTCAGTTATCATGACAGAATCGGTCAGCGATTTTCGGAAAAATTCGGAAAAATTTTATCTTTAAAACTGGAAACATTTCACGCAAAACATCCATTATGACTCGATACAAGCATTTGACTCGAACAAACACACATATATATCTTTTTCAAGAATTGTAATTCTCATGTTCACGTTCTTTTAAAACGTGTGTAATCCTCCCTACACTTATCCCTTTTGTAAAATACCTTTATATGTAATTAAGACGAGGTTAAAGACAAAATAAAGCATTTTCACAAATTCAAACATGAGAATAAACATTCAATGAAAAGATATATGATACACAAACAAGCAAACAATTAAGCATGGGTTGCCTCCCACGAAGCGCTTTTCTTTATTTATGAGTCTTGTAGCTAGACTCGAAGTCGTGCCCCTACGTGACTTCATTGCCGTCCTTCTTTTCTTCCACTAAGCCTTCATCATAAGGTTGTAGACGTTGTATGCTCACTGTGAATTCTCTTCCAACTTCGTCTATTATGATAACGGTTTTATTTTTTAGATTAGTTTCTTTCACCGTATAAGGTCCAAACCATCTTGGCTTATTCTTTCCCCATAATGCTTTTATTCTTGATTTATACAAAAGCACCTTTTCTCCATTTAAAAATTCCTTAGGGTTCTTTTGAGTTTGTGGTATTGTGGTATAGTTATTTCCTAACCTTTTATCACGTTTCCACAATGTCGCATTTAACCCTTGAACCATGAATTCTCTAAGCCCTTTTTCCCATTCAGCCATTTTCTTCTTAACGACAATATTGGAGACCTGCGAATTCTTATCTTTTACCTTCTCCATAATCTTTAACGGATATCTCGGAACAATAGGTATCCTAACTTGTCCTTTTCCACTTTTGAGTATCATAATCCTTCACCGCATTTGATGGTTGCCTTGGCGGTGGTCGGGAAAGGTGTTCCCGGATTAATGGCGGGTTTTTATCTTCCTCAATGTCTACAATTGCAAAGTCCACGGATAGACAATATTGGCAACCTCAATTAAGACATCCTCCGCTATTCCTATGGGATAAACATATGAATGATTTGCTAAGGAAAGTCTAAGATTGGTCTTGGTCGGTTCCTCCTTAGTCAACTTATTATAAACCGACAATGCATTATGTTTACATCGGATCCACAGTCGGCCAAGGCATTTAGGTTCTCTAAGTCACCTATGCTACATGGAATTACAAAGTTCCTGAGATCTCTTGCTTCTTAGTTCTTGGCTTTCTCGAATCGATTCGTACATAGGTCTAATAGGCATGGTGTCATACTCTTCTTCTCCTATTTCACCTAAGAGGGCTTTCCTAAGAACATCATTGCACCTAAAGTTTTTCACTTGGTTAACGATTGTTTTCTTATTGATCTCATGCTTAAGGTAATTCTTGATGAATTTGGGTTCATCATCGGTCCGAACCTCATTCTTATCCTTACTATCCTTGCTTGCTCTCTCGTGCTCCTTCTTCTCAACTGCTCCATCCTCATCGGAAGCAACGGAAATGGCGTTAACGAGACAAAGTGGGGTGGCATGCTCATCGTTCCTCACTAGCACCTTCTGGAATCTTCGTCTTAGTGTACTCTTTCACTAAGTCCATCATCTCGCCATTTTTTCCTGTATTTCATCCCTTTGTCCATTGAAGGCTTTTAAGAGGGTGTCGAGCTTGGTTGTCATCTCGCTTTGTTGTTGCTTGAAATCGGCTTCAAGTTGCGTCAATCGAGCTTCTTGAGATGACATGAATTTGGACACCATTCCTCAAGACTAGTAGAAGTTCCGGTGTTTGGAGGTTGTTGTAGGATTTTCCTAAGTTATTTGGCTCGAGCTTAGGAGTCTTGTAGGAGCTCATTAGAATTTGACTTGATCTTCAAGTTCGAGCATCCTACGATTTGAAGGTTGCGAGTCAATGGGAGGCAAATAGACGCCTTATCGGTTTGGACAACTCACGGGGTCATTCCAACATTCGTTTTCATAGAGGCAAGGTCCTCTATTGTACCCCACGATTCTTCCACGGTGAGTTTACTAAGTTTACCACCGGCCGCTTGGTCGATGGATTTCTTAGTTGAGAAGTTGACACGATCGTAAAGATTTGGACTTGAAGCCAAAGATCAATGCCGTGATGAGGGACTTTGTGGAGCAAGTCCTTAAATCGAGTCCACGCCTCGTCTGAGTTTCGCCTTTACGTTGTTGGAACATCAAGATGTCATTCCTAAGTTTGGTAGTTCTCTCCGTGGGAAAAATTGGGCGAGAAGCGAGTGGTGAGATCATCCCTTCGGATGGATCCGGGGAAGTCGGTCAAGCCAATTACTAGCTTGGTCCGTAGAAGGCTGGAAGAGACGCAGACGCGTGGTCTCCCGAGTAGTAGCATCAAGGTCAATGGAATCGGCGGTTTGAAATCCTCGATGTCGATTAGGATCTTGAACGAAGTCCATGGAATGCACATCCGTTATGCACCAACCGGATGGTGTCGGATCGCAGGCGTAGTTTGGGCTTGGTCGGGAAGCTCAATGGTGTTCCTATAGCCTAGGTGGCTTGGTCTTGAGTATTCACCAAGAGTACGGGCTCTTGGCGGGTCATTTGGTGGTAGGTTGATGAATGGTGGTTGGTTATCACCTTCCATGATGAAAAGTGATGGGATTACGAACAAAGGTCACAAAGAAGGGGATAGACTAGAGAAAGCTAAAAATGAGAAAAATTTACTTGATAGGAATCAAGCAAAGAAACCTAAGCGAAGTGGACTACTAACTAGCTATTCTATTCCACAGCGTGGCGCCAAAACTTGATAACGCTACACGCGCGTGCTCGGGTCAAAGGAACTTCCTTTTAATCGAGCAATTTTTTCAACACCTAGGCGGTGAACCTAATCGTTGTAGTGTAGTATTAGGGTAAGCCACGGAATTGATATCGTTCTCTAAGGGAATAGGAATGCTAGTGAGAAGTTACTACGCTAAGGTTGGGGTTGAGGAAGATTATTTTTTATCTTTTTATGTTTTTGAGGAATTAGAAAGGTACAAATCTTGGGGTTTGGATTTGGGGGTTGGTATTTCTACCGATTACTCTACTTATCTAATTATCTAATCTAAGGTAAGGATATTCTATGTCTATTATTGTGTGCTCGTATGATAGTTAAATATGTGTTTACCTAGATGCTACTACTCCCTAGTTATCTCCTATTGATGGTTGAATTGTCACGTCCTTATTCTTAACGCGTTGTGTTTTCTAAGGTCGTAAGGTGTGCATTCCCTAACTCTTTGAAGTCACCTTTAAGTGTAGTAAACGAAATCCACTAAGTTATTCATAAACTAACTTTGAGGTTATCTTTGGGTTTAGTAAACGAAATCCACTAAGTCATTCATAAACTATCAAAGATTTATCAAGTATTAAACACAACGATAGCCTAGTCGCACTCCTAAGCCAATTACAATTAAGATAAGAGACAACCTAACAATAATTAACAACTAGGTTTCATATATCTAAGCAAACAAACAAGTAATTTAGCGGACATGGTAAACATGCAAGCATACACACAATCAATCAAACATAGGATAGACATAATGATAAATTGAATATATGGATTAAGATATAATCAACAAACCATTACAAGATGTTTATAGAGTGATTGGAACCTTCAAAGTTCTTTGGAAAAACACCTATCTAAGCCACGGAATCGGAGTTAGGGTTTAGAGTCTACAAAAGTGAAGTTATAATGTTATATTCATAGGCGATTTTACGTCGGCAAAAGAGCGACGGCGTCACACCTAAAGAGTGACGGCCAGTCGACTTTTTTCACCAAACTGTAGATTTTCTCGCTCGGTCGCGTGGCTTTTGAATCACCTAAATCCGAGTTCGTATGCAAAAGTTATGGCTAAAACAAGATGTCTACTTCGCCGCTTATTGCGACTTGTGACGGCGTCACCTTATGGTTAATGGCCGTCGGCTTCATCTTCGGCGCCATCTGGATCAAATCTAGGGCGTCCGAGTTGTAACGCCTACTCTTTTAAAACCGAAGCCGTCACTTGTAAATGAGCAATTTGGCTCTTGAGCCGTCACAAAAGTGATGCGACGGCGTCAAAATAACACTGACGTCGTCACTTGTAGAACCCGACGTCCCTTGTATTTCAAAGCGATCGAGTGGCTTGATTCTTGACTTTGGCCATTTTCTTCAGATATCCGCGCCTTTTCATCCAAATAAGTGCCATTCCGGCAATTTGCCTTCAAGAGACCTAAAAAGTGAAAAGGAACGATATTAAGTAATAACGGATACAAAAGTGATCAAATAAAGGCTTAAACGACCTCTCAAAAAGGTACATTTTAAAACTTTATCAGAATAGATTTCGTAACGGTCGTTAAACTGCAGTGACTATTTATGTAATTTACATACGGATGATTTTTGCTACTAAGGGTAGTCTAAAGGGACGATTTATGTATAATTATGTTACACTACGGTCCCTGAGAACTGATTTATGTGACATCGTTAGTCCTTTAGGACCTATTTTGCAACGAAAGCTAAATCTCAGGGATTGTTGATGATTATCGCAATGAAAGATAGTCTGAAGAGACGGTTTATGTAAAACTTTGTTGCACGTTTGGTCCCTAATAACTGGTTTCTATTACATCATTAGTCCTCAAGGACCTATTTTGCAATGGCAGTTAAACCTCGTAAATCTTCAAAAGAAGACAAGATATTATTGTTTGGTGAATAGTACAATTAACTGAAAATTGTATATATTTAAAACTAAAATAGGTTAATTTTTATTTTGAAAACTAACTCTTACGATTATACTTTCTCTATCTCAAATTATTAGTCTTTATTTTCTTTTCAAGTAAAAGCGACTTAACTTCATGTTTTCAAGTTTCTACATACATGAAACACTTAATTTTTTTATTACTAATATGAACAATGATGTTAGGTCACTAGTTTTACAACACAAGCAATATAGAAAGAGATTAAGGCGATTGAACAAGAAATCAAACACAAACACATGATATAGAGACACGGTTATGCGTAGAGTGTAGTGAAAGAAATAACTTGAACAACCAACCTTCAAATGAAGGTTATACAAAGGTATTTATATGCAAGGAGCTAGGGCAACACTCCCACTCCTTCCCTTTTCCTTATTGGGCTTGGGCCTAAGCTCATGGGCCTTCTACATAAGCTTAAGGCTAATAACAAACATAAAGGCCATAATTAAGCTAACTATTACATATTAATTACTAACACTTGATTAATGTTTAGGAGTGTTTCCAACAATCTCCCCCTAAGTGTTAGTGATGAAAAACGGTGAAGGCGTTGATGTAATAGTTGCTTTGACGTCTTCTGACATTCATCTTTCTTGTGAGAAGAAGTGTCTTGATTTGAACAATCTCCCCAATGTAGGAAAATTGTTTCCTTTAAATGGTTATGCTTTGACGTCATCTTTAACTTTGTTCTTTAATCATTGTTCTTTGTGGTGAAAGTGATAGTATGTTGTTGTTGTCTGCATCAAGTCTCGCCTCAGTGCCGCTTCATTGCTCTGCATGTCTCCACGTCATTCTTCAACATGCTCACACGCCTTTTGACGTTGGAATTCGATATTGATGAAGTTCTCTAAGTCTTTAAACTTTGTAGATTCTTTGAATTGATGAAGAACCATTCTGACTTTTGTGTTGCTTTAAGATAGAACTTCCATTAGTGATGATGTTGGCATGAGCATGAAAAGAATCAGACGATCATTCCGCTCAAAGCTTCCATAAGAAGAAAACATTAAAGCGGTTAGTAATAAGCGGATTCCGGCACTTACAAGTTTGAACTTGAGTGTTAACGACGTAGTGTGAAACACAACTCTAATTCTTACAAAGGTCGTTCTGAACCGAGTCCCACAAGTGAGATAACACGATGTACCGGGTACACCTACGGTTCGGATGAGTCGTTGAGGTACAATCAAGCATCACCTCACGTAGACCGTTTGAGACCACTAAGCGTAATCCACGGGAGTTACCGAAGCGACTGCTTGTCGTGTCGTTTGATGTTGACCACGGCAGAGTTTCCATTCAATCACCGAGGATCACAATTGTGAACCTCTCATAAATGTTCTCGACGATTGCTAAGATCCGTGAAGGACTCGATAATGTACCACCGGGTTATTGTTGAGCGACAAGTGATAAAATGTCAAGTGTACCTAAAAGATCTTTGATGAATCTCATGGCTCTAGACTCAATTGTGCGTGCTCGAGCGGAGACTAGGGAGAGGTCTCCTTCTTCAATACCAACAATCTCTAAGAGAAAGCCGATAGTTTACGTAGGGTTCCCCGTGAGAATGAAACAAGCTTCATTGAGAGAAACTTGAGTGGTTAAGAAGGTTTAGTGCATGCGTCACCGGGTCCATGACGACTTTTAATCTTCAATACCGTGTCATCTAGTGACAACCAAGAGCATATGAATTGAACCGGTGTCCGCCTAAGTTGAATAACTGCGGGGCTATTTCTTTACACCCTTTTCTTTACATTTCTTTTGATTCTTCAACTCCTTCTTTCTCCGATTCTCATTTTCTCCTTTTTACAATCATACATAAGGACTTCTAAAGTTCTAACTATTTTTGATGTCCTTGGGTAGATCCCTCCGGCTCTGGCGGATCATAGGACGGTTATTCCTAACCTTAGTCACCTTATAACTCCATGACTAACCTATGTTGCCATACAACCATTTACTTGAAAATCTCTCGAAGTGTTTGTGAATGAAAACATGTTTGAACACTCCAAGAGTTTTAGATTTTCAGAAATACTCCCCCTCCACATGTGCTTAAGAGTTTTAGCGGAAATCTGCACAGTGAGGAAAGAGCGCACACTTTTGAATTGATCAACTCAAGATAGACAATTCCTTGCGGGACACGATTACGTTGTATAGTTAAAGAGATACATTATCAGCTTTTAGGTGACAACTAGCTCTAGTAACTACCTTGAAGATGTGGACAACCCCGGAAGGTTGTCAAACCCGTCAAAGTTCATGTTTATCAAGAGTTTCTCGAATAGGTACAATTTACTCGGACAAGTCTTGGAAGACAAGTCTTTTCAATGTGTGACTGTTCAGATCTCGTCAATTCATGGGTTAAGTCTTTTCACACGAGCAAAACACAACATATTTCTTATCACATAATTTTCTCCCCCTCAAAAATGGCATATAAAATGTTATTTTTGAAAAGTTTGAGAATAAATATGACCATTTTGAGTGTTATGGGAAGAAGACCACTGTGAACAATTATGTGAACAAAGATTTTTGTCAAATACTCCCCCTCAACAAGTGATATAAACGGTTGAGGTTTTGAAAATCATAAGGGGAAGTACTTGTTCTTTTGAGCAAAACCTTGAAAAATGAAAGGTTTGATAGGTTTTACTCAAAAGTAAGAAGCTTTCGCTCCTTTTATAAGGATTGTGGCACTGAAGCGTACCACAGGGTCCTTTCTTGACAAGTACGGGTTGTACACTGTTATGTGTGCACAAACCAAAGACATAAAAAATCAGACATCCAAAGTTATGATGAAATAGAAGCAATTCAAGGGGTACCAGGAAGTGCAGCAAGATTTCCAGGAATGCGAACAGGGCGTTGATAGCCTGTGAGCGGAATCCTGGGTCGACCTCCTACAAAGCTTTTCAATGTTCTGAACTAATCCCTTCTATACAACCTTTCATCAATTTGTTTGATGATTCTCCTTACATCCCTCCTTTCCTGAGAATTCCATCGCTTAGGAGACCCAATCTTTTGACTTATATCCTTCAACCGATAAGCCAATCCGTCCCTAACCATCTTCAAAGTGTGATCTCCGAATTTGTGAAGTTCACTACACGCCATTAAGTAATTTCTTTGAAGTTCACTACGAAACGACGCCAAAGGTTTGGATGAGTGTATATTGTGAGTGGTTGATGTCGGGAAGATCAAGCTTAGGTGGAGTGAAGTTGACACGCGTCGATAAGATTCAGCTGCAAGTCGGAGATCTTCTACACGTTCTTTGATGACTATGCGTCTAATGAAGATGAGCAATGACTTGATGAATTCACGTTGTATTTCGGTTGTAAATTGTCTCATGCGACCCTGTACTTTGGCAAGGTACATGTCTTCAATGTCGTTGATAGACAAATTCTCAAAGTCAGCTTCAGAGAAAGCATAATCTCTTTCATCTTGTCGTTTTACCACGATATTCTTTAGGAAGGTGTAGTCCCACTTAGACGAAAGACCAACATGTTGAATGGCAACGATACTCTTAATCTTGAACACCGCATGTTGAGACTTGAACTGGCGACTTATGTAGTAGATTCTTGATGTTCGGCCAATGATGAATCCGTACAATGCATCTCGATCGCATGCTTCCACTTTGTTGGAGAACAGTGGTTAGCACGTTCCTTGATGGCTATGCGATTCGAGTATATAGGCTGCGGGAATGGAAGTGTCAAAGATGTAGCGTATTTCCTTGAGCCATCGCCACCATGTAGAAGAAATTCGGTCTTTGTTGAAGAAATATCCGAATGGAATCCTTGGTTCATTTGGTTGTGCCAATTGTTGGTAGAGGTTTTGACCGATCGGTGTAGTATGGAGGGTTGTCCCGTTTGGTGAAGTCGATGTTTGCTTCTGGGTTGAGCCAATCCATGTTGTTAGACAAGGCTCGAGCAATGTTTTCAAGGTGATATTCGACGTCGAGGGCACTTTCGGAGCTGTCTTTTAACAGTTGAAATGCTTCATTCTTGATTCGCTTCAACTCGGATTTCGTCATCTTCTTCACATGGAACTTTTCTTGCAGAATTTTAGCATGCTCCAATGCGTTACTGATTCGCTCCCGAATAGTCAAGTTTAATCACACAAGCTAACCACTTGTGAATGGTCAACCGTAATAAACTTAAAACAATTTCGAAACAAATGCATTAAGATCGGAGGAATATAGTGGATTCACGGGTCGTTAAGTCCCACGGAGGATGAATGGTGTTTAACACAGACGGATGTCGAATAATCACTAAGGATAGTGATCGAAGGATTTTGGAATATTTACACCTAAAGAAAAGTTTTGTAAATTACAGGGCTTAAATGCAAATTAAAAAATTAAAAAGTTAAAATATATTAAATAAATGCTATCACTATTTTTACAATGATGTTTTTGTGATTTATAAAACAAAATAACTTAAATAAACTATTTTAATTAAAACGTAAACTTAAATTACCTAAAAACGTGATTTAAAATGAAAACGAGCGTTATGTATAAAAATTACGCAAGTGCACAAGCAAAAACTTAAAATTTATGAAATAAAAGTCCTACGAGTATAAAAACAATTTTCTTACGTACTATATGACAAAAGAAAATTTTAGAAAAAAGATTTATATTTTTTTTACTTTTATATTTTTTATTATGAATTAAATACTATTTTAGACTAAATAAATGATTAAAAATACTAAAACTATTAAGAAAAATCTGAAACTTTTTTATAAAATACTTATTAACAATACAATGCTAAGAAAAATACAAAAGTTGAAAAAGCTAGTTTTAATAAGCTAGAAATAAGTCGATTAATACGTATAAGCTAATTGGAAACAAAAGGGTATATATTAAATTTTGCAAGATACTACCGGTCAAAGTCCCAAGGCGAGTGGTAGTGTGTGTGTGGTGGTGGTGGCTGTGGTTCGAATCCCAAAGAATCGCTTTTTGCAACTATTTTATTTTGGATTTTCTTTTGCAACTTATTAAGCTAACTAAAATAAGCAATTTATAAAACTATAACTTTTTATAAAAATGACTAATAAGCTCAGTTTGAGCTTATTTTCTCAACAGTAAGCAAGAAAAAAGAAATAAGCAAAAGGTTTAAGCCAAAATGGCTTATAAGCTAAAAATAAGCAAAGGAAAACTGAAAATAAGCTAGACAACTTATAATAAGCTAAAATGACAACTGAACAAGCTCAATGACTTAGAAATAAGCACTAAATAAGCCAAATAAGCATAAACTTAACTGTATGCACAGGGTACTATATGGTTTCTAGGCAACTTTTAAGCTTATTTTTTAAGCACTGTAATAAGCTAAAAATTGAAAAAGAACTTTGGAACTAATAAGTTGACCAGTTAAGCTTTCCAAAAAACTAAATTACAAAGTTTGGCTTACACTAATAAGCTTGTGAGAAGCTTATGAAGAAACTGAAAAACCACTGAGTGGTCATTATACTGAATGGAATGGGACAAACAAAAAGCTCTTAGCAGACCTATCAAATAAGCTAGAGATTGAAAAGCTAAACTTGGAACTTTGAGATAGCTAGGTGAGCTTCTCAAAAAGCTAAAGAGCACAAGCTTATACTCATTAATGAGCTCTGTAAGAGCTTGTGAAATGGGCTAACAAATCTGTGCACAGGGCACTTTTCAGAAAAGGTGTTAGAAATAAGCTAAGAGATAAGCACTTTATAAGCTGATTAAAAGTAAACTTATATTTTTCTAATTTATTTAAGCAGCTAAATTTTACTCTCCCAAAAGCTGATGGGCTAAATCCTAATATTGAGTACACACTAAAATTCTAAAGTTTATTCAAAAACGACCAAATGGAAAATTTTGACTTTTAATTTACACTAAGACTTTGACTTAAATGAACTTTGGATTGATTTAATGGACTGAATATGTTATAATAAGCTAAAATAAGATGACTTTAAGCTAGAGTACTAAGTTACAAGCAACTTTGATGCAATATGTAATTCTAATTCCTAACAGTAAACACTTAAGATAAGTTTAAAACTTATTTTGACTTTTTAATAAATAAGTACTAGTTTTGATGCTTTTACTGAGTTCTTAGACACTAATGAAACATGAAACAAGCACAAACAACAACATAAACAAGCTATACCACAGTTAACTTGGCAAATTCAAACAACCCTTAATGAGACTATTTTGAAGCTTTTCAAAGGATTCCAAGGATTAAGATCATGCAACTAATTTAAAAACCTTATACTAACTGTATTTAGATATGATTAAACTAGAATTAACAAGTTTTAATTACTAATAATAGAAAATGCAAATTTCAGAGAAAAGGCTTACAAATTGAATTCATGCACAAGACAGAGATCTGATAACTGATAACACCCCTAATAGCTTACCACTAAGCTTCTAAACCATTATCATCCAATAACTAACCTGCTTCAGCTTTCTTGATCATTCTCCATTGATTTTTTATTTTCTCACTATTTTCTTGGTATTTTTGTGAATTTTCTGTTTTTGATACTAAACAAAGTTTTATAGTTACTAAAAGCTTTAATAAGCTTTATAGGAGCTTATGTGATCTTACTCAGTCCTTAATAACAACTAATAACAACATTTGAACTTATTGAAATTTTGAACAAAGGTAAACTTCTGCATAAACTGAAATGGAACTTGATACTGAAATTGATGTTTCACAAAAGCTTTATTATATAATAGAAACTTGAAATACAGAGTTTAAAGGCTAAAACATGTACTGGAATTTAAAAGTAAGATAAAACGACATAAGCTAATTAAAATTATTCTAGATAGCTTCCACATTGGCTCTTCTTCTCTTTATAATGATCTTATTCAGCTTTGTCGACATCTCTGAGCATTTCCCACCTCATTCCAACCATTGGATTGGTCAAAGTCATCAGAATCGTCCATGTGGAGTTTTTGGCGCCAAAATAGTCAAGAGCAGGTTTAAGCAATTAAAGAAACTTGGGAGGTTGTGGAGGTGGAGGGGGGATGTATACAAGTGGGAAGACAGGTGGAAATGTTGAAAAGTGGAGAAAACCATTACTGGTTTTGGTATGCAGCTTGTGGAGAGGAAGGTGAACAGTAGTAGCTGTTTGGGCGCGTTTTTGACTTTTTGACCGTGGGATATTATAAGTGGAGGGGTCAAAATGGGGGGGTCAAGGGATAATGACAGGGGTCTTTTGTTTGGCTGGGTTCTAAATACACAAAAGGGGTCAGTTTGGCTTGTTTAATAATAAGGACCATTTGTGTAATTCTGCCAAACATGAGGGACTGAAATTGCCAATCTTCCAAAGTTCACACAAGGACCATTCCTGCCATATGTGAATAGTACAAGGACTACTATGCATAAAATTTCATTTTTAATAAATCCAAGGACTATTTTTGACATTTTCAAAACTTGAGGGACTAAAGTTGTAATTTTACAATTTTGATTTTAAGGACTTGTTTTGACAACTTTATGAATCCCTAAGGACTTAAAATGATATTTTACAAGTTTTGAATATCCAGGGACTGTTTTTGACAACTTTTGAAACTTGGGGGACTAAAACTGCCAATTATGCAAACTTGATACGTTTTTCACCAGATTTTGATATTTTTGCATTTAAAACACATAAAACACTTGTTTGTGATATTTTCATCATTTTGATGCATTTCTGAGTGTTTTCAGATGTTTTTGACATTCTAAATAAGAAAAATGATGAGTATTTAGACACTCATCGATTCTGCTCTACCAAATCTTGACCATCTTGAGTGGGAGTATTGTTAACAAGAGTAGAGAACCATTCAAATTCCTCTGCTTTGTCGTCATCTAGCCATGATCTGACGTCGATCTGTTGCGTCTTCTTCTTCTTTTCAAGGCCTAGATGATGATTCGGTTTCGTACTTGTTTGGGAGAAGTGGGTTGTTGTAGGGCTCACGGACTTCCTCATCGTCACCACCCGTATACTCAAAATAATCACCGGTTTTACAGTCGGGCGGTAACTCGAATCTGAGGTTTATCGCCAGAAGAACGAGGAGGCGATCTTTGTCGATCTTTCTTACGTTTCACGCGTTTTATCCCTTTTACGTTTTCATCCGTTTTTACGTTTTAAATCATCTTATCGTTTTATCCTTTTTCGTTCGTTTTTATACGGTTTTGTCCATTTTTTCTTACGCTTTCATACGTTTTTACACGTTTTTATCCGTTTTTTACGTTTTCGTTTGTTTTTTTACGTTTTCGTCCGTTTTATACATTTTTATCCGTTTCCTTACGTTCGTCCGCTTTTTTTTTACGTTTTCGTTCGTTTTATACGTTTTTATCCGTTTTCTTACGTTTTCATATGTTTTTATCCATTTTCGTCCATTTTTATACAGTTTCGTCCGTTTTTTATGTTTTTATCCGTTTTTAAACATTTCGTCCATTTTCATACGTTTTCGCCCGTTTTGTTACATTTCCATACTTTTTCGTCCATTTTTTACGTTTTCATCCTCTTTATACGTTTTTCTTATGTTTTCATACGTTTTTATCCGTCTTCTTACGTTTTGAAACGTTTTAAGCCATCTTTAAACGTTTTATACGGTTTTATACGTTTTCGTCCGTTTTTTTACGTTTTCACACGTTTTTATCCTTCTTCTTATGTTTTGAAACGTTTTATCCATCTTTATACGGTTTCATACTTTTTATCCGTAAGAAAAACGGATGAAAACGTAAAAAAAAAAGGACAAAACCGTAAAAAATGGATACAAACGTGTGAAAGCGTATTAAAACGTAAGAAATACAGACGAAAATGTATGAAAACTTAAAAAAACAGACGATAACGTATGAAAATGGGCGAAAACGTGTAAAAACGTATGAATACGTATAAAAACGTATGAAAATGTAAGTAAAACAGACGAAAACGTATAAAAATGGGCAAAAACGGATAAAAACTTAAGAAAACGTATAAAACAGCTGAAAACGTAAAAAAAATCGGATGAAAACCTAAGAAAAATAGACGAAAATGGATAAAAAACGTATGAAAATGGATAAAAACGGATGAAAACGTAAAAAATACCGGATAAGAACGTGTGAAAACGGATAAAAACGTAAGAAAAACGGACGAAAACATATAAAAACGGACCAAAATGGATAAAAACGTAAGAAAACGTAAAAAACGGATGAAAACTTATAAAAACGGACGAAAACGGATAAATACGTATGAAAACGGATAAAAACATATGACAACTTAAAAAAACGGACGAAAACGTAAAAAACAAACGAAATCGGATAAAAACATTAGAAAACTTATAAAAACGTACCTATAAGTAGAAAAACTTTAAATTATAAACATATGTTATTATAGATGATAGACAATGCAACGATCTTTAACCCAAAAAGGCTAAAGTGTAAATTATAACGGAACTCACTTAACACTAGTTAAGTGATGGACTGGTAGTGTTATTTGTTTACCAATTTAGGGACTGCCAGTGCAACTTTAAACTTTGAGGGACGAAGGTTGTTACTTTTGACATACCACAGGGACCATCTATGTAATTATATATATATACTAAAAAGCATATGGGGGTACTGTGTGCACACGAAAGTTTCCGTTAGCCTCATTTTAGCCCCTGAGGTTGTTGGTCATTGCAAAGTTAGTCCTTAACGGTTGTTATCTAACGATCGTGGCGTAAATTTGTAACGTAATAAGATAACCGGGGCTGTTTATGTGCAAATATTAAACACAAACAGCCCCTAATGTTAATTTTTTTCACCGTTAGTCCCTAAGGACTAACGTTGCAACTCACCCATTAGTTTCGGGGACTAAAACGAAAATATCATCACATAAAGTGCGTAATGATATCAAGCAAAGTGTTTGCTACAGTGCACATATAGTTGGGAATAGTGTGTGTACTGTTCATACGCAATTTACACTTTTAGTCCCTCAAGTTAGCTTCAAATCGTACCGTTAGTCCCCCGTTATCGACCTTTTGCAAATTTCGTCCTTAATAACAAAAAAAAAATACAATATTTTTTTTTCGCCTTAGATTAAACACAACATCCCCGCAGCAACGCGCGGGTGCCCCCGCTCGTTTACTCTAAAAAATAAGTCATGTCATTATTTAAAAGGTTCAATAACATATTTAACAAAATCGTGAAATTGAGTAACCTGGTTGAACAAAAAAAAAAACTTTAGTAATTTAGGACAAAATTTTGAGAAACTTTAGTAACTTTTTTTGTGTAAAAACCCTCGTTTATATATAAGTTGAGTTATTATACATTATTTTGAAATAAAATAATAATAAATAAGACTAATAATAAATAACTATGTGGTTGAAATTAAAAAAATAAAATAAAAGATAAAATACGATTGGTTGGAATCATCAAAAGTCACTAGCGAGACCCGGATTAGAATCTTTCATTCTAAATCCTTTGTCAAGGAATTAAAAAGGCACCAAACAGTTTATTTGAAGTTTCTTTCAATCCAAACCCATTAATACCCATATACCAAATGGTCTAGTTTATTCCGTCTGGGAAATAGTAAAATACACCTTACATTTTTATCATGACATGTGCGGTTGCGTTGAGTTGGAAATTTTTTAATTTCTTATTTCTTGTTTTATAATATAATGGAACATGTTTTATCTTTACAAAACAATTGAAAATTTAGAAATGTATTTAATAAAAGAACACACGTTTGTGTTTTCCATTTTGCTAAACTAGAAAATATGTTCAAATGTTGTTATTTTCTATCTCAATTCTTTATTTATTGTTGTAATATTATAAAGACATTTCGAAATACAAAAACAGATATTACAAACTAACTAATAATTTATAAAGAAACTGTAAAGGTTTAATACGAGAAAATGAAAAATGATAAAAGTAAAATTTAATATCAACTAACACGAAAAGACATTCAAATGACTACAATTCAACATAAAACAATAATTTCGTCTCTAAAGACACCCGCCCATGACCATATCTATTTTAAGATCACCCTAGAGCAGCACGACGATTCTTATATTTTTCCCACAAGTCATTTGCAATTTTATTTCTCACTTGAACTATCTCATCGCTATTGGTCATGTCTAATGGGTTTCCTTCTTCAACTATGTTAGAAATTTCTGTTGAAACTTCGAGATAGTCTTCACTATATAAATTGAAGAGTCTGTCAGCCCTATCTTTGCAATGCACAAGAAGCATGGGGAATCAACATTTGACGTCTTAATACATAGTTTGATATATATTTCAAAATGTGAAATCTTGCTTTATGTACACCAAAAGCCCGTTCAATGACGTTCAAAATGTGCTCTTTTAAGAACATCAACATCATCATATCATTGTCATCATCCTCATCGGAGCTTGAGCTACTACTTGAATTGACATTTTTTATCCTGGAAAATTAATCTTATATCTCAATACAATGTAAAATAGAAACAACCAAACACACCCATTTCAGCACAAAATCAGCACTAAACACACATCCCTTTCAGCACTCAAACCCACCCTTTTCAACACCCAAACACACCTATTTTACCACTCAAACACACCCATTTCAGCCCTTAATTCATCACCCAAACTCACCCATTTTAGCACCCAAACCCATTCATTTTAGCACTCAAACACACCCATTTCAGCACTCAATTGAGCACCCAAACTCACCCATTTTAGTACCCAAACCCATCCATTTCAGCACCCAACCCTACCCATAAGTGATGACATGTTTACATAAGGCAGGAAATTATAAGCAAAGAACATTTAGGCAAAAGAATGCAATCAACTAAAATAATTTAAGAATGAAAGAAGAAAAGATCGAATTATAATTACCTTTACTTTGTGTTCAATGAGTCCATAGAGTAAGAATATAATAGTGAGACTTACAGAGATTGAGTAGACAATGAAAGGTCGTCTTACTAGGGTAGATAAACAAGAGTATAATGGTCATTTCAAAATCAAATGATATTTAATATGTATTTTAAGGTTTTAATTGTATATAAATTGGGTATTTGGGCTTATATGATAATTTTAAGTTTTAGATTTGATATATATGTAATTTTTAAGTTAGGTTGAATATATAAGTAATTTTGAAGCAAAATAGACATATATATGAAATTCTCCCAAACTTTTAAAATTCATTAATTTACTATCCTTTAACTCGTTAAGGACCACCGTTATAACATTCTAGGGATCTACAGTTTTTAAAACACATGCTAAAAATGCGTAGTTATCAATGCAAAAAATGGTAAATCTTTTGGAATTCTATCTAAATACTAATGTTGCAAAAATCGTGAATCGGTAGTCGGGCGGTCGACCACCCTGTAGCGATTAATCGGTCAAGGCGGGATTAATCGGTGATTAATCGGAATGGCATGTCCTGCAAGTTTTGGGTATTTATGGAGATCAAACTAAACATCTTAACTGATTCCAAGCCTACTATGTTTCCAAACCTCAGTAAAAGGCTCTAATTCTGATTATAAGGCACATTGTGCGTTATAAGTGAAATAAACGATCCTCAAATTAAGTAGAATGTCTAAATTATTATTTTTTAAAAAGTTGACTGATTAGTCCGATTTTTGACCGATTAGTCCGATTTTTAACAGATTTGGCCGATTTTTGACTGATTAGTGGCTGATTTTTTCCTAGACCGATTTTCCACCGATTTTTAAAAATCAACAAGGTATAAGGCCGATTACCGATTAATCGGCCGCCTAGGCCTATTTTTGCAACATTGCTAAATGCTATGTCCATTTTACAATAGCATGTTGAAAATATATGAAAGTGCCTCTTTACTAATAGATAATTAAATGCTAGTCGCGATGGTATAATTTATTTCGTTTAACTGATTAACGATTCTTTAGATATGCAATTTTAGAAAAAGACGATGGAATTGAGTTTAAATTAATAGTAAATTGCATAAATCGTCTTTATGGTTTGGCTAAATTGCAGGTTTCGTCTTAAATAGTTTGAAAATGCAAAGATCGTCCCTTTTTGAAACCTTTTTGCAAGTTTTGGTCCCTAAGGTTTGGTCAAATTGCAGGTTTCGTCCTAAAATAGGGACCAAAATTTGCAAAAAGGTTTAAAAAATGGACGATATTTGCACTTTCAAACTATTTAGGACGAAACCTTAAGGACGATTTATTAATAGAGTAGAAGCTAAAATGTTGAACCAAACACTCCCTAAAATCAATAGCTTAACGGAAATAGAGTTGGGTGTTAAAATGAAGGGTGAGAAGAGGCAACCATCACCTTCACCGGAGAGAACAAGTCAACAAAACCAAGAAGCTGAAGATCATGTAATGAGCGAGATTCACGCCCACCTAAATTCACTGGACCATTCATTTCTCACTTCACTTTTTCACTTCCGCATGGTACTAATTATTCATTCTACTATGGAAAATGTTCATTTGTGCTATAGATGTTAAAGTTAGAGAATGTAGTCAAAATATATCCGGGGGGTTAGGCCATGTTTCTTTTTACTCTTATCTAAGGATGTGGGCCAATACATAAATTTAATAAGACTTAGCGAGTGCACCTTGCACGAAATAAAATTTTCCGGTGAATCATGTATTTTAGTTTATTATATTCTTTTCGACAATAAATTCTTCGATATCAAGAATTTCATTTAGCTCGTCGTGCGTTAAAGCTCGAGCTTGCTTTAACCACTGCTATTCATTCATTTCGTTACCAGGTCTCTGTTGGAGCTCAAGCCCATTTCTTGCTTCTGCTTTAGGCTTTAATATTTGTATAAGAGTTAATTGCAAAATCGTCCTAAGATTTGGCCAAATTGAGTTTAATCCCAAAAGTTTAAAATTGCATAAATCGTCCCCAAATCAAACCTTTTGCAAATTTTGGTCCCACGGTTTTAACGGTAGTTAAGTTAATTTCGTTAAAATTTACGTTAGCCCTTTTGGTCAATAACTCTTGCGGCGTTCATCCTTTTGGCCAAAACTCTTGCATAGTTCATCCTTTGGCCAAAACTTTGCGAGTTCATCCTTTTGGCCAAAACTCTTGCATAGTTCATCCTTTTGGCCAAAACTTTTACAAAGTTCATCCTTTGGCCAAAACTCTTGCATAGTTCATCCTTTTGGCCAAAAACTCTTGCGAGTTTATCCTTTTGGCCAAAAACTTTTGCAGAGTTCATCCTTTTGGCCAAAAACTCTTGTAGCGTTCATCCTTTTATACATTTTCATATGTTTTTAATCGTCTTCATCCATTTTTATGCGTTTTGTCCGCTTTATCGTTTTGTTCGTTTTAATACGCTTTCGTCTGTTTTTATACGTTTTCATCCGTTTTTATGCGTTTATGTTCGTTTTAACCGTTTTTGTACTATCTCAACATATTGAAATTTAAAAAAGAAAAAGAAAAAAATTTTGAAAATAAGAAATGTGAAATTATTTCGCAAATTTTGAAAAAAAAAATTCCAAAAAATTTGAAAAAGAAAATTGGAAAAAAAAAACGAAAAAGAAAATTCGAAAAAACCTTTTTTTTCGTAAAATCCGAATAAAAATTGGAAAAAAAAAAATCCAATTTTTTTTCGTAAAAAACTTTTTTCGAATTTCTTTCTTCTGATTTTTTTCGTAAAAAACTTTTTTTCGAAAAAAAAATTGAAAAAAAAATTCTTTTTTCGAAAAAAAAATTAGAAAAAACACTTTTTCAAAAAATTTGGAAAAAATTCTTTTTCGAAAAAAATTAGTAAAAAACTTTTTCAAAAAAATTTGGAAAAAATTCTTTTTCGAAAAAAAAATTAGAAAAAAAAACTTTTTTCGAAAAAAAATTTGGAAAAAAATTTCTTTTTTCGAAAAAAAAGGGAAAATTGCATTAAAAGTGTAAAAACGGATGAACACGTGTAAAAACGGACGAAAACGTGTAAAAACGTATTAAAACATGTAAACACGAACGAAAACGTGTAAAAACGGACGAAAACGTGTAAAAACGGACGAAACGTGCAAAAACGGACGGAAAAGTGCAAAAACGGACGAAAACGTGTAAAAAAATAGGTCGCTACACACAATGACAATAAGTGCCAAATATGATGACTTTTCATGCAATTTTCCCAAAAAAAAATTAAAAAAAAAAAAACTTTTTTCGAAAAAAATTTTGGAAAAAAAATTCTTTTTTTCTTTTCTATGATTTTTTTTTCCAATTTTCTTTTTCAAAATTTTTTGGATTTTTTTTTTCAAATTTGCGAAAAAATTTGAAATTTTTTATTTTCAAATTTTTTTTCTTTTTTTGAAAACGCTTAAAAATGAATGAAAACGGACGAAAGCGTATTAAAATGAACAAAAACGTATAAAACCGGACAAAAACGCATAAAATGGATGAAGACGATTAAAAACATATGAAAATGTATAAAAGGATGAACGCTACAAGAGTTTTTGGCCAAAAGGATGAACTCTGCAAAATTTTTGGCCAAAAGGATGAACTCTGCAAGAGTTTTTGGCCAAAAGGATGAACTATGCAAGAGTTTTGGCCAAAAGGATGAACTCTGCAAAAGTTTTTGGCCAAAAGGATGAACTATGCAAGAGTTTTGGCCAAAAGGATGAACTCGCAAAGTTTTGGCCAAAGGATGAACTATGCAAGAGTTTTGGCCAAAAGGATGAACTCTGCAAAGTTTTTGGCCAAAAGGATGAACTATGCAAGAGTTTTGGCCAAAGGATGAACTCTGCAAAGTTTTTGGCCAAAATGATGAACTATGCGAGAGTTTTGGCCAAAAGGATGAACATTGCAAGAGTTCTTGGCCAAAAGGGCTAACGTGTAAATTTTAACGAAATTAACTTAATTCGATTAAAGCGAGGACCAAAATTTGCAAAAAGGTTTGATTTGGGACGATTTATGCAATTTTAAACTTTTGGGACGAAACCCGCAATTTGGCCAAACCTTGGGGACGATTTTGCAATTAACTCTTTGTATAATGTCTTTATTATTTGTATTAGTGACGTTTAATGCGAGTGCACGCCGTGCCTGTTTGTCAGCACTCGATATAAAATGTTCAAGTGAATCATGTATAGTCAATTATTATGTTCTTTTGACGATAAATTCTGATTTCAAAATTTCGTTTAGCCGTGCCTGTTTGGCTGCGCCCATTCGACTCAAGCCGTTTTCATTGTCTTGATTCGCTTGAATATTATTTATTAGTGACATTTAATGTAGGAATTGTGTTTAATTTGGTTGTACTGATATGCTTGATAATTTGTATTTATTATGTTAGGGGTGTTTTAATAATCGTATTAATTGTATTTATTGATCGCTTAATTAATTGACTATATTAAATAGCATTAATGTTGTGTTTTTTAATATGTACATTAAAGTGGTGTATGCTATGCTTTGTCTTGTACGTCACGAAAATTATGTGCGTTAAAGTGTTGTACATTATCTTCTTTTCTTAATTATATTAATTACTAATTATAAGAATATATGTAGAACATATTTTTAAGACTTCCTTTGGAAGTCCTAAATAATAATACGTTATAATGTAGTATATATATTTTTAAGTAGGACCCACTTATTTCAACTACTTTCTAATCTACAAGGCAAAAAGCATGGTCCTCCTCATCCAAACACACTAACAGCCGTGGGTCTCACATGGCTCCCACACATCTCTTAGCTAACAAAAAAAAAGGAATGTAGTTTCACACAAATTTTACAAAATAAAATCCACACATACATGTGTCATATGGATATGGTTGAAGAGAAAGATGAAAGAGAAAGCATTATACAACATCATTGTTCCAATTCATTTGCCATGTTGGAAAAACTTTTGGTGGATCTAGCATTTCTCAGGCTGGACGCAGTAACAAGGAAGGATCGACTCACACGATCGATTCCTACTCGATCTTGTTACTGTGGCTAGTCGATCGAGTGAGATTTGGAAACCAACTTGGTCAGCAAGAGGATCGAATGAGAAATATGGTTTGTGTGTGTATTTAATTAATATAAAAGGTATATTTGTGTTGAATGTTTTTTATAGCGTAGGTCGTTTTATTGGGGCACTCAATCACCTAAAGGTCGCTGGAGAGAGTAATAGGAGGGATTGACCCTCCTTACTGGGCAGCCTCAACAAAAAAATAAACACCCCTTAAGCTTATGAGTTGGGCTTATGCTTATGTTATATATTGTAAGCTCATGTTGAGTGTTTGGATTAGCTTATGTTTAATAAGTTGATAACCTCAAATGTTTGGTTTAGTTTAGATTGATAAATGACTATAAGAGTAAGAGGTATCATGGCTGCCATCCTCTTCACGCCCACACGCTGTCATGTCACTCAACACACCCACTTAAAAATACCCCCCATTCACAACTAACCCAAACCTCTTCACTTGGGCCCCACCCACTTAAAAATACCCCCTCTTCACAACTAACCCACTTAAAAATTCATCACGGTCCACCGGCTATCTGGAAAAAGTTTTTTGTCGTTTCTACTTCGTTTGCACGGCGAGAAGCACAACGACGAGGGGTGAAGAAGGGGAGGGGTGTGGCGGCGAGGGGTGACAAAGGGTGGCGAGCGTGCCACGTTGGAATGACGAGCTCATCTCGTCGTGATACCTAATGCTCTAAGGGACATGGGTTGAAAAATAAGATGATAGGGTGTTTGAAGTTGTGTCAATCTGATAATCTTAGTCAGTTTTGTTGCATCTACTTGTAACTTGTTCATCCAAAAATCGATTATATGACATATCACATGCTCACTTTCAAAACATAATTATGTCAGAAAATGGTACTCGTATTTGATTATAATTTGACAAGAGAATAAATGTATGTTGATAATGGGATGTAGATGCTGACCACACTGGAAGCAAATATGAACATCAAGTCCTCAATGATTCAAAACGCAATCCGGAAGTTAGTTTGGATGATGATGGCGATCTTGCCTTACCTAGGCGCAAGAGTGAGTCGTTCTTTTCAATCAAATAAACTACACAATGCACATTTTAAAATACAAATATCGAAAGAATTTATTTTGTTTTCAGAACACTCGAAGAACAAATTTGTAGTGGCTATCCAACATAATATCACTTCATCGATTCCGAAGGTTGGTTTGCAGGTAATAAATGGTCTTATCTAATATTTTTTCACTTTATAGTAATAGTAATTTCGATGGGGCTAATATAGTTTTCCCCCCTTACTAGGTTTGGAGAGCCGCACTGGTACTATCTGATTTTGTTTTCCATAAGATGTTCACTTCCACCGAGTTTGATGGGATTGTGGCATTAGAACTTGGTGCTGGTACAGGTAACCTTTCTGGCAGGTGCTGCATTATATAAAAGTGTTTATATTTTCACAATGCTTTCACCGCAAATCAATTGGTTATATGCTAAAAAAGGTCGAGCAGAAACCACTTGCATTCATGTAGATAACTACAAGTGGCAACTGACAACATGGGCAGGTCGGACGCGTTGCCTAATGTGTCAAAATTGTTACTTTGTTATTAGTCTGATACACATGGCTATTATCAGATATTAATTAAAAAAAAATACTTTTAAAAGTTTAATAGCTGCTTCTGGGCCATAAAGAACTAGCAGCTAAGAAAGTCTTATGTGCGAGATTTATACTCTGATGCTTATGTGACAGGATGTCATTTTATCTTTACCAGGCTTGGTTGATATGCTGCTTGCACGTGTTGCTAAAACAGTCTATCTAACAGGTACTCATACATATATGGATAAACTTGTTCCTCATTGTAAATGACATGATTTACAGCTCTTTTAGTCTTGTGCTCTTAATAATTATATTGGCATTATTATTCAATAGATTATGGGGTCGAGATACTCGAAAATTGTGCTAGCAATGTTCATCTCAATTCTGCATTGATACCTTCTAAAGCTTCAGTATATGTACGAGAACTTGATTGGAAGGCTCCATGGCCACCTCAGCAAAGCAATTATCTATCTGGTCACAGGTGATAATACTGCTCCATATATATACTTGTGAGCACCTCCTTTTGCTAAACAGTAAACTAGCAGAGGTGTCAAATGGATGGGTCAAACGCATCGGGTTGGGCCAGCACACAGTCATGCAAACACTGTTTTGGTAAAAATGGGACGGGGTGTTTGGGATTGCTTATCTAAAGCTGATCAGCAGTTTTTAGTGTTTGTATAAAAGTTACTTATCTGCTTATTATGCAATTTAAGAGGGTGTCTGGATTGCTTTTATGAATTTTACGTGACTTTTGCGGTTTTGCCCCAGTTTGACCCCTTTCCATTTTTTAGAATTACCCATTCAAGGCAGTGTTACCAAATCGACCAATTAATCTATAAACAAGTCGAAATTATCACCTCTTCTCACCAGTGGTTTTGTGTCGACATGCTATTGTAATCTAGTTATGCGTGGAATCTATCAGAACTTGAAGAACTTGAGAGGGCATCTTTACTGGTAGCTGCTGATGTAATATACAGTGATGACCTCACCGATGCATTATTCGCTACTCTAGAAAGATTGATGTCACGCGGTTTAAAAAAGGTATGGTCTATAATAATGCAATGTTTGTAGAGGTGGCGACATCAACCTGTTATTTAACGGGTTGATTTATACATTTAGTTTATGTTAAACATAAAAATGGTTTGTATTTCAGGTGTTATATTTGGCTTTAGAAAAACGTTACAACTTCAGTGTTGATGATCTTGATGTCGAGCAAACGGTTATTCACGTTTTCGAGTTACGTCAGAGATGAAAAAGGTAAGATCCTCCCTCTTATAAGTGATCATATTTTGGGCAGGTCGGATGGGTTGGGTAAAGGTCAAATGGGTTCGGATCAAAATGGCTTTCCCCACCGTAACATTTTTACATCCGCTTTTTATGAAATTTATGAATGATTAATTGGAACAAGAAATGACGCAGAACACGACAAAATATCAAATGGATCTTCACGTGCTTTTGTTGGCACACGGATTGATCTTACAAATATTCCTCAGTATGCAAATGATTACATTCGAGGACAGGACGAGAGCTATGGCAAATCAAGTATGCAAGAGAAGAAGAGAACCTATAATTTGGGACTGCATTTTTAAGTAGGTTTCCATGTATCTGCCCTTTTAATCGCAGTTTTGAGTATTTGGATGAAATGATGGTTTAGGAGCAAACTGATTAGTTCTGCACTTTTTGATCACAAGTCTTGTAAGACCTTTTAAGGTAAAAACAAGATCAATATATGGTAGAACTATCTTCTTAAAAATGGAGTCTTTTTATTCAAGAATCAAAATTTTGAGAAATTTGGGTCTATGACCTTAGATGATCAACTCTTGCATTATTATTAAATGTGTTTAGTTTTAAACTTTGACTACTGTTAATTTTACTCCTAACAGTAACAATCTTTAATCATTTTTTTTTTTCTAAACTGCATAAAACTTTGACAATTTAGCATTTTTATTGTAACAAACATACCATTTTAGTGTTTGTTGGAACTTTGACCATATGATTAGTGTTTAAAGATTTTGATCATCTAAAGCTTTTATTTTCCTTATTTATGCTTGCTCTCATGTTTTGTATGTCGGTATGCGTTCATGTCTATGCACACTTGTATATTTTTGCTTTATATGCTTTATTTTATGTCATTGTGTTTTCATCCTCAAACGCACCACATAAAGTCTATTTGCTTGCACACACTTGCCGGAGGAGATTCTATAAGTCCCTTTACATGTGGGTAAGGGTGTCAGTAGGGATGTAAATGGATATGGATATGGTGTGAGTAGGGATGTAAACGGATTGGATATGAATTGGGATGTAAATGGTTTTGATATGAAAGCAGTCCCTTTATCCACATCCATATCCATTAGATGAGCCGGGTTATTAGATATCCATTGGATGTTCACGAAAAAAATGGTTAATGATAATCTTAATATTTAATGCATATTTAGTAATCATTGTTGGCATCAAAACTTGTTATTTATAAGATAAAATTGCAATTTATACCTACACAATCTTAACAAATACAAATATTTCATAGTTTGTAATATAAAAATGTAAATATAATATAAAAAACGAAAGATATGTATATTTCACTTTTAACTTTACTAATATAGTTACTTGAGTTATTTTGTTATGTTTATATTACAAATTGTATAGAACACATTATCCTAGTAAATTACTATTACTAAGTTATAACTTTTATATTTTTTTAATATTAAATCATTTCGAGTGATAAATGGATCATCCATAAATGACGAAACATCATCCATATTTGATCCACTAATCATCCATATCCATATGCATATCCGTTATTCATCCATTTACCTCTATCCATATCAGCTAATAACGAATGGATCGGGCGGATATTCACTGGATCGGATGTCCATTGCCATCCTTAAGTGTGAGAGTCTACATCTCACATCTTCATACCTCGCTCTGACATGATTGACTATTGTTGTTGGTGTGTAAGTTTTTAAATAAAACTTTGACCTAATTCCTTCTATAAACTTTCATTACTCCACAATATAAGAAAATTTTAGTCATTTGATAATCTCTTTAGAATTTTGACTATTGTGATCTTCTAAAAATATTATTTGACAATTAAATCTCTATATAAAAATGCTAGTTTTTGGCTATTAATAACCGTCCAACATTTTGGCTAATAATCAGCATTAGTTGGCTGTAAACGAATTGGACGAACACGAACAGAGTATTGTTTATTTTCGTTCGTTTAATTTTAACCAAACAAATAAACGGATATGAACGTTTAAATAGAAAATTTTCTTGTTCATGTTCGTTTATTAAGAAAATGAGTTGTTCATGTTTGTTTATATTCGCTCATTAAGACGCTAAACGAATATAAACGATCGAACATACATGAACGTAGACAAACAAACATAAACTTTATTAAATTATGCACAATATATTGTTTTATATGTGTTGTTTTGTTTCAAAAAACTAACTTTAAAATTATACAATTCAAAAATATGATTTACGAATATAAATAAATAAATGAATATAAACGAATGCATAAACGGATGTTCACGAACATAAATGAACGGACGCGACCTTTGTTCATGTTCGTTCATTTAACTAAACGAAGGTAAAATATTGTTCGTGTTCGTTCATTTAATAAATAAACGAACTTTTTACCGAACAATTCATGAAACGTTCAGTTTATTTACATCCCTAATAACATTCAATTATTTGGCTAAAAATTAACATTCTACCTTTTTGCTGCCTAATCAACAATTAAACATTGGCATAATTGTCAACTATCCTCCTAACTTATTTCTTACATAATAAATCTCCAAAATTTTGGATCAACACAATCATCACATCTTACGTAAGAAAAATCATTGGGTAATAGATGAAAAGCAGGGGGACCCAAGCCATGAAGGTGGTGCCGGAACCACCTTAGAACCTAAAATCGCTTAGAGGCGTCATATAAATTTATTTGGGACCTATTCATTCAACTATTAAAGATTGATGGTTGTTTGAGGTATAAAAGACCCCATGCTAGTCTCATAAAGAGACATTACACATGAAGGTTCCAAAGAACCTCAGATAGCTAATGAGATCTCAACAAATTCTATCATTTTTAGAATCATATGGAATCTAAACAAAACGACGTTGATAATTTTGTTTATAGCACTTGTTATTATGGATAATGAGGATCATAAATCAATTTTTGTCTAAATGTGCGCTCATTGAAATGATTGGCAAATATGAAAATACGCAATCTTTTGCAACACGAAATGTATTAGGACGTGAAGTTCATAACGTCAATGTGTAAAAACTATTAGACATACATTTGTCTTTGTGCGAAAGTAAAATAAGAGGACACTAAAGTTATGTGTTGTGAAATTAATAAATTCATAAAAACATTAAGTTTATTATTAAGAGATATATTGTTTCGAGGTGGATGTAAATATCTTATTAATATTTTATGAAACAATCAATATATAAGTATCTAATTCGCTTTAAAATGAGTTGTATTAAAAGCTCTCATATTCCATGAAGGATCTAATGCCTTAAGCATGTCTAACAACTTTAATTTCTAGTTATATTGCTTTTGCACATGTCTCTAAGAAATAATTGGTCCTTAGGTACCATAGATAAATGCAAATGGGCTTTAATAATTAATATGCATCATGAGAGTGTATTTTTCTCTTTTAATGTTTATATTAACAATGATTTCCAACCAATGCATTTAATATTGGGTTGGTAGACACACATATATTTTGTCATATTTGCAGGATTTATTTATAACACCAAAAGTTTGGTGGACTTTATAACAAAATATTTGCCGACAAATGTGTTTGAGCAACTGCTTCGAAAGATTGACATTGACACTCGAAAGATATACATTTAATTGAGGATGAGCATTATGCGCGCCGCTCCATTTTTTCCTTCATCAAGTTTTTTTCCCATTGGGTTTTTCCTGATAAGGTTTTTAATGAGCCAGTTTCTAGCGTATAATAAACGGTGAATATCTCAAAGAGGAGTGTTGCAAATATTTATTACGGGCTTGTGTATACTCACCATGTGTTATTAGCAATTAGCCTATTAGGGTTTAACATGTACTTGTTTACCCCATGAATACAACACATTCGTAACTCTTTAGATTTATCTCATAATAAAATTGTCTTACTCATTTTATTCTTATTCATTATTTTATAACATCATTAATTTAATTCATTTATCAATCCACTTGTTATAATCGTAAAAGATATATTGTTTTCCTTAAAAATCAACCCAGCTTAATTGCTAGATAGAACCATTACATTTCGTGAGTTGACACTTAATTTGCTTCATCTATCTATTTCGAGTTTTTGTATTCTTTGAATTAAATATCCTTACTTTTATGGAATATATATATATATATATATATATATATATATATATATATATATATATATATATATATATATATATATATATATATGGAAAACGAGAAAGGGGGTTGAATAGTTTTACCGATTAAAACTTCGTTTTAAACTATTTAGATCGACTTATGTCAATCTATTACGATCATGTCGAGTTTTTGTGTGTGTTGGATGATGATAGTAAGCATATAAATAAGTAATGCAAAGATAAAGAGTAAAGGAACACAAAACCACGTCACGAGTATTTATAGTGGTTCGCTACAAGGACACCTTCCTTGCCTACTCCACTCCCGAGTTCCCACCGAGAGTCCGTAAGCACTACACAACTCAAGCTCCTTAATGTGGCGGAGAAGCCTTCACAACGTCGCCTACTCTTTATCCGGTACTAGGCTAGACACCGAGTTCTTCCACGATGTAGAACCACACCTATCACAACGTTGCCTACACTTTATCCGGTACAAGGCTAGATACCGAGTTCCATTATAAAGGAGGAACTACTACCCAACAATACACCACTACACGACTACCCCAAAGGAGACACACTCTTTATTACAACATCATAAGGATATCAATATCCTTTAACCAAAACTAACTATCTTGTACATCGATGCACCATATCGAATGTACACCCTTGACACCTTTCACTAATGCCTTTAACACAACCCTTTGGCACCTTTCACTAATGCCTTCGACACGACCCTTCGGCACCTTTCACTAATTCCTTGACCTGAACACTTCTATGGAGGAGAAAAGAACTATCAACAAGATACACTTCAGTGGTCTTGATGATGGCGGCTTAGCAACTCATGATCTTGAGCTTGCGTCTTCAAGAGGTGGTGATCTCGTCTTTAAGAGGAACCTAGAGAATCACACAAACATAAAACTACATAGAATGATCATTTGGATCAGAGGTTAGAGATGTTACAATACTAAGAGAGTATGTGTAAAAGTGGTGGTGAGCAAAGAGAAATGGCTCACTATTTATAGACAAAAATGTCTCTCGTCCCACGGTTCCCACGGATCCCTCCCGGAGAGATCCGTCTCTTGGTTCGACTTAAGTCCGGATTTTGAGTTGCAAACCGGGTTATGGGTTATGGGTTATGGGTTATGGGTAATGGGTTATGGATACCCAACAATATGCAATGTATCTAGACATTGGGTTATGGGTCTTGGGTCATGGATCATGGATAATACCCAACATGACTTCATGCATGATGTCATGCAATGGGTCATGGGTTATGGATCATGCTCTATCGGTATGGGTTATGAACTTTGGATTTTACCCAACAAAGATTCATTGTACCTAGTCAATGGATCATGGGTCATGGACTTAGGTTTTACCCATTACATTACCCATTTCAATGTATACAAAGTATATATGTACATTTCTATATTATGTAAACACTAGTTGTTATACATATGCATTTCTATACGATGTAAACAATATTACTTGTTTAGTGTTTTATATGAATGTAAGTGTGTTAGTAAACTATTGGCTCAAACCTTTTACATTTTTTATTTGTTTCGTTAAAGTGATTTTACGTTTGTTATCGACAAAATATTAGAAGATCGTAAAATATAAATAAACGTTTTTATGGAATGTGTTTTAGCCATGTAAGTTCTTAAGCATGCATTAATTATTTTAAAAACATGTCAAGGATTGAGATGTGAAAGAAAAAAAATACAAGAACACATTATGCGAGAAATAAGCGAGATAACTCGACATTAATTATATTTCATTTCAACGCTTAGAGCAATACAAAGGATCGATATATGATACAAATGTAGATCAACGAAAACTTGATCATGGGATATACGAGAGCGATGAGTGATATGAAGATGAGCACGGGGCGATGTAAACCATGATGATGGAGATCTTTCTTGGTTTTGATTTCTCAAAGTGAGATGAAGAAGAAAATGAAGTTTGAATGTGAGGTATTTTGAAAATGAAAGATTTGAAAAATAAGGTTTGTTGGTGATATTGGACGATTGAAGGGGGTTTTATGGGGAAGGAGGAATTTTGAGATTTGTGTTTTGTTTTATTAGTATTTAGAAAGATTTGATTTTTAGGAATTAAGTTAAGATAACACATATTGATATACCTATTTTAGACGGATGATAACACATATGCACGAAGGTTTTCTAATGAAGCCACGATATCACATAAGTATATAATGAATATTTAAATAAATGAAAATAAATATAAACATATAAGTTTCCAATTAGTGATATGCAAGCATACTCATACTTAGCTAATGTTACTTAGAGATAAATTTATGAAAAACATACCTCTATTGCAATTTAAGTGTCCTTTCTTCCGACAAAAGTATCAATGGACAACTCCGGTTTCTTCGAGATCTAGTTGGTAGTATGTTTAGACACCCTTTTTGAAAAGGTTATCTTATTACCAAGGAATCCGGATGGCTTGTTTATTGTGATATTAGCTAAACAAGAAGACAAGAAATGTTAGTGCATTTTGTAAGACAAAATAAGATGTAGAACAATTAATGTTTTCATCTAATCAACATCCAAAATGAGTGTTCTTAAGACATAGTATTTGTTTATAGAAAGTTTACTTCTTTGTAGTTTCAATCATACGGATCGTATCAAGTTTTAAAGTACAATATACTCTAAGAAACTTGATAACCAAGTCAGGGTACCAATTGTGGAAAACTAGAAAGGGGGTTGAATAGTTTCTGGATTAAAACTTCGTTTTAAATTATTTAGATCGAATTATGTCAATCTATTTAATGTATGTGTTGGATGATGATAAATAATGTTGGAATCACTCCTAAACTAGAATTCAAGTGTTAGTAATTAATATGTAATAGTTAGCTTAATTAAGGCTTTTATGTTAGTAATCTAGGCTAGGCTCATGTAGAAAGCCCATGAGCCTATGCAAAGCCAATAAGGAAAGGATGGGAACTTGGTGTGTTGCCTAGTTCCTCCTATAAATACCTCATGTAAACCATCCTTAGATGGTTAGTTGTTCATTTACTTTCATACTCTACGCGTAACCTTTCTTATTATCCATACGTGTGTGTTTGTTCTTGTTCAACCAATCTCTCCTTCATATTATTTCTTCTATTGATGCTTGTGTTACAAATATGAGAACCTAACAGTGGTATCATTCGCCAAATAGTTGGGTGAAAGCGTTTCTTGATTTTGAAGTTTTTTTTTCATACGCATAAGTTTCTCGTTCACAATCTTTCATACGCAAAAAGCTTTCATTTTACACTTTAAAATTCAATATTCTTGTACTTTAAAGGTTATTTGGTGGTAAAGTTTAAGTTTTTAGCAAAATTTTTGAAACTTTACGTGTGTAGAATCGTTTTTAAGCTTGATTTCATTCGTGTACTACTTTCTACGCGTAAGGTGAAAACGAGTTTTGGATCATCAAGTTTCATACTTTTTGTTATTTTGGTGATATTGAACCTATTTCATCATAGAAATCTGGTTTCTAACACTTTTGGGCATAAAATCGGTTTTGGTGATTTTGGTACTTTCTACTGTAAAGCAAAACCCTAAACTTACGCATAAGCTTCTCAGGTTTGATCTTGATTGCTATTGGTTTACTCGGTGTTTTCTTGCTTGGATAAGCCCGAAAACACTTCGACTTTGGATATCTTTTACCTTTGGTATAAGTGTAAAGGATTTTTAGGTAAAACCCTAGTTTTACGCCTAAGCATAAAAGCTTACGAGTAAACATCTTACGATAAGCATTTTCACGCATAAGCTTGTCTTACGCCTAAGGAAATCTTACGCATAAGGTTCTTACTATTAAGCCTTTGGTTTACGCCTAAGCTACTTTCTACACGTAAGCTTTTCTCTGCGTAAGCTACTTGTTCACGCATAAGTCGGTTTTCTACGCCTAAGCACTTCTTCAACAAACAAGAAGTTTCATTCGACTACAAAGATCCATCAACAACACAAGTATTCAAAAAAATTAATAATAATAAAAAAATAATAATTTCTACAGGAGACTAAACGTTCAATTTTTACGCGAGATTCAAATTTTGGTTTAACTGCGAAATTTTTGGTCAAAAATTCAAAATTTTGGGCCCAAATTCGAATTTTTTCGGTCTAATTTTGCGTCAAAATTTTCCTTCAACCTTAGAATTGATTTTTATAGCGAATTTCAAATTTTGGGAGCGAAAATTTTTCAAAATTATTTTTGGAGGGAAAAATAGAAATTCACTATATCGGCCTTCTGTGTGCTATATCGACTTCGCACCTTTTCTCTTTAATTCTTCTGCAGGGTAGAGAAAGTGTATTCATCAATGGCACAAATGAGTGTACAGAAGTCACAAATCTCCTCACCTACCAACATCAGATTTGTGGAATTGAACAAAACATGGATGTCACTGACTAAGTTGATGAGCTCAAAACCAGGATTGTTAGCATTGGAAATGCGAAATGCTCAAAGGGTTGTTGGGAATGTTGTGATTACTTCAAGCGCTCGTGTCATGCGCACAATGAGGTTATAGCATTGAAAAGCGGGATGACAACGAAGATATCGGGGGAAGATATCATACCCATCTACGACACAAAGCCCAACTTTGACAAAGAACAAATGGTTTAGGAAGATATCGTACCCGCCTATGACACCGACACGTAAGCAGGGCGGTACGAGGTACAATCTATCGTTGATCATACTCGTCAAGAATGCGACACAACATATTGAGCAACCTGAATTCAAAAATGAAGGAGAGGTTGACCAGTGTGTTGCACAATGTCCGCACAACTATCTTATGTCTCGAGCCCTTACTTGCAAACAATTCAATGAAGCGTCAATTCAAACTCTTGAATCGAAAACATTCTTCTCAAAAGACCATTGCTCGGTTTCAAAAGATTTTCAAAACTTGAGGCTCATTGCATCTCTCTTGAACTTAAAATGCATAACAAAATTTTAAACTCGAGCCAGTAGTAAATCTTTGAATGAACAAAGTAATCGTGTGGATACATTAGTAAAAGAAAATGAGCATTTAAAGGCTCAAATTCAAGCAAAGGGCTTGCACATGTTGCTTTACAAAACAAGCGAGAAGATTAACCGACAAGAGTGTGGATACTAATTTTGCAAAACCAACAATCTTGGGAAATCATCTCTACAACCTTTCGAAAACAATCGATGAGTTAGACAACTAAGCGCATTTAAATCTGAACGTTCTAAATCTTCAAAACCACGGTTTGCCTCCCAAGTTTTTGAGAATAATCATTCGTCAAAACCAGTCACTCCACATTCATGGCCTATGAAAAATTCTTCTGTTTCTGTTAAACTTGTTTCTATTAAATCTGTTTCTGTTGCACCTAGCCCGTCCAGGATTAGTTCGAACACTGTGTCTAAACCGATCATTAAAATTGAAAATTCATATGATTCACATGACGCGTACAAGAACTATGATCTAGAAAAGGCTAGGAAGAGGGCACTACTCTAAAAGGATGGAATCTTAGGTTCACGACCTAATGTATCACCTTTTAGTGTACTACTGAACACTACTTGTAGTAGCAAACCAAAACCTAAGTTAACTCAACAAACAGTTAGAAATAAACCCGTTGATCTAAAAGTAAAATTTCAGAAACCTAATAGGTGGATCAATATAGGACGCAGACTTTTCCCAAAAGAAGTTTCAACATTCCCTAGATCTAACCTTAGATGGATACCAACGGGTAGAGTTTTCAAAACTGTTGGTCTTAGGTGGATTCCTACTGAGCAAGATACTAAGTAGTTGCACCATAACAAGTGTGAAACCCTACATCCATCCACGAGGCGAAAGGAAATCATCAAAATAGCATGTTTAGGTGTCATGAAGATTATTGACACTACATCTTTATGCTTCTAACATCTAGAACCCAGTTTCACTTGGGGATCCATGTCTTTTCTATCTTGCCCCCTCCTATTTTCTTTACAGGTACAACAGCAATGGCTCCTACTGCAATACAGCGTAGGACCCGTTTCTCACCGTAAAAAAAATATCATGATTCATCAGCTGCATCACAAATTGTACTTAATCGTCAAGAATAGGAAACATTGATTTCTCCTCTGGTTAAAGAGTCTTTCTAAAGTCGTGCTTCAGATGTATCGAATGTTTCCGCTGCACAACCTGATCATATTCTAATTTCAGATACACTCTGAAACTACAACAACTACCGTTGCTGTAGATGCACCTCCTATCGAATCTTTGATAACAGAAGATCAAACTGTTTCCAACAACAATGACACAGCTGATGATCAACATTATGAGCAGAGAAGTTTTATCGGCTGATTCTCACGAGATTTTATGGTACTTCACACTTGTTCGATTAAGCGAACATACATGGTTTCGATGTCTCCTTATACATGGTTTATTGTCTTCAATTCATCATCAACATACGTGGTGTATGATTCGATTCATTGAAAACATCGAGGGGGAGAGAGTGTAGGTGGTCATTGCTTCCTTGTTCTTCCACATGCTTCCTTGCAAAAACCCAATGCATTTTTGAATTTCTTCAATTAGGCCGAAGAAACAAGACGATCTGTGGCTCAAACGTCTCACTTTGGTGTTATCGTCTCGATTTCACGGGTGATCTTGTGTGAAGTTACGCAAATATGGTGTTATGATGCCTCACACACGGTCTTGGTATCGAGTTATTGCATATTCACAGGTGATTAGTATTCCGAAAGACCACAACATTCATTGGAAAGTCGTTTCATTTTGTCTTTCGTGGTTTGTTTGGTGTAATGCGTATACATCGTGAGAAGATCTTGTTGATTTCGGCATGTTACCCTCGAGCAATTTTCCGCAATTAGTCGATTTACCTTGTGTGGTTTTATGCTCTTCTACAAATTCATTGCATCTTGAAAACTTCAAAAGTTAGAAGAAATGTCTACTACATCAATGATTCAAATCGCTAAAGATATTTGTCGGTTGGGGAAGTCGATTCGAAACTTAGTCAATCTGTTTATATTCACAATGGCTTCCGAGCATATGACTTGGAACCCGGTCACAACCGTTTAAACTTCCTCAAACCCCATCATCGCCTAAACCAAGCCCCCACTTACTCGTCAACAAATACAAAAGCTATTTGCTCTATGTTTAGTGATGATATTGATGAATGTGCTCGGTGTATCCAATGTTTCCATTGCTCAACCCGATCATATTCCAATACATGATACACCTGCTACAACAACTACAGTTGAAGAAGCACCACTGTTGACTCTACAACAACAGTTGAACAAACCGCATCCAATGAAGCTAAACCGGTGATGATGTTACGAACAATGAAGTACCCCACTGCAGATTATGATCCAAATCGTTCTTCAACCCATTTGCTAATGAAACTACTGCACGGATGTTGTGGAATCATCTACAAGCCATTTGAATCCTCCTAACTGCATAATGTATATCAACATCAACCTTCCACGCATCGTTGGACAAAAGACCATCCTCTTGAGAATATTATTGGTAACCCGAATCAACCAACGTAACGAGACAACGTCTTCACACAGATGGTGAACATTGCATTTATGCACTCTATCCGCCAATCGAACCTAAAAGCGTTAAAGACACAATGACCAAAGACAACTGGATTGAATCCATGCGGGAAGAACTCAATCGCTTTAAACGTCTTGAAGTATGGGAATTGGTTGAAAGACCATGGGGTCTTCTTCATTGGTCTAAAATGGATTTGGAAAAACAAATTGGATCTTTGGAGGAACCGTAATCGAAATAAGTCACGTTTGGTGGCTAAGGGTTATAAACAGGAAGAGGTATTGACTTTGAAGAATCATTCGCTCGGGTTGCTCGTCTTGAGGTCGTTCGGATATTTCTAGCGTTCACGGTTCATATGATCATTACGGTCTTCGGATGGACGTCAAAACTAGTTTTCGAATGGTAAACCGAAAAAACGGTCTATGTCAGCCAGCCAGAAGGATTTGTTGATCCAAAGTTCCCGAACCACGTTTGCAAACTGAACAAAGCTCTCTACGGACTCAAACAAGCTCCTCGGGCGTGGTACGATAAGTTATCATCCTTCCTCATTGCCAATAATTTCACTAAAGGTTCGGTCGACCCTACACTTTTCATACAATATCACGGGGCTCACATTTTAATCGTTCAAATCTATGTGGATGACATTATTTTTGGTTCAACACATTTAAAATACTCAAATGCTTTTGCAAAACTTATGACAAAACATTTTGAAATGTCAATGATGGGTGAACTTACATTCTTTCTAGGATTGCAAGTTCATCAATCACCTCGTGGTATTTTTCTAAGTCACCCAAATATGCCCTTGAAAAATTGAACAAAATGGAATGCAAAGCTGACACCTATGCCACTCCCATGGCCCATACCAAGAAGTTCGGACGCGATTTGCATGGAAAATTGGTTGACCCTACCAAATACCGCAGATATCATTGGGTCTCTCATGTATCTAACGGCCAAGATGCTCGATATTGTATTTGTTGTATATCTTTGCTCCGTTATCGATCGAGACCAAGCTGAAACCCACCTTTCGAGGCTAAAAGAATCCTCCGATACATCAAGGAACCATTAACTTGGGGATCCGGTATCCGAAGGATTCGGTTTTGAACTAATAGCTTTTTCGAGGACGATCACGCAGGATGCTTAGATTCACGGAAAAGTACTTGAGAGCATTACAATTTCTTGGTGATAAACGGGTGTCATGGCAATCGAAGAAGCGGGAATTGTACATCGCCGTCCTCAACCGAATCGAATATGTAGCCATGTCGGTCGTTGTGCTTAAGTCATTTGGATGAGAACACAACTCAAAGACTATGGTTACGTGTTTGGATGAATCCCGATGTCTTTGCGACAATCGAAGTGCCATTGCGATCTCGTGCAACTCATTCAACATTCAAATCAAAGCACATCGATCTTCGATATCATTTTATCAAGGAGCACGTGGAAAATGGTATATTTGAATTATACTTTGTGGGTACAGAATACCAATTGGTAGATCTTCTCACCAAAGCCTTAGCTCCTGCTAGGTTTCATGAGTTGGTCCACCGGATTGGTATGCGGTGTTTGACTCTAGAGGAACTGGATGAACTTTTAAAACATTCTTAAAACCAGTCAAACACCAAAACATCTTTTGTAAATATTTTCAAAAACAAAATACAAAATTATAAAATCTGTTAAAACAACAAAAATATTCTTCTATCTATATTTCTTTTCACATGGAAAATACAAATCTTAGTCAACACTTTACTTTTTCAAAATTCAAGATTTTCTCGGTCAAGTGTTGGGGGAGAAAGTAAATATTTTCGGTTTCATAAACCTTGTACTTGCATGTTACCTAAAATATGTTGTTTCTTCTAAAACGGTGGATACGTTTCTTGTCATATACCCTCCTCGGACTCAAATGTTTTTCAAAATTCATTATTTCAAAAGTCGAGGGGGAGTATCGTTAAGTTTCTTGCCTTACAAGTGTTTTGTCTAACCTAAACTGAAGTTAAAGGATCTTGGTTGGAACCTCTTTAAGGTTGTGGGACTGAATGTGTCTACTTGGCAAATTAATTTTAACAAAATCATTCACCTAACACATTCAATGCACCACTTCATGTGCATTTACTCCTAAACCACCAAGATCAAACGACCCAAATCAAATCTTCAAAATCCGTTCAAGCCGTTCGTAATCTGTAAGTTCTAAATTGTTTTGATCAAGATTCTAAACAAGGATTTCATCTCTCAAATCTAACGGTTAAAACTCTTTAAACTGATTTTGGAAAATTGTTCACTCGAACGAATTCGGTGTTTATGCATAAAAGTGTTTGGATTGAAATGAGTTATGTTAAAACCTTTCTTAGTGTCTATTAAACTTGTTTCAATCGTCCAAAACCATCTAGAATCTTAAATTTCATTAATTTGATTTTTAGGGTTCTTGCGCTCATTTAGGGTTTTTCTATTCAGTGATATGTTATTAGGTGGTCGAAAAAGTGTTAGAATAAGTATATATGCATGATTTGAACCTTTAAATTAGCCCAGAAACATCGGAACTGTAAGAATTTAAGTTTTAGTTTTTTAGGGTTCATCTCCCATGAATCTTCTGATTCTGTGGTGGAAATGTGTTAAATCTTGTTCCATTGCACTCATATGACATCTAGGACACTCCAGAAACATCCTTGTTTGATTTGTGTGGCTATATCTCTTACGCATAGATTAAGGGTTTAGGGTTTAAGAAATTTTACGCCTAATTCTTTGTGTGTGTATCTGATATGTACTTGTGCTTGTTTTGTGATCTATAAGATGTTTGGAATAAACTGTAATCAAGTTTTCATGTTTATGTTTAACACGTTACGCATAAGAGGTCTACAGTGAATTTCGCGTATATTGGAAAGATATTCGTAAACAAGGCTTGTTACGCATAAGCTTTACTCTTACGAGTAAACTTTTCGCATAACATCTAGCTTATTCCTACGCATAAGCCTTAAGCCTTTGAACTCGCTCTTCTGCCAGGGAAACTCTTACGCATAAGCTTGGTCTTACGCTTTAGCTTACTCTTACGCATAAGCTCCTTTCTTACGCATAAGGATCCTTGTTACACATAAATCCTTGCTCACTACATTTTGGCCTATTACGCATATGTTACTTGTTAAATGTTACTCATAAGTCACTAATATCTAATGTTACGCGTATGCTTACAAAAGTTAATATGTTGTGTGTAAAGTGAAGATTTGGACTTTGAAATTTCAAAATTAACACGTTCACGTAACTTTTCACATCAACTTCAAACAACTAGACAAATGTGACTTAGGACTTGTAACTAACATAAACATGTTACCATCAAACAAGGAATTAGATAATAAATCAGACTAAAACAAACACATTGTGTTTCCATATGTTTGTCTTTTTGTCTAATGTCTTTTTGTCTAATGTCTTTTAGATCACAAATGGTGCAAAATGTCCGCAAATCAAGCAAACATCAATGCCCGGTGAGCTCTCGATGGCAAACACATTCCAGTGGATACAACAAAACAATTGGCAAGAACAATCTCCGGTCGTCTCTTGAACAACTTCATATGCTCGAATCATCTTGCAAAATGTCAGGACATCCTTCGCAACATCCATTCAAATTCATGCTCACAAAGTCATCCCGATGATGAATATGATTCAATGGATGAGGAAATTCAATTTCATAAGACATTAAAGCGAAAAGGATGGATTACCATGCTTCAACCTTTCTCGTTAATCAACCCGGTGGGGCGGGAGGGTCAACCAGTGGTCCTCCACTTATGGAAGATCCATTGCAAACAACTCTTACCCCATCCGATCCGGTTAATCAACCGGTAAGGATCGGGTGTCCTTGTCACTACAACTGTTGAAATGAAGCAACCACAACTACAACTAAAACAACATGAGAAGAAAATCATGGTGAAGATGTGGAAATATCGTGAAGGAGATTACGATCATGATAAGGATGAAATAGTCACCGATGATGATAATTTGGTGGTGAAGTGGAAATTATGCGAAAAGAGGTGAAGAAGTTGCTAGAGTCAAGAGAAAAGTTAAAGAAGGAATCGGACAACTACATAGTTGACAATCCAACACACATACCTCAACAGGTCTTACGAACCACCTTTTGGCACTTCCACCAAACCCAAATCATCATCTCAATCATCACCTCCATCAACAAAAGAAACAACTAAGTCAGCAACAAAATCTGTTAAGAAGGCAACTCCATCCAATGATTCGACAAATGGGACACAGGTTTTCACCACTACACAACAAGCTACACAACCACCACCATTTGATCAACCAAGGGATTCAGAAACCACACCACCAATGGATAAAACCATTGATCACTTTACATACACTGGTGGTGAGGATCATGACATACTTGAGCCCCAACCTGAATCTCAACCGAAATTCAGATCAAGTATATTACTGCACTCCTTGTTTTCATACGCTTCAAATCAAAGAGCGTGTTAAAGATCTCCACCTCGGGGTCGAATATTACCAAAAAAAAAACAACTCAATATAAATGCACCAGTTCTACACTTCAACGGAATCAATCAAGAACCTCGGTACAAAATCATTCATAAACAAAATTTTAGGTTTGTCTACCGAAGTGAAAATCATCATACTTGCTTCATGGCTTTTGATGAAATTCACAAGTTACGTGACGCCACCGAAGGCGGTTCGAGATGGATTGACATATCGATTGAAGGACATTGAGTTGGGTATTATTGGAAGAAGAGATGGAATTCAAAGGATCACAAGGATGTTCGTTGATCACTAGGTTTGATGAAAGGTTGATTCATCGGGATCAGATGCGATGGTTGGAAGAGCTATGTGGGAGGATGACCAAACTTTCCGATTCTGACTTACCAACATCCTCAGCAAATAGTTGATCGTCTGTAATCATTGGGTACTCTCTTAACTCTCTTGATTGTGATTTTGTTTGTTTGATTTATTGATGATGGCTTGTGCACACATAACAGTGTACAACCCGTTCTTGTAATGAAAGGACCCTGTGGTACGCTTCAGTGCCACAATCCTTATAAAAGGAGCGAAAGCTTCTCACTTTTGAGTAAAACTTATCAAAACTTTCATTTTTCAAAGTTTTGCTCAAAAGGACAAGTACTTCCCCTTATTATTTTCAAAACCTCAAAAGTTAATATTACTTGTTGAGGGGGTGTATTTGATTAAAAACTTTGTTCACAAATTGTTCTTCGTGGTAATCTTCCCACAAAACTCAAAATGGACATATTCGATATCAAATTTTCATCAAATATAACATTTATATGCCATTTTGAGGGGGAGAAAAATTATGTGATAAGAAATATGTTGTGAAATTGCAAATGAATCGTCGTGCAAAAGACTTAACCAACAAATTGACGAGATCTTAAATGTTAGTAAATCGAAAAGACTTGTCAGGATGGGTAATAATTTCAAGCTAGCTCGCTAGTGATGTAAACGTGTCTCATGAAGGACTTGTCCGAGTAGAATGTACCATTCGAGAAACTCTTGGTAGACATGAACTTTGATGGGTTTGACAACCTTTGAGGTTTGTCCACACCTTCAAGGTAGTTATTAGAGCTAGTTGTCACCTAAAAGGCGACAATGTAACTCTTTAACTATGCAGCAATCGTGTCTCGCGGAGGATTGTCTATATTGAGTTGATCAATTCAAAAGTCGCGCTCTTCTCTCACCATGCAGTTACATCAAAATACTTAAGCACGTGTGGAGGGAGTATTTACGCAAAATCTTAAACTCTCAGCAGTGGTATTAAATGTTTTACTCATAACCACTTTGAGAGATTTTCAAGATAATGGTTTTATGGCAACATAGGTTAGTCATGGAGTTATAAGGTGACTAAGGTTAGAAGTAACCATCCTATGATCCGCTAGAGCCGGAGGGATCTACCCAAGACAACACCAATAGTTAGAATTAGATGTCCTTAGGTATGATTATAAAAAAGGAGAAAATGAGAATCGGAGAAAGAAGGAGTTGAAGAATTAATAAGAAATATAAAGAAAAGGGTGAAAAGAAATAGCCCTCCAGATTATAAAACTTAGGGCAGACACCGGGTTCAATTCATATGCTACTGATTGTCACTTGATGACACCGGTATTGAAGATTAAAAGACGTCATGGACCCAGTGACGCATGCACTAAAATTTCTTAGCCACTCAAGTTTCTCTCAGCGAAGCTTGTTTCATTCTCGCAGGAACCCTACTTAAACTATCGGCTTTCTCTTAGAGATTCTTTGGTATTGAAGCAAGGAGACCCTCTCCCTAGTCCCCGCGGGAAAACCAAATCGCACTATTTAGTCTAGAGCCACGAGATTCATCAAAAGATCTCTTAGGTACACTTGACATTTCATCACTTGTTGTTCAACAATAAGGACACAAGTGATCGTTATCGAGTCCTACGGATCTTAGCAATCTGTCGAGAACATTTATGAGAGGTTCGCACATGTGAACCTCGGTGATTGAATGGAAACTCTGCCGGTCAACATCAAACGACCGACAACGAGTCACTTCGGTAACTCCCGTGGATTACACTTAGTGTGTCTCAAACGGTCTGATCGTGGGGTGATGCTTGATGTACCTCGGTGCTCATCCGAATGTAGGTGTGCTTGGTACATCGCGTTATCTCACTTGTAAGACTCGATTCGAGAACGACCTTTGTGAGAATTAGAGTTGAGTTTTCACACTATCTTTGTTAACTCTCTCAAAGTTCAAACTTGTGTTACTGGATTATTTCTAACCCATGTATTATGTTTTCTTCTTATGGATGCTTGCGGGTGGAAAAGATCGTCAGATTCTCCATTGGCTCATACCTACATCATCACTAATAGAAGTTCTCTCGAAGGCAACACAAAGTCGAATGATTCTTCGTCAAAGCCAAAGAATCTACAAAGTTTAAAGACTAAGAGAACTACATCGATCGAAATCCAACGTTAAAGGCGTGTGAGCATGTTGGAGAAAGACGTGGAGACACTGAGCAACGAAGCGGACCCGATGCGAGAAACCACAACATACTATCACTACCATCACAAAGAACAAAGATCAAAGAACAAAGAAAATGATGGCGTCAAAGCGAGAATACTTCAAAGGAAACAATTTCCCTACCGGGAGATTGTTCGAATCAAGGCACTTTTTCTCACAAGAAAGAAGAATGTCGAAGGCGTCAAAGCTACTATTACATCCGCACCTACAATGTTTATATCATCAATCACTAACACTTAGGGAGATTGTTGGAATCACTCCTAAACTAGAATTCAAGTGTTAGTAATTAATATGTAATAGTTAGCTTAATTAAGGCTTTATGTTAGTAATCTAGGCTAGGCTCATGTAGAAAGCCCATGAGCCTATGCAAAGCCCAATAAAGAAAGGATGAGAACTTGGTGTCTTGCCTAGTTCCTCCTATAAATACCTCATGTAAACCATCCTTAGATGGTTGGTTGTTCATTTACTTTCATACTCTACGCGTAACCTTTCTTATTATCCATACGTGTGTGTTTGTTCTTGTTCAACCAATCTCTCCTTCATCTTATTTCTTCTATTGATGCTTGTGTTACAAATATGGGAACCTAACAGATAAGCATATAAATAAGTAATGCAAAGATAAAGAGTAAAGGAACACAAAACCACGACATGAGTATTTATAGTGGTTCGGCTACAAGGAAACCTTCCTTGCCTATTCCACTCCCGAGTTCCCCACTCGAGAGTTCGTAAGCACTACACAACACAAGCTCCTTAATGTGGCGGAGAAGCCTTCACAACGTCGCCTACTATTTATCCGATACTAGGCTAGACATCCGAGTTCTTCCACGAGGTAAACCACACCTATCACAACGTCGCCTACACTTTATCCGGTACAAGGCTAGATACCAAGTTCCATTACAAAGGAGGAACTCCTACCCAACACTACACCACTACGACTACCCCAAAGGAGACACACTCCTTATTACAACATCATAATGATATCAATATCCTTTAATCCAAACTAACTATCTTGTACATCGATGCACCATATCGAATGTACACCCTTGGCACCTTTCACTAATGCCTTTAACACGACCCTTGGCACCTTTCACTAATTCCTTCGACACGACCCTTGACACCTCACTAATGCCTTCAACACAACACTTCTATGGAGGAGAAAAGAACTATCAACAAGATACACTCCGGTGGTCTTGATGATGACGGCTTAGCAACTCATGACCTTGAGCTTGCGTCTTCAAGAGGTGGTGATCTCGCTTTAAGAGGAACCTAGAGAATCACACAAACATAAAACTACATAGAATGATCCTTTGGATCGAGGTTAGAGATGTCACAATACTAAGAGAGTATGTGTAAAAGTGGTGGTGAGCAAGAGAGAAATGGCTCACTATTTATAGACAAAATTTCTAGTGTCCCACAGTTCCCACGGATCCTCCCGGAGGATCCGATCTTCAGTTCGACTTAAGTCCGGTTCGAGTTGCAAATCGGGTTATGGGTTATGGGTTATGAACCATGGGTTATGGGTAATGGGTTATGGATACCTAACAAGATGCAATGTATCTAGACATTGGGTTATGGGTCTTGGGTCATGGATCATGGATAATACCCAACATGACTTCATGCATGATGTCATGCAATGGGTCATGGGTTATGGATCATGCTCCATGGATATGGGTTATGGACTTTGGATTTTACCCAACAATATTTATTGTACTTAGTGAATGAATCATGGGTCATGGGTCATGGACTTAGGTTTTTATCCATTACATTACCATTTCAATATATATAAAGTATATATGTACATTTTCATATTATGTAAAACTAGTTGTTATACATATGCATTTCTATAAGATGTAAACAATATTACTTATTTAGTGTTTGATATGAAAATGTAAGTGTGTTAGTAAACTATTGGCTCAAACCTTTTACGTATTTGATTTGTTTCGTTAAAATGATTTTACGTTTGTTATCGAGAAAATATTAGAAGATCGTAAAATATAAATAAATATTTTTATGGCTTATTTGTATTATTTACTAGTATATTTTTGCAAAAACACCTTAAATCTACCTTATTATGCGAGTAGATAACATATACGACCCTAGCCTTGTGTAACTTTAGTTGAAGAATTGCCTATAGGTCTTTTTCTTGTCATTTTTTTTAACTCGGGTATAACATATTAAATTTTAGTATTTTCGTTACTAAACATTAAATTCCATCCATTTTAATTTCCCTCTTATTCTATCTTCATCTCTCTTATTTAAACAAATGGTTATTGTTAAAAGTAATGAAGTAGTTTTAAAAGACATTAGAAGTAACAAATAACTACTAGAAGTACGTAAAGACATGGCTTAGTAGGCCAATATTATTGAATACATACATAATCTGAAGTGGAAACCATGCATGCAAATATGCAGTGCAACCTAATGCATGGCTAATTATAGCAGGCCAATAAATCAGTTGAACCAGAGGCTTAGGAACCGATCACTCAATAGGAACCAACTCAATATTGATCCCTGAGACAGTTAGATCTTCGCAACCTGCCCTTGCCACCAAAGCCACAACCGCATACTCTTTGTCTTCAGTATCTGTGTCCTCCAAAAGCTCATCTAAACCGAACCTCGCTGCACTTGGCATCAACATTCCACCTTGGTTGCCACCGTGTGGAACCTGTGCAAAACAACCAGCAAACTGAGGATCACATGGTGTTGGCAGCTCCGACGCCTTGGTATCTTCTTTAACGTTATCATTCACAAACACGTCGAATTTCACAAACTTGTTGCTGTTGAATTGTATCCCATTTATACACAAAATCTCTTTCGCCTTGGCCTTCTCCTCGGGACTTCTGTTTTTAGCTGGCCTCATCACACGAACCTTAAGGAGTGGATCCACAGCCGCTGGGGGCTTAAAGGCTCCATCTACCGTTTTTACCTCTCCATTAAGAGCGCTCGATAAATCTTTGGACTTCTCCTTACGTTGGGCTGGCCGACTGTTCTTCCAAGGGTCTCTGAGTACTCAAAATCGTATTTGAGCTTATCTATGTTGACAGAGTCTTCGTTATAGACACGTACAAGATTCTCATTCTCGTCATAGAACACATATGATGAATTTAACCAGTCAGCCACTTTCGGTTCTGAAGCAATGCGTGAATCCTTCCACAGTTTCCACATACACGTTTGCATGGTGAACGTAAAACAAAGGGTCATATCCTGCAGAGTAGAAGTTGCCCATGTCCTCTCCATTAGGACTAGTAGGACTTCTTGATTGACCCACCCATATGTGTACAGCAGTGTGAGAACTCCTTTCCACAGACCCGGCTAACTTCTCTTGATCCTTGCCAGCCCGGTATTTTCCTCCGAAGAAGCTTTCGGAATCACTTGCGTTACTTTTCAAATCTCGGTACACTACACTGAGATTGCACGCTTGCAGTCTTTCACTGTCTAGTTCTTTCACATATTTATTTTTTTCCTGGTCAGTACTGAAGAACAGATCTACTACTTCTGGGAGATGACCCTGGTTCCGGTATTTATCATAGAGAGGATTTTGTTTTCCGTCATCATCTATTTCTTCTACAAAAATTGGAGGAATTGTCATTCCTTCGGGATTGTCCCAGTTCCAGTAAGGTAACGCGAAATCGTCATCCCCATTGTACTTTCTGAGAATTCTTTCATAGAAATAAAGGTACCAACGATGGAATGGAAAGAAGAGCCACGAGTTATGAATCTCGATATTGATATCTGGGAAACCGCTAGCGACTTCAGTATAACCACTGTTACAATAAGCACAATGAATTTTAGCTTGGCTCACGAAACTGTGCGGGTGGTCATCTGGGAGATCCCGAATGGCTTGAATGGCTTTCTTGTAGCTATCCACTTGCTTTTTCGACCCTTTATGTGCCCGCCATCGCACCCTTATCTTTTCTTTACTTGGAAACTTAAACGGCTGAATCGTCTTGCTGAGGCTAGGAGGGCAGCATTTCCCTGTCCTTAAAGCATTCTCCGGCTTAAAGCCTGTTTTTGCTTCCTGGCATGAGGACGTGATATCAGGAGCCGTTATGGAGAGAGCCAATGCTGAAGGCAACGAAGCGACGTTTGCAGCAGTATAGAGTCCACCAAGCCCCACGAGGAGGGTCCTTCGGTCTACATTATTGGGTAGTATAAGCTTTTGTGTTTCGGGTAGTATGAGTCGGTTTTCATTGTCTTCTGGTGAAGCGTTGCATGAGACTCTGAACCCACGGGCTTGCTTGGTTCGAGTCTTGAAAGATGGTTGGGTGATGAATGGTGTATTAGTGAACGTAGATGTTGGTGTGCATGAAGAGGTAGTGAAGGTGGTGGAAAGTAGGAGTACTGAAGATGGCATTATAGTAAAGAAAGAGGAGTACGTGTTTGTGAATGCGTGTATTGGTCCGTGAACGAACTCCAATTTATAAGGATTTCATGTGTAAAGAAGACATGATAGGGTTGAATAAGTTCTCCTTTTTTTTTTTTTTTTTACACAGATTTTCACTGAGGTTTTTTGAAAGCATTCTTTTTATTTTTAAGTAGGGATAAGGTTGCCTACATCTTACCTACTCCATACTTCGTGAAAGACGGGATTGGGTTGAGTGTTGGTGATTTTAGTGTCATCGACTATTTTAGGTAATCGGGATTTACTATGAGACTAATCGGATTTCATATTATGCTCGGATACAAGTTAGGAAAGTGTGGAGTGCTCACCCGTTTGAGCTAATATGTTTCCACCACGACAAAGACGAGGGGTCGAGGGCTGCGCTGCTGAGGATCAGGCGAGCCCTCAGGTCCCGCTCCCAGTGGCGAGCGTGGGTCGAGAGGCAAGACTGACCCAAACGGTATATTTGGTGCTCCAAATGACTTACCCGTTTTTCCCTTCTTTTTACCCGGCCGATGTGCCTGTTCATTAACAGTTGTCACTGTTGGTTATCAACCAACTTTAACTGCTTTTAACTGTCATTTAGAATCTGTTTATTAACATATTCATTGTCTCATTCTAACATACGAAAAACACATACAATTTCTCTTTGTTTTTGCTTAGTATTCTTGTGCCTAGAAAACTAAGTGTTCTTCATAAATTATCTTGATAAGGATTTCATGATACCGAGGCATCTATAAGGTCGAAATACTTTATATGAAAAGTGCATACACAATTTAAAAAGATATCTAAAAATATCATCACAACCCTAACCCCGATTTCTAACATTAAGTTATATCTGTTAAGAGGAAAATCTAGACGGACATGCACGGTACCACTTTTGATTGTCACACAATATATAATTGCTGAATTTCTCATGATAAGGTCCCAAATTTGTTAAAAAAAAAAGGTCCCAAAATTCTGTTTGTCGCATCTAATGTCACCGTCTTCGTAGCATTATTAAATGTTTGTCGTTCTAGAATTCTATAAACGTACGTGTTTGGTTTGTGTAAATTCAATAAGATGTTTGTAAGATTTTTGGTGAAAATCCTGCGAAAAATCAATACTAAGATTTTTGCTAGATAGAATAGTGTAAGTGGATAGGACATGTAAGCATATCGGTATATGATATCCGTAGAATTGTTATCTCACTCAGTCGAATTTAACTTTACTTTGGATTTCCCTTATCTGGTTTCGTGTGTTTTGTTATTCAGTTCATATTTGTTTCCCTTTTTAGTAAATTCCTTTCTTTCTTTATTTTCATTTTTATTATTTTTTTTTTGTTCATATTTCTTTCCTAAAGGCTAAAACACGTACCTAACTATTTTTCATATATAATGCGGTATCATAACATAAAGACTAAAATACACCGTTGGTCCCTAAACTTGGCATGGTGCATCGCGATGGGACAAAACTGAGCCTTTTCATCGTCATAGGTCCAAAACATGGCCATTAAACGCCAGATTAGTCCTTCGACCAAGTCAAAGTCGATTTTGTTTTGTAGTGGGGTATTTTAGTCACACATTTATACTTTTATAACACATTTATATTTTACCCCTTCATCTTTCATCCTCTTCATCATCTCCCCAAATCATTAATCTCCCCAAATCATCATCTCACCCAACATCATCCTGGTCATCATCTCCCCAACATAATCATTTTATGCAACCATTTTTAAATAAATTTCATTTTATGCAACTGACATCGTAAAGTGGTTTTCCATGCATCCACAACAACCCATGGCACATATTTCTTTGGTGGTTTAAGAGAATTTGTCACGTCTGCATATTGTAGTTCAAGCTGCATGATGTAAAGTTAAATTAAATTAGCCATCGGTGCATATTGATATCTGGTTTATGCATACTTTAAGAAAATTTTACCTGGTTTCCATATCCGCTGTTGTAACAATCCTTGACGGGTGTTGGATCCAAACTTAGCTCCTCAAAGCACGATTCCCACTTATCAAACTTGTCAAAGTAGAGGTATCTTTCGACACAAAAGACGAAAGGAAAGTGATCATGCTGCAAAGAGATTACATGCTTTAGAAAAGTAGCATTTGGGAGATGGTTTATTTCCAATTGAACTCTAGCAGTATACATTAATTCAAGTAGCAAGAATCTGAGTTTATTAGATTTATTTAGATTTTTAATAGTTTGAGCATCACACTTCTAACATGCGAAAGTCAAAACAACATTAAATCATGTGAAATATCACTTGGGTGATAGTTAGGAGTCTATAACCAGACTTAACACTCCAATAAAAGAAGCTACTGTGAGAAACCAAATGGATTATCTCACTGCATATATAGATGTAACTAAAAGCGAATAGTCAAACTGGTTAAGAGGTTAAGCTAGAATCCTAACATTAGTAGACTACTCATCTATACTCTCAAGTCTCTTATGATGTGGAGCATATGGATGGGTTAGTGAAATGCCGAAGGCATGCATGAAACCATAGTAGATTGACAAACGGACAAGAAAATGGGTCAAAATGATCATAACCCATAAACCATGAGGGCAATTTGACGCACAAAATATCCACAAAAAGTTTGTGACAAGCCAGAGATTTTAGTTATTGCCATATAGCATTTTGGTAATCTTCTAGCGAAACCTGGCAAATTTAGGCTAGTCCTTACAATCTATTGCCATATAGCAGTTAGTAATCGTTTTTGATAAATACAGAGTAATAAACGCCTTGATTACAATCCTAATAATCCCGATGAAAAAAGTCACATATTACACAAGCTAAGGTTGTGTTTAATTAAAACACGAGATAACAACATCTCAAGAAAAATCAATTAGAAGAGCTAAAACTTACCACATCGGGCCAAGTATTGATGGCACATGCTTGAATAGTATTAAGCAAACATTCATTTTCACCATGCTGTAGCAAACACAAATATTAATAAACATATTGTAAAAGTTTCCAATATAAAACATAAAACCACTTAGATTCATTCAACTAAGAAAACAACACGGCAAGTAATATTTCGTTGGAGTTGATTGGAGTTGACTTTAGCATTCCATAAGGATAGAGTTTCACGTCGACAATCGCGTCGATTCCTTGATAAACACATCGATAAGATAATTCACTATGAAATTCTCACGGTATAGACAAAGTGATTCATAGTAAACGATACTTGAACTTTCTCAACTTACATCACGAACTATCCGGTCCACCTGGAATGATGTCCACAAGACCGGATGATGAACATGTGTTGAGTGTAAATAGGTGTTAAGGAAGAGCATATGAAACACATTAATTGTTCTTGGGGAGATGATGATTATGTTGGGGAGATGATGACCAGGATGATGATTTGAGGAAATGAATGATTTGGGTAGATGATGAAGAGGATGAAAGATGAAGGGGTAAAATATAAATGTGTTATAAAAGTATAAATGTGTATGGACTAAAATACCCTCGACTACAAAACAAAAATCAGACTTTGACTTGGTCAAAGGACTAATCTGGCATTTAATGGCCATGTTTTGGACCTATGGCGATGAAAATGCCCAGTTTTGTCCCATCGCGATGCACCATGCCAAGTTTAGGGACCAACGGTGTATTTTAGTCTAACATAAATTTAAGTATGGTTTTTCTAACTTGTGTCATGGTGAGATAAGTTTAAATGATTAAATAAACATATTCATTTCCTTAAAAAAACTTTATTTATATGGGAGGAAAGTTATTTTACATACAAAACTTTTCTCACATACCAAGTGACTCATCTTCACCATCAATCTAAAAAGAAATCAATGACTGAGATTAAAATCATTTTATTATTTCACCTATTTTTTATAATTTAAATATCTCTTAAACCGCTAATCATTAAGCGGAAATATTTACACCGTCGCGACGAGCATTTAATTATCATTCTATAGACGGACACTTTGATATACTTTCGAAAAAAGAAAAAAAAATTGTTTTTTTCACGTTTTTTCGTCTTTTTTTCGTTTTTTTACGTTACTAAAATTTGTATGAAAAAATCATATATGATTAAACACTAGTTGAATATTTCATGTGATATTAGTGTTAAATCATATATGATATGTAATATCACATGTGATATGATATGTATATCATATGCGATTTCAAACTAATATCACATGTGATATTACATATTATATATGATTTATTACTAATATCACACGTGATATTCAAATTAGTGTTTAATTATATATGATTTTTTAATGCAAATTTCAGTAACGTAAAAAAATGAAAAAACTTTTAAAAAAAACGTGAAAAATATGAAAAAAAAAAATTTGTCGAAAGTATATAAAGTGTCTATCTATAGAAAGATAATTAAATGCTTGTCGCAATGATGTATTTTTTTTCACTTAACAACTAACCGTTTGAAAGATATTAATATTTGAAGAAAAATGATGAAAGTGGGTTTTTTTAAATTGTTGAGATTAATCTCATCCATTAGATCAAATAAAAATGAATGGTGGAGATTAATCCCTTGATATGTAAAAAAAAATTTGTCCTCAAATGATCTTAAATCATAAAACTATTATTAACTTTATAAACATTGTCAATTTAAGAAACTATTAGCATCAATTAACATGTAAATATGATAATTTCACATTGATTAATGACTTAAAGCTTGTGCCATAATGACACAAGTTAGATTATCCCATATAAAATTACTCCACAATTACTCCAACTTTTGGAAAAGAAAAGGTTTCGGAACAACGTTTGAGTTTCATAAAGCGTGGGATTAGTTCGTATTTAAAATCATGTTTCTCGAGTCACGTTCGTTCCAATATGATCATATTTATAATTTAGCGAGGATTTTTTATCCGCGTTTCGCTACGGGGTGTGGGGTTTTATGTGAAAAAAATTACGTATAAGATTTCATTTAAATCGGTTTTTAGTTTTTACTCCTAGCATGTTTTAAGCATATACAAATAATTTCTAAATATTAAACTTACATACGAATTTCGATATGCCAGGGACTATTTATGTCAATTCAAGTTACAAAGGAAATCTTTAGGGACAAATTATGTAATTTGAGCTAAATTGTGAGCAGTATTTAGGTAAATATTTATTTTCACAAAAAATAAAACCCTAGGGATGATTTTTTTTTTTAGATTCGGTAATTAAACTACAGGAGCAATTGAGTAAATTTATGACACATGTTTGGTCCTTAGGAATGGATTTCGTAACGGTCGTTAAACAGCAGTGACTATTTATGTATTTTACATACGAAGATTTTCGCAACTAAGGGTAGTATAAAGGGACGATTTATGTATAATTATGTTACACGTATGGTCCCTAAGAACTGATTTATGTGACATCGTCAGTCCTCTAGGACCTATTTTGCAACGAAAGTTAAATCTCAAGGATTGTTGATGATTATCGCAATGAAAGATAGTCTGAAGGGACGGTTTATGTAAAATTTTGTTGCACGCTTGGTCCCTAATAACTGGTTTCTATTTCATCGTTAGTCCTCAGGGACCTATTTTGCAATGAAAGTTAAACCTCGTAAATTTTCGAAAGAAGAAAAGATATTATTTGTTTGGTGAATAGTACAATTACCTAAAAATTGTATATATTTAAAACTAAAATAGGTTAATTTTTATTTTGAAAACTAACTCTTACGATTATACTTTGTTTATCTCAATTTATTAGTCTTTATTGCCTTTTCAAGTAAAAGCGACTTATTAACTTCATGTTTTCTAGTTTCTACATACATGAAACATTTAATTTTTTATTACTAATATGAACAACGAACTTTCAAATTTTGTTTATTCTAATAATTACATATACTTGTTCGGCCGATAAAGAAATTTTGTTTTAACTTTTTATGATGTGGCACGTCATGTAGCCAAGAGTGATTCGATAATGAAATACATAGAAACCAACACCGACCGACAACTATCACGGCTTACTTACCATGTATCTCTGTCATTCATCAAACTCAATCCTAAAATTTATCTGCGAAACCTCGTTTCATGTATAAACTGTATCAACCTACTTTCCGAGTTAATAAAAGTGTAATGCATCAGTAGCCCCCCCTCGTTGGCCATAATCACCACTACTATACCATCATATTGAAAAAATCATCCTAAATTATTCGTAAGCACCATCTCTTTGCACGGAAACCACTACAAACATCGACAACTTAAGTTTTGATAAATGTGTTTTTCCTTTGAGTGGTATCATATCAATTCCTATTCCTTATCATGCTTTAATTGTACATCATATATACAATAAACCTCACGTTGCCATGGACTTACATACGAGTAATATATGAAAATCATCAATATCAACCACTTCTTAAATAACCTCTTCCTTGTAATACTTCTCAATGACAAACTTGTAGAGTTTTTTAAATCACTATTGCATTTATAAAACATATTTAACAAAATATGTACTTTTAAACATATTTAAGATAATATAGCTATTGTGTTTTCTAATATTACAAAATCATTAAATCTCCATAAAAGTAATGGAGACGTTGATTATCCATCCACCGAGTAATCCATTGTCATGTTCTCATGCCTTGTGCTCACTTAGTTTATCTAATTTGAAATTAACCAATTTCAGTTTTCTAGTCATTAGATGATGACAACCCATCCCAAACATAAATATTTATAAAATGGACATCAAATCTAAGAAATCGATGCAAACTAACATTCATTTTCTGCTAGATACTCATCAATTGTATGATGCGTTTCAACAAATTAAATTGAATGAGGTTATTTTCAAAGTACAATTTTGTTCTTTGGTTTCTCATGACATCTGATTTTGATTATCTTCGCCGTCATAATGTTGGCCACGTTACGAGTTCGTGGTCGACAATAATCGTTTTGTTGTTGCTTGCCGAACATATATGGCCAACTCGTATCGAACTTTACTGATGAAAAATAATGTGACTTATTTAAAACTTTTTCGCCACCGAACGCCAATTTGATATGATGATTACACATATCGTAATTAATCGAGTTCCATTAGTTGTCACAATGTTTGACACACAATTCTATGAAATTATCCCCTTTGATAATTGGATATGCAAATATTGGTTAAAAGAATTAGAAGTTTTAGGCTATCAAAACAAATTGAGCGAGTCCACAATGAATTGAGTGAGCAGATAAGCCGAAGACGATGATCCTTTTCTTTTAAGGACTTTTTTTCATGATTTTGTAACAGGCTAATAAGAATAGCATCATATGCTAAATATATTTACAAGTGCTTATTTCGTTAAATATGTTTTTTAGTTACAATGGTCTTCTAAAAAACTCCAAACTTGTATGGGTAGATTAAAATAACCAACCAAATTTATCGCCACCAAATTCGCAATACTATAGTTGTTAATAATTAAAGAACATACCTTAATAATATAAAGAGTTTTGAATGGAATAATTTTATTGATGTTAGTCAATCTACCAGTTTTCTCTCCAGTTCTTCAACATATCTTCTTTCATCGAATGGAGAATCGTTGAGTGCACAAATGTTTCCAAAATTGCCTATGATTGAACGAAGTTTTTGACTCTCTTATATCTTTTTTTAACATGACTCTCGTGTATGTTACCATTGGATCAAATTCAATGGCTCACAATCATTCAACTTGAGTCAAGTTGATCTTCTTAACTTGAGAGGATCTCATTCCCACCTACAATCACGTAACATATTTCTTTAAGCATGGTGAAAACTCTAGTCGTATTTGATCTGATCAACATTTCCACGTTTTCTCTGAAAATGGTACTTATTTAAACTTTAAAAACATACTTCAAATTTTCAAACATAGAATGCACGAAAGCTCTATTTTACTAAACACATGTGTTAGCCCAAACACCCCTTTTACCCATTTCACAATACCATGTACATAAACATATTTGGATACAAAATACTGAAAACCTTAACTAAATTTGTGTATCCAAAATACATCATTTTACAAAGATACTTGGGTGTTTAACTTGTTAGAACATGACTATAAGATCATTACTTGTCTACTAAGCACAAATGGCAAGTACTTCTACTCTAACACGTCATTCCTTAATTCCTTTACCTTTTACCTTACTTTGAACACTTGAGCCTACAAAACTTTTAACAACCAAAACGTAAGCTTTCGCTTAGTAAGTAAATGATATAATATAACAAAACACAACTACCATCCAACCATTTCATTTCTTTAAAAATTATCATTTAATAAGACTTATAAAATCTCGTTTAAACAATATTAATCATTGTATCCCACGAGTAGTATATCTTTTACCTCATACTTTACCTCATCAACAACTTTACTTACCTCACCGGAATCTACACATCATCCCGAGGGCACTTTCACTTACTCCGAGGAGTATCATAATTTACCCCGAAGGATCCTATCACTTACCCCGAAGGTGCATTCTATTATCCTGAAGGGTGATAATTCGTATAAGACATTTATAACATCGTAATATAACCATTTTCAGACTTTCACATACTTTAACACTTTGGTTTAACACAATTCAAACATTTTTCACTTAATCACACTTTGCATGATTCAATTAATGTCTCACCGACATATATCCTTACACTTCACTATTTTCTAGCACATAAGGCTTGACGCGTTTATTCCACATAGTCTTATCTAATTACCTCATATAAAGCATTCACGCATGGTAACAAGTTTACCTCAAACTTTAACGTTTAGTCGGCAATATCCAAAGAGTCTTATTCCATACCATATATGTAAACTTTTATGATTAAACAAGATTAACGAACCAAAACGGATATTATTATGATCAAACCCAACCAACCACCCCTACGATTTGATCCATTATGTGTTTATTACAGATTACAAAGAAGTGTTTAAGAAAAATATAACAGACTACAAAATACAGTGATTGTATCAATCACAAAGACTAACTCAAACTAGAGATAACTCAATATCTTAAATCCAGAATAATGAGACTTCTGTCTTTATGTACCAGCATCCAATGACTTTCACCACTTGAGCACTCAAGCACCTCTGAGAATAAAGAATTAGCACTAACAGCCCCTCTATTTAATAAAACCTGCATAAGACAAAAACACTACAAAAACAACTATGAAAGATTACATAAACACCCCCCTTGACTTAACACTTTCTTGATTTAGTTTACACAAGTGTGCATGTTAATACACCCCCTTAAACTAAATCTGGAAAAAATCAATCAAATTCAACTTCTCACACATTTTCTTATGTTCAGCAGAACATAAACCCTTAGTAAGAACATCACCAGTATTATCCACTGAATCAACCTTACAAGTTTTAAAAACCCCTTCACTGATTTTCTCTCTTAGAAAATAAAGATCAATTTCAAAATGTTTAGTTCTTTCATGGAAAACTGGATTTGCAGCAATATGCATAGCTGCATTACTGTCACAAAACATTTGTGCATGTATGGTATAATCAACTTTTAAATTAGTTAACAATTTCAAGATCCAAATGATCTCACAAGCAACATTAGACATAGCTGTGTACTCAGCCTCGGCTGAAGACTTAGCTAACACTGATTGCTTTTTACTCTCCCATGACACAAGACAGCTGCCAAGAAAGACTGCATAGCCTGTTACAGATCTTCTGGTAGCAGTGCACTTGGCCCAATCAGAGTCAACAAAAGCAGTCAATTCAAACTTATCATTAGGCTTATAAAACACCCCCTTTCCAGGTGACCCTTTAAGATACCTAAGTACCCTAAATGCCAACTTAAGATCAGGTTGCAAAGGACCATGCATAGCTTGACTCAACTTATGCACAACATAAGATATGTTAGGCCTTGTAATGGTCAAATATATCAACTTGCCAACTAACTTTTGAAAATTCCCAAAGCTAACCAAAGGATAATCATTTCTATCCAATATTTTTCCAGTTGGCCTTTTTTGATTACTTTCTATAGGAGTAGAAGTAGGTTTACAACCTAGCATTCCTAATTCATCAACAAGCTCAAGACAATATTTCCTTTGGGAAAAACATAAACCATTATCATGTTTAATAACTTCTATTCCCAAAAAATATGTTAACTCACCCAGATCTTTGATCAAGAATTTAGAACTTAGCAAAGTTTTAAATTTGATAATCTCATCATTACTATTACCAGTGATGATAATATCATCAACATACACTAGTAAAACCATAAACACATCATTATCAGACTTAGTGAACAAAGAATGATCATTTTTGCTTTGTTTAAAACCAAACTCACATAAAGTAGAAGTTAATTTTTCATTCCACTTCCTAGGAGCCTATTTTAGACCATATAGAGATTTTTTTTATTTGCAAACTCTTTGATCACCCTTATCAAAATAACCCTCAGGTAAAGTCATGTAAACACTTTCAACAAGATCACCATATAAAAAAGCATTATTCACATCAAGTTGAAAAATATTCCACTTATTTTGCACAGCTAAACTTAAAACACATCTAACAGTAACCATTTTAACTACAGGAGAGAAAGTCTCCTCATAGTCAATTCCTTCTCTTTGGTTAAAACCTTTAGCAACAAGCCTGGCCTTAAACCTATCAACCTCTCCATTAGCCTTATATTTGATCTTAAAGAACCATTTATGACCAATAGGAACTCTGCCCTTAGGAAGAAAAGTAACTTCCAATGTCCCATTTTTATTTAGAGCAACCATTTCATCATTCATAGCTGCAACCCACCTAGGGTCAGCAGCAGCTTCTTTATAAGTCTTAGGTTCAACAGCTTTATTTAGGTTAGTCACAAAAGAATAATTTTCTGCACTTAGATTAGCATACTGACATACCTATTAAGATTGTACTTAACCTTTCCATATAACTCATAATCCTGCAACTTACTAGGTAACCTAGTCCTTCTACTTGATCTCCTAGCAGTAGCCTCATCTACTATACTTTCCGGATCATGATCATCTGAAACAAAAATTTGACTAAAATTCTCAAAGTCTTCACCCTCAGATTCATATTTATCATCATCAGAAGTTGCATCTATCTGTTCTAAGGCATCATCTGCTATTATACTGCCAAGTGTATTTCTGTTTATAATATTACTAGGAATAGATTCATGAATAGATTTATCACATGTAGAGGCAGGATGATTTGCAGAACCCTCTGCAACTACAGGAATAGATATAGACTCTGCATTAACATCTGCAGAGTCCTCTGCAGATGCAGATTTGTCTGATTCTGCATTGACCTAAAACTCACGATTAGAGCCACTACAGATGTATTATCATTCTCAGCATACTCTTTATTTTTATCATCATAGGGTTCATAAGATCTTTGGTCATCAAAAAAATTTTAACTGTTTAAGTTTTGCAACTCTAAAACAAAATCTTTAATTTAAGATTGACTTTTAAAAGGATAAACAGTTTCATAAAACTGAACATCTCTGCTATATAAAACCTGTTTAGTTTCTAAACTAAACAACTTGTAACCTTTTTTCTCTAAAGAATATTCAATAAAAACACATTTGTCAGATCTAGCAGAGAATTTATCAGAATTATTAAGAATTGTTGCAAAACAGAGACAACCAAAAGATCTTAAGTGAGATAGACTAGGTTTAGACTTGTAAACCAACTCATAAGGACTCCTACCAGAAAGCACAACAGATGGTAACCTGTTAATGAGATATACAGCAGTCAGGACACACTCACTCCATATGTTCAGAGGAATATCTCCCTGGAACATGAGAGCCCTAGCTACATTAAGCAAATGTCTATGTTTTCTCTCAGCAACCCCATTTTGCTGAGGGGTGTAGGCACAAGATGTTTGATGAATTATACCATTAGATTCACAAAAAATATTGAACTGTCTGTTTACAAACTCAGTTCCATTATCACTTCTAAACACTTTAACATTTTTCTCAAACTGAGTTTTAATCAGATTGTAAAAGACAACAACATTTGAATAGACCTCATCTTTGCCTTTCAACATAGACACCCAAACAGCCCTGCTATAGTCATCAACAATAGTAAGAAAGTATTTAAATCCTTCCCTACTCTTAACTCTATAGGGTCCCCAAACATCAAGATGCACAACTTGACCCAACTCATTAGTTTTATGATCACTAAGAGGAAAAGGTTCCTAGTCTGCTTTGCCTTGTGACAGACTTCACAAGGATCAACAAATTCATTAACAAGACCAATCTTATGTTTTAAGACACTTAAAACTTGTTTAGCAGGGTGGCCCAACCTATTAAACCACATACACTTAGACACATAACAAGATTTAACATGATTGTTAACAAGTTTCTTACCCTGATCTAAGTAATATAGACCTCCAACCATACTACCAGTCCCCACCAGGGACTTTAGAGTTAAATCCTGAATGACACAATTGGATTCATTAAAGGTCACACTAACTTTATTAGCACTAGAAAGCTTAAAACTCCCAATTTGATTAACCTTTTCAATTGTTCCATTAGGATGGACAACTGTAATGTTTATGTGAGAAACATTAATAACATTGAACAAAAACATCGTTGTATAGGTCATATGTTGGCTGGACCCATAATCAATAATCCATCCTATGTAAGTACTATATGTACTTATATCAGGATTGAAATTAAAGAATCTACATGTAGCAAAACAAAACACATAACTAGAATCAACATGAATACCGTAACATTTTCCCGAATGTCACAAGCAGTACCTGAACTAGAACTGCTCAACAAACTCATCAATATCTTATATTCATCATTAGTCAAAGTATGAGTAGTACTAGAACTAGTGCCAGTATTAGATGCAGACACATTATTCACAGAAGCTTTAGGGTTATTAATCTTAGGATTCTTTTTGAAACCTGAAGGATAACCCACAAGCTCAAAGCACCTATCAATAGTATGACCAATCATATTGCAATGTTTGCAAACAAGATTGGGATTAGGTCCCCTATTACACTTCCTATTTTTGTTATTTTTATTGACAGACCAATCATTGTTGCTCCTAACAACAAATGCAGAAGAACTAGCCTTAGTACCAGTACTATGCACATTAGAATTCCTGTAAGACTCATCTCTAGAGAGAGTAGCAAATGCAGACTTAACATCAGGTAAAGGATCAGTAACTAGAATACTGCTCCTCACACTACTAAACACATCATCAAGTCCCATAAGGAACTGCATAAGCCTGACCAGTTGAGTATGTTTCTTTAGTTTGTCTGCAGTGTCACAAGTACACAAAGGCAGGTCAACTAAGGAATCATACTGTCTCCACTGAGCATTGAACTTGTGATAATACTCAGCCAATGGCATACCAGAATGAGTAAAAGAATGTATCTTAAAATGCATATTAAAAATCACAGAACCATCAGACTTGCTATAAGTCTTTTCTAATTCATCCCAAACAGTTTTAGCATTAGTAGAATAGATTTGACCCAAATATAATTCCTGAGTAATACAACAAAGAATCCAAGATAGAACAACAGAATTACATCTATCCCACTGTTCTTATCTTGCGATATCATCATCCAGTGGTCTAACACATTTACCATTTATAAACCCAAGTTTATTTTTAGTGTGTAAAGCAAGTTTAATTGCAGCAGGCCAAACCTTATAGTTTTCTGTACCCTCCAGTTTAGAAGAAATTATGGGAGTACCATTAGAATCATTTGAATGTAAGAATAAAGGATCAAAATCACTCAGTTTCAATACAGTTGAACATGAGCCCTCTGGTTCTTTACCCCTATCTTCTTTTGCAACCTTAGCCATTTTGAAAACAGATTTTCAATTTTCAAAAAAAAAAAAACAACCACCAGAAGACGTTAATCAAGACAAAAGACCACACAAGACATAAAAGCAGAATTAAAGCACAACCCCTTATATCGCCACAGATCGCAATCTCGAATAAATCACCAACCAAAGCCAACACCAACAATCAACAATCCCTTAATCTACTCAGCCACCGACAGTCCTAAAAAATCCTAATAAAAAACCTAAAGAAGGGAAGAGTGGTGTTACAGAGCACACTCAGCAACAAACAAACACAAGATCAAGAAGATCTTAACCAATCACCAAACAATAGCAGAGGAAGAATAACTTGTAACAAGAAAAAACAACAAGATTAGAAACAATCCAATCATATACTAATCAAAGATCTGTAAACCAACAAGGAAATCCTAATTTTGTAAGATTAGAATTTTCAAACACATAAAAAAAAAAAAAAAAAAAAAAAAAAAAAGACTATACTAGTTGATAACAGATCTTTTGAAAAGAAAACACAAGAACAAGATCAACCTGAGTTAGAGTTTGATATAGTAAACCCTAACTTGACCAGACCAAAAATTCAGACCAATTAGAGTACCCACAGACCAGATCTTAATCAATTAATACGATTAAGGCAATAAGAATCAAGATCCCTCAATCAATTTTAAAAAACCCCAATTTTCCAAGAAACCCTAATTTTTGGAAAATTGAAATTAACCACTTAAAAAACAAGATCCAACACAGATCAACTCAATTCAACACTTGTCGAACCCTAAAACAACAATAATACCCAAGATCCCCAAATTTTGACAAAACCCTAATTTTCTAAAACATGATTAAATCGTAAAATCAATAGCATAGAGCAACCATGGCTCTGATACCATGTAAACTTTTATGATTAAACAAGATTAACGAACCAAAACGGATATTATTAGGATCAAACCCAACCAACCACCCCTACGGTTTGATCCATTATGTGTTTATTACAAATTACAAAGAATTGTTTAAGCAAAATATAACAGACTACAAAATACAGTGATTGTATCAATCACAAAGACTAACTGAAACTAGAGAGAACTTTGAGAGAGATAACTCAATATCTTAAATCCAAAATAATGAGACTTCAGTCTTTATATACCAGCATCCAATGACTTTCACCACTTGAGCACTCAAGCACCTCCGAGAATAAAGAATTAGCACTAACAGCCCCTCTACTTAATAAAACCTGCATAAGACAAAAACACTAAAAAAACAACTATGAAAGATTACATAAACACCCCCTTGACTTAACACTTTCCTGATTTAGTTTACACAAGTGTGCATTTTAATAATATACAATATTTAAACGCCACTCACAAGTAGTTGGCTAGTCACCTATGTAAATTTCACGTTTACACATTTCTTATCACTTCGCTTAATCACATATCCTAATACCTTCAACCAGGAGTGTCTCGTGGATTTTGGAGGCTCTATGCCACTTTGACTATATTGGCCTCGTGAACAAGACGGAAGTTTTAATGTGTAAAAATATTTAGCAAAAGGATCCGAAAACATAAAAGCGACGTTGTATAACGTGTATATTTATCACATTAATAATATTAGGCTATAATTAAAACTTTTTCACTTAATGAAAAATGTATTAAAGAAGTTCAATTGAAAAACAAGTTGGACTAGTTTTAGCAACTTTTACAAACTTATGTTGTAAGTATAACTTTTGAAAGGAAACAATCAACAAACTATATATGATTAAGCAGAGTAAAGTATATAACAAGATTTTATAGCGGCAAATAATTATAGTGATATTTTAGTTACACAAAACACTTAACCAAAATATCATTATAACTATATGCTGCTATAAAATCTTGTTTTTATGCACGGGCACTCGTCCCTGCGCAAAAGTAACAAAAAGGTCATTGTGTTAGTATAGTAGAGATTAGAATAATTATTTGAAAGTATTAAATATAAGTTTATGGTGTATGTCTAATTTTTTAAACCGTATATGTTTAGTTTGTATTTGCCTAACTTGAGTAAGTATCAAATGAGAAGTAAAATTAAAATGAGAAGGGTGAGAAGAAACCACAGCCGCACATTTGAGATGCACCTATAGAAATAGATGCATCTCCCCCTAAATTTCTCCTTCTCATTTGGAATGTGTGGCTCAAATTTCTTCTCATTCTTTTTATTTCAATTTCTCTTTTCACTAGATCTACTCCCTGTCTAACTTTTCATTTGCGCTTTACAAACCGTGTATGTCTAATGAATTCGAGTATCCATTTCATTTATTAGTTTATAGTTTCTAACCGTGTGCTTCAGTATTGATTTCTATTAGTTTCTCTTTCATTTATTAGTTTCTAATTTTCATTTCAAAGTATTAATTAGGGGTATTAAGGAGGGCAAATTAGACAATTAACTTTATTTTTTTAAAAAACTGTTAAGTTTCCAGAAAATGAGATTAAATGCTGTATAAGTAGAATATATAAAGTGTAAATCCTTAAACTTTAGGGTGCAAAGTAAATGTGGTAGCAAGAATGTGCATTAATTGATCAACCTCATTGACTCGTACACTAAACTTTAACATAAACTAGTAAGTAAATATGGTAGCAAGAAAAAAAAAATGAAAATAGAACAAACGTTATAAAAGAGTAAAGGAGATCAAAACATCACCAACGTAATCAACTAATCTAGTAATCAAGTACTCTAGCGTCATCAGAAGAGATTATATGTTCAAACTGTTAGTCTATTAGTATTAGTATTGGCCCATTGTATATTCGGCCCATTATGTAGCTTATATAATCTTGATGTACCTTTCATTATTATTCAATCAATATACACAAACTTACATGGTATCAAACCCTAACCGATCCCTTCTACTGCTTCCGCACATTTTTTTTCTTTGTTTTGTTTCTCGACCAAAGTGTGTTGTCGAGCTGTGTTTGTCGACCAAGTGTGTTGTCGACCCCGTTTGTTAACTGTTAGTCGCTTCATTAAACCTTAACCGACTGACTATTTTTTTTATTCGACCACTACGAATAAAAGGAACAAAGCAGAAAGGTTATTAGTTGACTAGTTTTATTTTTATTCGACCACTAATCTGTCGACTAGTTCTTTGTCGACTAGTTTTTCTTTTTTATTCAACCACTGTCTAATCCAACTTTTACTTTGCTCCACGTGTTTGTCTATTAATTTGTGTTAACCAAGCACAAATTTGTATCGACTAAGCTTTGTTATCAACAACAATTTTGTGTTCGATTCAATAAACCCTCACACGCAATATTTATAAAACCCTAACTAATCACTACAATGACTACGGATACAACTCCTCCCCCACCTGTCCTCACGTTATCGGATAAACTCATGGCGATAAATCACTTGACTACTTTTGTTCCGATTAAGCTTGATGTTGATGAGATGAATTACTCATCATGGGTATATTATTTTTCTCACCTTTGTCATGGATATGGCATCTTGGATCATCTCGTTGATCCTGAAGCCTCTACCTCCACTACACCTCCTACGGATTCAACCCCTAAGGATGCAGAATGGCTCAAGATCGACTTCATCATTCGGTCTTGGATCTTTTCCACACTTGCCTCGAATCTTCAAAAAAGGTTGGTTGTACTTAATCCTAAATCTGCTAAAGAGGCGTGGGTGTGTCTTGAGGGGATTTTCCAGGACAATAAACGCCCTCGAGCTATGGCTTTGAAGGCGGTTCGTAATCTAAAGCTTGGGGACTTAACAATTGATGCTTACTTTGAAAAATTGAATCAATTGCTTTGGTTTTGAATGGTCTTGGATCTCCTCTTAGTAATGATGACATTGTTACGTTTGCACTTGAAGGCTTAACCTCCACGTATGATGTGATTTCAACAGTTATTGCTAGTCGGGAACCCTTTCCCGATCTCAAGACGGTTCGTTCTTTGTTGACTACGCAAGAGATGCGCATGAAGTCTAAGGTTCAAAATCCGCTTGTGGATGCTACATCCGCTTCTCCTATGGTTTTATTGGCAAATAATACTCCTCGGCGTCCATCTAATCCGTTGGAAAAAGTAAACAAACCTTGTTTTTTGTTTGCTAAAGGTCATTGTCGTTTTGGTGAGGCGTGTCGGTATCTTCACAATGGCGTACATGGTAAGTCTACAGTACTTCCTCGTGGTTCCAGTTCTGTAGATATGGATACTTTGCAACAATTATTGGCTAAATTGGGATTTACCACTTCTCACAACAAACCTTCTACCACTACACCGGTTGCATATCATGCCACAACCCAATTCCCACCTGTTTACAACTCACTGGCCCAATTACACCCTTATTACTCTTACCTGGCACAACAGTCCCAAGGTTCCCAAGTCTTCCTACCGTCTGGCCTGTCACCAGCTCAAGGACTACCATGGGGGTTCAACATATCCACAGCATCGGTTCAGTCTGCAGGTTCATCTCCACAGGGGGTTACCGTACCATCAGGGTTCAATGGCCTGCCGGTTCACAACAACAATTCACTTTCGCCAGGGGTTCATTTTGGGAGTTCAACAGGTCCGGTTCACTACGCCGGTCCACTACAGCCTGGGGTTCAAGTTTGCATGAGTTCTTCCATGAGTCCATGTACCGCAAGGGTTTTGCCAGGGACTTTGACCGGTTCTCCACAACCGGTGTTTGGTTCAGTTTTTAACCCGGGTAAACTACTAGCGTCGGGTCAACAGGGTTTGGGTCAAGCGACTCTCTTGCCGCATGCTTTTGCTGCTAACACTCTTGAGGACCCGTGATAAGGTTTTAAAGGTACCATTTTGAGGGTCGTTTAGTCCTTATTTGATCACTTTTGTATCCGTTATTGCTTAATATCGTTCCTTTTCACTTTTTAGGTCTCAAGGCAAAATCTTGGAATGGCACTTATTTGGACGAAAAGGCGCGAATATATGAAGAAAATGGCCAAAGTCAAAATCGAGACACTCACGATTCTTTGAAAATAGGCGACGGCGTCGGGAGTTAATGGCGACGCCGTCCCAAGATTTTGTGACGGTCCGAACCCAAAACTCGTATTTTCAAGTGACGGCGTCTAGTTGTGAAAGAGTAGGACGTCGCTACTCGACGGCCTAGATGCAATCCGACGACGTCGAAGTGAAGAGGGACGGCGTCACGGACATAAGGTGGCGCCGTCGCAAGGTTAACGTGGCCAAGGCGAAACCCTAATGACGGCGACACGGCGGCGTCACTAAACATAAGGTAGCGCCGTCAATTGTAATCTTATATATAGAATCCGAATTTTTCGGTCTTTTGTGGAGAGTCTTTTGGGTGAAAACCTAAACCGAACATAAGGTGTCTTGTACAAGATTTTAGGGTTTTAAACCCTATCTTACATCAAGATTAGTCTTTACTTCATTAATTCAATTATGTCTTTGATTATTTGTGTGTATGCTTGCATGTTTTCCATGTCCGGCTAATTTATTTGTGTGTTTGCTTAGGAAGTATGAAACTTAATTATTGAATATTGATTGGTTGTTTCTTATTTTAGTTGATATATGATCTAGTAATGCGATAGGTCATTCGTTGTGTACTTAATGCTTGATTCATCTTTGTGAACCTTAGAATATAATTACCGAGTAGTTGTAGGCTAAACCATCCAAAGAGCGCCTTAGAGTAGGAGTTTATCATCCCTAGTGGGTTTGTAGACAAGACCACTGGTAAGTTCAAAGAGTTAGGAGAAACGATACCCTACAACTTTAGACACACAACGCAACTAAGAATAAGGCGTGACAACTCAACCATCAATAGGAGATAATTAAGGAGTAGTACAACCTAAGTAAACACATCTTTAAACTATCATACGAGCACACATTAATTAGACATAGACTCCCACAACTTTAGTTTAGTTAATTAGATAAGTAGCGTAATCGGTAGAAATACCAACCCCAATCCAAACCCGAAATTAGCACCTTTCCATTTCATAAAATATAAAATACAAAATAATCATCCTCACCTTTAGACTTAAATCGACATACACTTCAGCCCTAACGACACTATTCCCTAGAGAACGATATCAATACCCGTGGCTTACCCTAATTCTTTTTCTAGCGATTAGGTTCATCGCCTAGGGTGTTATAAAACTTGCTCGAAGAAAAGGAAGTTTCCTTGACCCCGAACAACGCGTGTAGCGTTATCAAGTTTTTGGCGCCGCTGCGGGGGAATAGTTATTGTTTAGGCTTGATTTATATCTCGTTTAGGTCTACTCACAAGATTCCTATCAAGTGAGATTTTTTTTTCTTAGCTTCCTTGTAGTCTATCCCCCTTTTTTGTGTTTGTGTTCGTAAAACCCCTTTCATTTGTCGCTATGGCAAGTGAAGTAGCATTTGAATCATTAACAAATGAGGAACAATTGAATTTCGCAAGTTGGTTTGGTTTTTATTGTTCTAATGAATTTGTGAGTGAACTTAGAGATATCCAAAAGAAGAAGGGTGTAATATTGGATGGATTTGATATATTTTGTGTTTGTGTGGCTTCTATTCAACTATCGTTGTCAAGATCAACTCCTTTTAGTGACACCATCTTTAGAAATTTTGAAAAAAACCTCCTATGCATAAACCTTCAGTTGTTACAACTTGAGGAAATGGATAAGAAGGATTTATCTAACCTTAGGAATCATGATCAAAAAGACCTAGTTTTTAAGAACATGAAACCTAAACCCAAACAAGATTGTGAGATGGTTGAAGCTAAAATACCTAGTTGCATGTGTGGGATAGATTTCAAACATTTATGAGATCTAGATATAATGGAGAAAAAGGTGGAAACTCCAAGCCCACAAGTCCTACCATCACTTGAGGAACACACATCACCTATAACTTACCCGGAAAAAGTAGAAGAGACTACAGGAGCCCCAATTGATAGAGAACCTTTGGACCAAACGCCACTAGAGAATGTAGGTTTAGATGCTTGTTGTCATGACCTCTCTTAGTCCTAGGAAGTTCCTAATTTTGATGAACCGGAGCCTCGACCAAAAACCTTACCCAATGTTCCGTCTTTAGATGTGAATCTTGAATTGAATTAGGCCCCAATCCACCCATCAAAATAGATAGTCCGGGTAGTTGCTTGATAAAGGTGATAGATTCTAGGCCATGTGGAGTGGAAGCTAATATAGGAGTAACCCATGACCTTACACACTTATATCACCCATTCATGGTTGATAACAAGAAACACTATGGGTTTAAACCGGGTTTATTAGGTCAAGATGGATCCTTAACTAAGAATCTTTTGAAGTTAATAGAAGATGATCTATTTTTAGGAGGAGATTTGATTCACCCACTACACCAATAGACTTAGGTAAGGTTATAATGAATGGAGCACTCCTTTGAGCATATAAATCACCCAACACCTCTCCTCACGTAGCAAATTTCCACCCTAAGGGTGTGTATTGCTACTATCACCCGCACTTAAACTTAAGTGTAGGAAAAACTTCCCCTTTATCTGTTAAATAAGGGTAGAGTCAGGCTCGTGACTCGAACAAAAACAAACGCTTCTTGGGAGGCAACCCATGTGTATTTGTTTTTTCATTTTCATTTGTGTGTCGTATATCTATTATTAATTATTTATTCTCATGTTTGAATTTGTAAAAATGCTTTATTTTGTCTTTAACCTCGTCTTAATTACATATAAAGGTATTTTACATAAGGGATAAGTGTAGGGAGGATTAAACACGTTTTCAAAAGAAACGTGAACATGAGAATAACAATTAACTAAAAGATATTTATGTTTGTTTGTTCGAGTCAAATGCTTGTATCGAGTCATAATAGATGTTTTGCGAAATTTTCCAGATTCTAAAGATGTAAATTTTCCGAATTTTTCCGTAAAATCGCACCGCTTTTTGTCAGGGATAACTTTGACGGCGTCGAGATTGCAACTTGACGGTCGTCGGAAGGAGTAAAACATCGACTTACTTTTCTCGTTTTCGAGCTACTTGTAAAATTTTGGAATTTTCTGGTCTTAATTTTCTTAGAAATTACGTAAACATCCATTCCACAAGCATTATATCCTAGTTTAAATCGAGTCTTATATATATTATTACCGCCGATTTTACGCGAAGGTTTCGTTTGTTTTCTTCAAGTGTGCAGGTTTAGTTTGTCAAGAAGAAGTTACATAAGATTGGAAGGAGCTTTTCACGCAATAATTCTTCTTGAAAAGGATTTAACCACCACTTTACACGGATCCTACCGAGCTAATCAAGGGAGTATTAGTTTCTTTCATTTTAATTACCTTCTTTTATCATAACTTTGACACTTTCGGGAACATTGGGGACAATGTTCGGTTTAAATGTAGGAGGGAAAATAAAGCAGGAACTTTGAAACTATGCTTATCCTTGACTATTTGCTTTGTCCAATTGTGATTGTGTAATAAACCATGTGAAAATGTCGGTTAGGGTAATTTTGGCACCAAATTTAAAATTTTTTATGACATATAGGAGTGGGCCATTAGTCTTAACAAAAGCGTCTCACGGATAAGAAGTTGCATGACTAGCACAAAAACCCTTTACCAACCAAATTCCACCAAAATGTGAGGATCGCCCTTAGATTAGTAGGAATTAAAGCATTCATCTTCAATGCTTAGAGTGTGAACCGGTAGTATATTAGATTCTAGAACTTGTTTTGTGATGCATTCCGAGATCGCAAGTGAGGCTACACTTGTGTAGTTAGGAATAACTAAATGATAAGAGGCATTAGGATAACCCTTGTTTGATACGCGTAATATAATTACTTCTTCCATATCGGTTGAGTAATTCCCCACACCCTTTGCGTTGTACTCATCTTTAGTACACGATACCCTAGTTAACCCTTAGAGCCTATCCTTTTCGCGGTTCTCGTGATGTTTCGGTTTTCAAAATATCAATGAAAACATTATTTACACCCCACCCCCAAATATACACCCAAATCGCCTTAGCCTACCCTTTATGCACTCACTTTTAGTGCAAATGTTTGTATTCACCCTAAACCCTTAGTTCAATTATCTAGTTGCTTGCATAAGTTGCTAGGTCGAGTCATATCCTTTGTATACGCTTTGGGACGATTGGGATTCATGGGAAAAGTTAAAGTTTATGAAATGACGGAAGGGAACGTAAAAATTCAAATTCCCTTTGTTTGCGTAATAATGTACCCCAAGTGTTTTGATCTTTTCAAATCGGGTCAAATTAGTGTTAGAGTAATAAAACTCAAGTGTAGGGATATGCTGTAAATCCCTAGTATTTTGATGTTATCGTAGAGGATGGTAGAGTAAAAGTGTATGAAAAAAAAAAAAAAAAAAAAAAAAAAAAAAAGGGCTACCATCCTACATCTATCTTTGAATTTATGTTTGTTTATTTCGGTTATGTAGAGTTTAGAGTGTCGAGTCTTGGCTTAGCAACGCCATTCTTCATATGCATTTAACATAAAGATTTTTGACTTGCCACCACTAAATAGCCTATCCCACCAAACCCTTGTTTCCCTACCGTAAGCCTAACATTGCAACCCTTTAAAGACCTCTTTGATAGTCTTTCCTAGGTGCTTACGCCAAAGCGATGGAGGTTTGATCTATTCTCAAGCCTATGGTAATCTATGTACTAGGACCGGTTAATGAGTGTTTATCTTCCATTTCCTATTTGTTATATTTCATATATACACCGAGAGAGATGTGAGTATCCAAACACCCCATGTGAGGTGCTAGTATGTAATTCGTGCTTGTTATGACTTTCGGGCTTATATGTGTTGTGGACCATTTTGAATTAATGCTTCATGACCCCTAACTTATAAATTAATTGGCTAAAAGCACATTTGCTTGAGGACAAGCAAATAACAAGTGTAGGGATATTTGATAAGGTTTTAAAAGGTACCATTTTGAGGGTCGTTTTAGTCCTTATTTGATCACTTTTGTATCCGTTATTGCTTAATATCGTTCCTTTTCACTTTTAGGTCTCGTGAAGGCAAAATCTGGAATGGCACTTATTTGGACGAAAAGGCGAATATATGAAGAAAATGGCCAAAGTCAAAATCGAGACACTCGCGATTCTTTGAAAATAGAAGCGACGGCGCGAGGAGTTAATGGCGGCGCCGTCCCAAGATTTTGTGACGGTCCGAACCCAAAACTCGTATTTTCAAGTGGCGACGTCTAGTTGTGAAAGAGTAGGCCATCGCTACTCGGGCGGCCTAGATGCAATCCAGACGACGTCGAAAGTCGAAGAGGACGGCGTCACGGAAATAAGGTGACGCCGTCGCAAGGTTAACGTGGCCAAGACGAAACCCTAATGATCTGCGACACGGCGGTCACTAAACATAAGGTGACGCCGTCAATTGTAATCTTATATATAGAATCCGAATTTTCGGTCTTTTGTGGAGAGTCTTTTGGGTGAAAACCTAAAACCGAACATAAGGTGTCTTGTACAAGATTTTAGGGTTTTAAACCTATCTTACATCAAGATAAGTCTTTAGTTCATTAATTCAATTATGTCTTTGATTATTTGTGTGTATGCTTGCATGTTTTCCATGTCCTGCTAATTTATTTGTGTGTTTGCTTAGGAAGTATGAAACTTAATTATTGAATATTGATTGGTTGTTTCTTATTTTAGTTGATATATGATCTAGTAATGCGATAGGTCATTCGTTGTGTACTTAATGCTTGATTCATCTTTGTGAACCTTAGAATATAATTACTTGAGTAGTTGTAGGCTAAACCATCCAAAGAGCGCCTTAGAGTAGAGTTTATCATCCTAGTGGGTTTGTAGACAAGACCCTTTGGTAAGTTCAAAGAGTTAGGAGAAACGCATACCCTACAACTTTAGACACAACGCAACTAAGAATAAGACGTGACAACTCAACCATCAATAGGAGATAATTAAGAGTAGTACAACCTAAGTAAACACATCTTTAAACTATCATACGAGCACACATTAATTAGACATAGACTCCCACAACTTTATTTTAGTTAATTAGATAAGTAGCGTAATCGGTAGAAATACCAACCCCAAATCCAAACCCCAAATTCGCACCTTTCCATTTCATAAAATATAAAAATACAAAATAATCATCCTCACCTTTAGACTTAAATCGACATACACTTGACCTAACGACACTATTCCCTGAGAACGATATCAATACCCGTGGCTTACCCTAATTACTACACTACAACGATTAGGTTCAACGCCTAGGGTGTTATAAAACTTGCTCGAAGAAAGGAAGTTTCCTTGACCCCGAACAACGCGTGTAGCGTTATCAACCCATCTGCTGGAAATTGGAATATGGATACAGGTGCGAGCTCTCATCTTAATGATTACGTGCATTGTCTTAGTGATATTCTTAATGAGTGCATTTATCCGTCTGCTGCAGATTGGTGATGGGCGTTTCATTCCGTTACCATCTCCGGTCATAGTATCTTGTCTACACCTTTTCGTCCTCTTCGTTTAAATAATGTTTTAATTACCCTCATATCGTAAAAATCTTATTTACGTGCGTCGGTTTGTTCGTGATAATTATTGCCTTCGTTGAATTTGATCCTTTTGGTTTTTCGTGAAGGACTTCATAACTCGACGGGTACTCCTCCGTTGTGATAGCACGGGTGATCTTTACCTCATTCGAAGCCTTCTCCAATTCCTCAAGCCTATCTTACCAACAAGATATCGTGGCATCAACGACTTGGACATCCGGAAGTGAAGTGTTGCGCGTCTTGTGTCTAGTGATTCTATTTCTTGTAATAAAGAGAAGCTTCCCGCTCTTTGCCATGCTTGTCAGCTTGGTAAACACGTGAAGCTTCCGTTTGTTAGTTCGTCTAGTCCTGTTACTTCTTGTTTTGATATTGTTCACTCGGATTTGTGGACATCCCCACTTCCGAGTCTTTCTGGTTTTAAGTATTATGTTTTGTTTCTTGATCATTACTCTCGGTATGTTTAGGTTTATCCATTAATGAATAAATCGATGTTTTGTCTAAATTTCGCTTGTTTCAGTAGTTATGTCCGTACTCGGTTTAAGTGTGAAATTAAGTCGTTTCAGGTGTGATCATGGTGGTGAGTTTGATAATACCGCCTTTCATAAATTATTTTCAACCAATGGCATCCAATTTAGATTTTCTTGCCCCGCACTCTCAACAAAATGGAAAATCTGAGCGCATGATTCGTACTCATCAATAACCTTATTCGTACTTTATTGTTCCAAGCACATTTACCACCCAACTATTGGATGAGGCTCTAATATGGCTGTTTATTTATTGAATATCCTACCTTCCCGTGCCATTAACAATGCCATACCCTTTACCCGCCTTTTTGGTGCTACACCTGATTATAGTGTACTTCGTATTTTTGGATGCCTTTGTTACCCACATATTGATACCAACCAAAAACTAGGACCTCGCGCTACACCAGCCCTATTTTTGGGACATGCTGCCAATCATTTTGGCTATCGTTGTCTTGATCTAAACACCAACAAAATTATTATCTCTCGTCACGTTACATTTGATGAAACGGTTTTTCCGTTTCAAACCCATCCGTCCAAACCCACTCCATCCTATGATTTTTTGGAAGATTCTTCCAATCTCATTTCCACCATTATCAACACCACCCCAATTGGTCCTACTTTAAACCCGATTCCTATACCACCAGTTGACATACCTACACCTCACGAACCAGTAAACATACCAACCTCTCATGCCCCACCTACACCAATGCCACCTGTCTCTCCCGTACCTGTCCTCGACCCACCAATGCCACCACCTGTTGTATCTATTCATCCCATGGTCACACGTTCTGGTGTCGGGACTACTCGTCCTAATCCTAAGTATGCTGGTCATGTGTCCACTGTTTCTCCGTCACCTAGGTCGTATAAGGATGCTCTTGATGATCCTAATTGGCGAAATGCTATGTTTGATGAATATAATGCGCTTATTAAGAATAAAACTTGGACTTGTGTACCTCGTCCTGCGGGTGTCAATGTAGTTAGGTGTATGTGGTTATTTCGCCATAAGTATTTGGCTGATGGCACTCTTAGTCGGTACAAGGCACGTCTTGTTGCCAATGGTAGCACACAGGTGGATGGAGTAGATGTTGATGAGACTTTTAGTCCGGTTGTTAAGCCGGGTACCATTCGGCCTGTTCTTAGTTTAGCTATTTCTCGACATTGGCCTCGCTCATCGACTTGATGTCAAGAATGCATTTTGCATGGTGATTTGGTGGCTGCTTATATGCATCGCCACCGGTTTTCGGGATCCCGATCATCCGGATTATGTTTGTTTATTACAGCGTTCTCTTTATGGTCTTAAGCGGTAGCCTCGGGCATGGTTTCAACGGTTTGTTGCTTATATTCTTCTTGTTGGGTTTACTTCTAGTCGGTGTGATTCTTCTTTATTCATTTACCGACAGGGTGATGATACTTGCTTTTACGCTACTTTATGTGGATGATATTGTGCCATCGCTTCTTCCGATAGTTTATTACAACGGATTATTGCTTATTTGCATAAGGAGTTCTCTATGATGATTTAGGTGCTCTTAATTATTTTTGGGTGTGTCGATTCTGGCTGACTCTTCCGGGATGTTTTGTCACAGTAAGTATGCTATGGAGATTTTGGGCGTGCACATATGGTTGGTTGTAACCCTTCTCCGACTCTCGCTGACGGCGAGTCTAAGTTGGGTGATGATGGTGATCCGTTTACGATCCTCGTTATATCGGAGTCTTGCGGGTTCTCTTCAAGATCTCACTTTCACTAGACCCGATATTACTTATGCAGCTGCGGCAGGTTTGTTTATATATGCATGATCCTCGCGAGCCTCATTTCACCGCTCTCAAGCGGATATTACGGTATGTTCGGGGACTTTGGCTTATGGTTTACGCTATTTTCTTCTACTCCGAGTCCTTGGTTGCTTATTCGGATGTCGATTGGGTGGTTGCCTACCACCGCGGTCTACATCAAAGTTATTGTGTTTTTCTTGGCAACAACTTACTTTCATGGTCCTCTAAACGCCACCGACGATTTCGCTCCAAAGGCTTGAGGTCGAGTATCGTGGTGTTGCCAACATTTCGAGACATGTTGGCTTCGAATTTACTACGTGAGCTTCATACACCATTGTCATCTGCTACTATTGTTTATTGTGATAATGTGAGTGCAGTGTACTTGTCTTCTAACCCTGTTCAGCACCAACGTACCAAGCATATTGAGATTGATATTCATTTTGTTCGTGATTTGGTTGCTATTGGGCAAGTTCGAGTTCGCATGTTCCTTCTCGGTTTCAAGATCCGATATTTTACCAAGGGGTTACCATCCGCTTTGTTTTCTCGATTTTCGTGATGACTTGAGTGTTCGGTCTCCTCCCGCTCAAATTGCGGAGGAGTGTTAGTCTATTAGTATTAGATTAGTATTAGTATTGGCCCATTGTATATTCGGCCCATTATGTAGCTTATATAATCTTGATGTACCTCTCATTATTATTCAATCAATATACACAAACTTACACAAACCTCTCTAGTACATATCTTGAAGCTAGCCAACGAAAGAGTCGGAGACAATCGATTAGGCACCGTACATCTCCCCTAAACTAAAAAGAAAAAACTCATTCACTAAATTGTTATAAAATGACGAGCCAACGAAAGCGTCGGAGACAGTCGATTAGGCACCGTACATCTCCCGTAAACTAAAAAGAAAAAACGCATTCATTAACTTGTTATAAAATGACGATGAAACAATCATCGATGTCCTGTTAGCATCCTACTATATAGAAATGATTGGTAACTAGGTTTTATTTGCATAGCGGAAAATTATATTGGTAATATGAGCAAACTTCTATTTTATACAAACTAATGGATGCTTTAAAGTAGATTTTAGGCAAATCTGAAAGGGTCAAACTTATAACATGAAATGAAGAGAAAATTTCCGGAATGGACATTTTGAAAAACGTTTCACGAATTTTCACCATAGATTTTTGTGTTATAATATAAGACTTAACGAGCAATCTAGAAGATGTGGCAAGCAAACTTCTTTGCTTTCCCTCCCAATTTGCTCGCTCAATTTGTAAAGTAATATGTGGCAAGCAAACTTCTTTGCTGGTTTAGTTTCAGTTCTTTAGTTCGAATTAGATTATAGGGTGTTTATGATTTTGTTGAATATTATAGTGTACAATCAAAATTGCATATGTTACATACTATAAATGCATGAATTTGCAAGTATGGTTGTACAGGTATATAGTTCAAATTTTGAATGTGGAGAGCAAATGAAGCGGCGAGCAACACTATTTGCTCGGCATGTAAATTTATTTTTAAAAATGGTGAGCAAAATGAAGTAGAGAGCAAATCAATTTGCTCGACATGTATATTTTCTTTTTAATAAAATAAAAGTTGATCGTTGTTGTGACACATATGAGGTAGCGAGCAAATTAGTTTGGCGGGCAAATGTATTTGTTCGCCATGTAAAATTTGGTAATGTGAGAAAATAGTGTTGATTTGAGTAATCGGTTTGATAGGAGTCGATTTTGGTAATTAATTTTGAAATGAATGTTGTCTATGTCTGCAAACATGCAAAAGAAAACATGACTATGCAAAAGTATAAAGGTGGAGATGAGTCGAGCCGTTTATAAAAAGCTCCGGATCAGATTGATAAAAAACTCGAACGAGTCGAGTCCGAGCTCGAGCCTAAGTTGCAGCTCATTCATTAATCGAGCTCGAGCCCAACCTTTACATTCAAAGCTCGATTAGGGTCGCGAGCTTAAACGAAACCAAAACATTTTTAATATTAAACATATATAAAACGTTATGAATTTGTATTGTAGGCGAGGTTATTAATGAGCTAAAAATAGATATAATACGACCCGAGCTCAAACCAAGCTTTAATTTTTTATTGTCAAATCATATAAATGAGCCGAGCATGAGCCGAGCCCGAACCTGTATAATATACCACGAGTCGAACTCGAACTTAAAAAACAAAACTTTAACCGACCAGAGCTCGAGCCACATAAACTTAAATAAGCCGAGTTTGAGCTCTAGAAAACTCAAGCTCAGCTCGGCATTTCCAACTTAGTCCAAAACTATTAAAAAAATAATAATAAATAAATAATAATAATGAAATAAACATTATAATCTTTTTATAACGAATAGATATTAACAAGCAAGTTTTGCCCGCGCGTTGCTGCGGGGCGGCCGTATTTATGTTTAAGAGAATTATGCGGCAAATCGTTGTTGATGGCATATAGGATCATGCATTAACTACACTAATCACATTCAAATAGGACCATCAAAATGACATTAGTGTCAACGCTATTGCTAATGGCATAAATAAATGCCAAACAATTTGCCATTTTGAATGTTGTTGCCAACTGCAAACAATGACCAAACTATTATCTCAGTGCCATAACAAACATTTAGAAATGGATGGTGTGTATTTGCTATAGATTTCATAGTAATAATACTAACAAATACAATAGTTAAAATTTGTAGATAAACTCTTAGAATGTACATGAACGAATACTGCATTTCAAATGTTGCAAATAGACACTAAATATAAGTACTTATATTGAACCACACATGTTTGAATTCACTGAAGCAAAGAACTATTTCGCTGATCCATAGCGAAATCAAACTGATACCGAATATGATAACGGTGTTCTATCACCATATCATATGTGAAACATATAGTAGTAAAAAGTGATGAAGATACTTGAATGGTAAGACATCCCTCCTGGCTGATTTGGTAATGAAGTTTCTAGCCGTTGGTACCTGTTTGTGACAGTTTGCACAACCCGAGAACGACCAACTCCTTAGCGCCTTCTTGGTTAATCTGGAATAAGAACCAAATAAATGTAAGTATAATCCAGGTTGTAGTTGTAAAATTTAATGCATGATCTCAAGTGAGTAAGTATGACGCACAGGTTTCGCGTACCCAAAACTCTAGCGTTGCCCATCTTTTTTAATAGCTTCACATGCAGTAATAGGAGGCGTGCCGTTTCTATTTTCTGGTAAGAGTGTATAAAACAGCAAATGTTAAAATCATTGAAAACTATAACAAAAAAAACAATCTTAAGAAAAATACCTGCATTTTGTAACATAACCAAACAAAGAGAATATGGAGCCCGTAAATAAATCTATTTTTTTTCTTCATAAAGCTACAGTTTCAATGAGCAACGCAAATGGGCCAATTTTCAGTCATCTTGTTTTCAAGCATCACCTTAAGCTCGCATATAATAAGGCATAAATGTGGTAAATGTTACCTCCTCCAAGAACAATTTTCCTCACTCTTCCGATCTTTACCACGTGAGTCAAACAACATACACAAAAAGCAATTCAGTTTTTCATAACATCAAAGTTATTAATACAAACACCCAAAAATAACATTGCCAAAAAGTGATGCTTACTTCACGATTGCATATGCTTTCAGACCTTGTAGGAGAATCCATAAGGTTTTTGGGAAGGGGGTCTCCAACTGATAGCCTATTCAAGCTGGAAGCCACTGTCTACAACAATGTTAGCATGTATCAGTTGGTCTGAATTAACATAAACCTTAATTTAATGATGTTTGAGTAGCAAATAAAATCCATCATGATTGATCAGATGAACTGATCTTGTCGGAGTGTGCAGGTGAATTGATTATCAATTTGTTGGAAGAAATCTTAAAACAAACTACCGTCTTATTTACTGATAACACAAAAGTATTCCAATTTCTTTTAATTTTCATGTCATATACCTGATCATCTACAGAAAATGGTAACATAAACATTTGAAAACATGGTGGAGGTATGCTTTTTATGACCAATAATCAATGACAAATAACTTATCTATGATTACTTCTTGCATACAATACCTGTTACGAATAGCGCACTATCATCATGCTATTTCGTCATTCAAGGACCTTTGCATTTCATCAAACAGTTTATGGGCATCATCCAACTTGCCTCAAAGTAACTGATAAGCATACATGATGTAACAATCACACTAACAACATATAAACCGACATAAATTTGATATCAGGGTTCAGGGATGTACAGAAAAGCATACCCATAACAGAAAATTATGTCACCATCTCGCTGAGAACAACCTCACTATCCTTGAACGCAACCTCACCCACCGTAAATAGGGCACAATCATAAAAAGGTGTCTGCAAAATTAGATCGTGAATAACATAAATTATGAAAGAATCATACTACACAAAAAACGCACCTTGAATTATTAACCCCTGCTCCAAAACTATCCAACTACAAAAAAAAAAGCGATTCATTGAATTTAGTGTGTGGGTGTCGCTGACTTTTGATTGCAAAGAGTGTGTGTGTGTGTGTGTTTTTTTTGAAGACGTTTATGGACTTTTGAAATTAGGATAACGAAAGCTGACTAACAAAATAAAGGCGTGATGGAAGTGTGGATGAATCTGGAACATACCCGGTGAACTAAAATTATGCAAACTTTACTTAGCATAGTACAGTTTTAGTGTACACTTGTGTGGCTGTGTTTTGGGTAGTACAGAGGTGTGTCAACCATTGTTATTCACGTTTTGTAATGGATTACGGAGTCATTACGGAGAAACGGCCATAAACAGGAAAACATGCAACACATTCAACCAATGATAAAGTGCCACACGGGCCACTAAAATACTGTTGGGCTTCGAATTGTGTTTTCTCATTAATGAGAAACCAATGGCGTTGCAATTTAACTTGAAACGGACCCTTAAGAATTTGGGCTTTGCCCCGTGCAAAAATGAGTGTTAGTATATATTATAATATTATCATTTTGTAAATGTGCTTAAAAAAGACATAAGACACGTGACGAGATAATGATTTGCCCACGTATAGATATTATATCATTTCGTAAATGTGCTAAAAAAGACATGAGACATGTGACGAAATATGATAAGCACACGTATAGATATCTTATCCGCAAAATCAGCTATTCTCTAAAACGGTAATCCATTTCGTTTAAAAAGAAATAAATAAATAAATAAATAAATAAATAAATCATCTGCTAGTTTTAAATCCCGTACACGCACTGAAACTTTGAGTTTAATTTTTGTTAAATCAATTTTGGGTTAATTATAATTGATATTTTTGAGTATATTGAGTTGACCTAATCACATAATAGTTACTCATTTCGTCTCATAATAAGTGTTCATTTTAATTTTTTTAGTCTTTCTTGTTCAACTTTAACCATAAACATTTTTATTTTTGTTTATAATACTTGATAAAAAAATATACCAATGAAAATACATTTAAAACTCAATCCATTTATATATTTTTTTATCAAATATTATATAGTATAATTAAAAATAGGAAAAATGGCATGAATAGACAGCCATGCTACCAGACGACTTATCACTTTCCGCACCACTTTTATTTTAATTTGAAAATAGGCCAAGAAACCACTGTCGTTAGCAAGAACTCATCGAAATGTGACAAGTGTCCCAGATGTGTAAAGGTGTTGTTTTTAAGAACCAAAAGCGTGGGCAACCGTATTTTTTAAAAAGTGTTATTTGTTCATTTTACATTACATAGAGCGTACACAATTGAATAGTGAAAGTACATTACATATGTATTCAAAATCAATTTCCCACTCGCACAAAAACATTCATAGTTACCGTTTTTCTCTGTTTTTTGCTTGTCGCATAAAAACATTGTTAGTAAGTTGTTTTCACAAATGAGACCGTCTTCTTCGTCGTACCATCTTTTCCTTGTATCGTCGGTTATTTCACCAAATATAAAGGTACCTTTGTGAGTGCAACCCACATTGGATTGATAAAGTTTGTTTAAAAAATGTGGCCAAATATGGTACGTAAATATTTTCCTCGTTGTTTATTGTATACTTATTTAATTACAATTGATTATATGCTTCAACAAATCGTTGTTTTTATTCAATTAATACCTTTGTTATATAGGTGTTAATTCCATTCTATAATCCATTTCTCCTCTTTTATGTCTGTCTGATTCATAATTATGTAGGGTATAATACGGTAGATATCGTCTGTTAGGTATGTAACATAACCTGGTTCATTAAAAAATTTTAGTGGCACTCTCTAGACTAATAAGGAGTGGTTTATATGCATCATATACGCAATTGTTTACGACGTTGGTATAGATTCTATCCATGGTCTGATTTAAATTGTTGTTTTTGTTGACCTTTTTTAGGACTATGAAGCTAAGTTAATCATTACCAGTAAACTCAACTACTTTTGGTTGATAAAGCAAAGTTAGGCGTAAGATGCCGCATCTTGTTTAGGAATACACACTTTGCAAGATGGATTGATCTCTTGTTTTTGAACATGAAACGCATTATAGATTATATGCTAAGGAAACAACGTAAAGTCGATGATTCTCACTATGATATGCCCTTCATTTTTACATTGAAGGTCATGCTTTACATTTTGGTCAATCGTGAGTTTTGTCTAATGACCGGTCTCGCTGCTTTGGATCTGTAAGCTTTGGGTTGTATACATCTCGGTTCTCTAAATTTTCGTAATGTGGTATTTCCGACAAGCAAGGGTATATTGTAACCAACTTAGATGTTATTGATGTTATCGAGAATGAAGAGTGGTTTGATGGATATCGATGAAGATGTTGTCGTCTTCTCTTTGTTAGCCTTAGAGGTGATCTTTATGGGTCGCTTTGTTGACATGCGAGTGGATGATACATCGATGAGGTTAGTTGATAATCTAGATGATTGGAATGCTTTTCCATGGGGTGAGCATATTTGGACTCATTTATCGACCAACTTCATAATGTATTTCATAAGCACGTGAATGACCACCTTTTAAGATTGAAGAAAGATCCAAAGCATTGTCCAACATAAACACTCTCTGGATTTGTGTTTGGGTTTCAGGTATCCATTTTCCAACTTAACATTTTTACTGATTTGTATATAAGTTTATGTTTTATTTTCATTTTTTTTATTCTCATAGGTTTGGATCCTTGAGTCGTTTGAAAAATCTCATGGTTGGTGGATTAAACATCCAAATGTGATACCAAGAGCACTTGCCTGGTCTAGGAAGTCCATCTTCAAAAGAACTGATCGTTCGAACCTTTTTCAAACGTAAGCCAGTTAAACTTTGTTGTTATTTATTAATTGTTTATAGGTAAAATAAGTAAACCTACATACAAAATTAAATGTTCCATTTCCACCTATCTAAACCCACAATATCTTATCAGACTCAGATTTTTCATCAAATGCTTTTGATCTTTCTGCCTTTCTTTTCATTCAACCTTGAGGCTTGCCTTTGATGGCCAAATGAATTTCATAATATGCAATATTCTCAATCTTTCTCAACAGTGGATGAACAATGGATGAGTTGATTTTGTACACTGCAAATTAAGGTTAACTTCCAACATCTGTCTGGCTACAGTTTTCATTAACGGGTAATGTCATCAACCAAAGATGTAGAATTTCTCTTCAAGTCTTAACAAAGATGTACTCTTGTATAAGCATACAACATCCATTCTTGAACCACGCAAGCCTCCCATCATTTACCTTCTTGATTGGGCTCAAACATGCACTTCATAGCTATCTCGCCTTAATTTTCTCGTGACGGTTGAAAATAACTCTTGCTTTTCCACTTTCTACCGCTTCTTCAGAGCCTTCTTCCTGCTACCGCCTTTTCCTTTGATTTAGAAATTTCTTTAGCATTTAGTTCCATGTATAATCTTTTATAAAATTCTCCATCTTAAGCTATCTGCTCCTCTTTACTTTTAAACTTCTATGTTGGCTCTGCAATCCCTTTACCCTTTCCAATATCAGGTTCAGTAACTACACCTTTCTGCACAGTTTCACCAATCAGTAAACTCTTAGCAATAGGTTTGGGTGCGGGGATAGGGTCGATTGCTTTAGGTTGAGCAATTGTATGGCAACCTCATTCTCGAGCTTATTTTGGTTTTGGTCTTTGGTGTTATTGTGGTGCTAGCGGATGTTGCCTCGCCTTGAAACGTCTCGAATTGGTCATGGCTATAATAATACCAAAGGCGGTGTTGCGTGATGGTTACTTCAATACTATCACCGGTGCAAAGAACACGGCAACAACGCTTAGCCTACACCACTTCCTTATCCTTTTCTTCGACTGCAGCTTTTAAAGAATCATCCAGTACTGCTTTTTTACCTTCCATGCCTCGCCTGAATTTGTACTGTCACTCCTCCCCTGTTTGGATGCATCATCTTAACTTTTAATCATATTGCAGCTTGCCTTCTTTCCCAGTTTCTTCACTTTCCTGAATGCATGGAACCCTGGCCTTCTTAGTCTCTCCAAACCACTTACCCTGTGCTTTGAACCTCCTGATTGTTTCAGCCCGAGTTGTTGTTGAATTTTTAAGACCAGTGATCTTTGACTCCATACTTGTGAATATATCTGTCAATTTAAGATTCAGTTTCATATTATCCTCACCACCTTGACCTGTGTAACCTGGTCCGAGAAGTGGATCATTGGAATTGTCATCATGTAGAAAGCCATTAGCCGTCAAATCATGTTGGTGTTCCAAACTACCCTCATCTATTCGAGATGTGTCTAACATTGCATCAGACCTAGCCTAAACATCCATGTCCCCCAAATTAGCCAGTTGTGTAGGGATTCCTCCACCTGTGTTGAATTGCAAAGAGCTATCCACATTAGGAGTTGCCATTGGTTGGGTCGTTCTTACGTTTCCACTGCCCTGCCTCATCAGTGATTTGTGGAATAAATATGTTATCACCAAAAAGTTACAAAAAAGCCCTTATAGTTTCCACAATCATCAGAAACTAACTAGCAGTGATTGCCCAGAACTAGCAGTGTTTTCAAGCAAGCTAGCAGTGGAAATATTATTTGCAGTGATTGCCCAGAACTAGCAGCTTAAGACTTTATTAACGAATCCCTTATAAAATGGTGTCGTATGTATCTCAAAGAAATTAACTAAACCATATTTTTTTTTGGAACCATTACTGAACTTTAGGATTTAACTACAATTACTGATCTGAGACCTACTATACATGAATTCCAATGTGCATGGTGGATAGATAGCCAAGAATTTTTCAATGACTACGTTCCTAAACCACCGGTCAGGACCCAACACAACCTTGTTGATACCTACTTTTCGAGGCTCGAAAAGTCACGGCAATGTGCGAAAACTGGTTTGAAAGTAAATTCAAAACAATGCAAGAGTGGAAGTAGTTCCAGAACAAAAAGCCATAAGGATCATGTAATTTCCGGTCTGAATCGCCAAGTTTTTAAACTTGAGTGTATTATTCAGTTCTCTTTATATTCATTATAATATAAGAATAGTAGATTCACTTTTTTTAACATCACCGAATTTCCTAACACTTAAACCTTCATGGTTCTTGCACATGAGCTATCACGGTCTTGGTATTCCTTTCAACTAATCTATAGTTATTTCACATGCCATTGTTTATTTTTAGAAATTTCATGCATATTTTTTACAGACAAACTTGATTTTGACTCACATTTTCCAAACACAAGGATCGCCTTTTCGATTCACTTAACAAAGATGTATCTCAAACTGATCGACTTGCGGGAATCGACGTGGGCGTTGCTCGAGTTAATATTTCTTCTTTGCATTTAGTTGTATGGCCATTATATACAAATGTCATCGGCTTAGTCTGCTCGAGAGTATCTCCTTTTAGAGGAATTGAGATTCGTGTTGGCGAGAGGAAGAAAGGTTACGATTGGAAGATGAGAAGTTGAATCTTGAGGCCAACATCTTAAGGTGGAAGAGGCTAATAGGTTGCGGTTGGAAGAAGGCGACATGTTGAAGTTGGAGGAGGAGAAGAAGAAAAAATGATGCGCGTTTATGAATTCGTCACATTTTCAAAAGGCTTTAAGTCGCTTACCACCCGACAAGAGGATTCTCACGGAACCTGTTTCACCACAAAACAATCTGCAAGTTAAACGGCGTAAAATAAATAAACACGGTCCTAACATGAACGACCCAACTATTGTTGAGGAGCTTAACAGAGTAGAGGTATTGTGATAGTTTTTACGAACTTGTCAATATACTTGCTTATTAATAATTCTCTGTCAAACTAATACATTGAACCTGTTTTCTAGGATCTAACTCGATGGTTTCATTCTGTCGAAACGCTTTGGCTGTCTGATGAGATTGAAGAATTCCTCCGTGATCCTCGATAGACACCGTGTAAATTTCCATGGTCGATGAATATCTTGAGACCGCAATTTACGGCTTCGCTTAGTTTGCTTAGATCCTGCTAGAAAAGGTTGGCTAACGAGGAGGTTAGTATATATACGCATTCTTATTCGATTTTCTTTTTACCACGTGTTTGATTTTCACCATTTCTTAAATTGGTATTTTATTTGCGGCAAATGCGACATATAGACCTATGGGTTGACTACATGTGGCGCGTCGACCTCGTAATGCTAAGCGGGCGATGGTTAGTAGTTACTTTGTTCGATTCTTCTTCAAAATGGCTTGCCCGTGTTTTATGCGAGCGGGACCGGTATCCCATGCCTGGAATGATGTTGAACAGTAATACATTTATCCACGACTTTTGATATATCGCTAGTTCTTCCATTGCCACTAGCCGTGGTTTCAGTTAAAAGATGCTATTTGATGCATACTTTGAATAATTCATCCAACAGAACCAAAAAATGAAGCAATCCTCCCCTAAGTTTCATTGTAGTACATTTATCCGTCAATTCCTTTATAATTTTCATGGTATCCACATGATAACCTAACTAGCAGTGTTTTCGTAACACTAGCAGTTTCTCCTTGCAAGCTAGCAGTTGGAACAGCTTTGCACTCCAATCTTCCAACCAAGTTATTATAATTTTTTTTACACAATGTTATTATTATTATTTTTTTTGTTATTTATTTATTTAATGTTTTAATTTTTTTTATTTTTTTATTTTTATTATTATTTGTTTTATACTAAAAGGTCCAGCAGCAAAGCCCAAAAAAATCCTAGTGCTCATAAACATAGTAGTTATAACTTATAAGTGTAACCCAACCACAAAAACATGATATCCACTAGCAGGACTTAAGAAAAAGAACAAGCAGTTGAATCATACACACTAGCCGTACTAAGATTTCCAATAGCAGTACTACCTTTGTTACAAAGTTTTGAAAAAAACATCTTGAGACTTGAGACCAAGTATGCATGAAATTTACAATCCAAAACTAGTTGATTTAAAGCCTTGAATGACTAGTCGAGCCTTCAACGTAGTCCTAGAACGTGCAGCAGCTTCATACTCACCTTCAGTGGTGGAATTGGCCATAATTGTTTCGTCTTACACCGCCATGAGATAAGCATGCTTTCAAAACCGAGCCCTCCATTTGTAATCCTTGATCCCAGTATATTGATTACCTAGCAGCGATTATGGTAACACAAGCGATAGTTAACGAGTTGGAGCAACATATCGGAACTACATAAGCGGATGACTTTCCCAAAAAAGTAGTTTCTATACAACCCAAGACCGTGAAAACGTTCTCCATTATCTAAAGCGTCCATTAGTAAGTAACATATTGCTTACCAAATAGTAAACCATGTCAACAACACATACAAACAAGACAATTGTATTCTTGTATTTACCTTTGACCACATAAATAAAAAGTCACTTTTATTAATTTCATACGTTGACTAACTATATCCTAATACACGACCAACTATCTTTTAGGTTTTATTCCTCTCAACGAGACTGTTAAACACCGTGTCTTGCCCAATTTAACATACCTACAGGAGTGGTAACATTCTATGATAGCGGCGACACGTGACTATGAGTCACGTATATGGTATGTCCGTGTTGTGGAGTGCTTACGGTATCTTCTTATTATAACACACTCATATTATTACTTGTTTGTTATACTTTGTGACGGACACCATGCTTCTTATAACCAACATATATACTACAATTACGGACAACACATACATGAATAAACTTATACAGTAATTTGTTATACTTTGTGACCAGACACGAATACACCATGCTTGTGAGTAGTTGCCCATTATTTTTGTCTAGTTGCCCAAGAACAAATTTATTGTTGGCCAAAGTTTCTTGGGTGTTGTATTGTAGTAGTTTGACTTTGAGTTTTGTGCACACTAGTTCCTTCAAGTACATGCAACTATGTACCACCATCATTTCCTTACATCTATTCACCATTAATAAACCGTCCTTCTTATTTGAAATCCCAATTTTATTTACCACAACCAACAACATAGTTTCTCATAAACATTTGTTATACTTACTTGTCTATACTCTATAGTACTAACATCAAACGAATACCACAACCAACAGCAGTTATCTAAAATATGTGTAGATTAACTAGAACCAACCAAAATAAAGTACATAAATCGCTTGCTTCCGTATTTTAACAATTTATTTTCCGATTTTAATTTACATTGTGTCCCGCACATATAATACGATATAGGAAATATATACTTAGCTACCAAGCTTGATTACTTTTAATTTACAACTCGCACATAAGGTTCATGATTTAATAGGGCCACATATGATTTAGTTGCCCATCGATATGTATGTGCTTGCCCAAAACAATTAACTTGTTGGACACAAGTTTCATTGTGCCTTTTTGTGCAATAGTTAAAGTTGAAAAATTAATGGACTAGTTCACTTCAAGTACATGCCACTAGCTACCACCATCATTTGATTACGTCATTTCCCCATTAATAAAGTTTGTCCTACTTATGTGATCCCCGATTTGGGTTTTTTACAAAATACTCGTTCATTATTTAAGATAGCACAGTCAAGTGCACACTTAGTCACACTTTATGATATAAAAGTCTGAGTTATATTATGGTAGTGTATTGTATTACATAAAATATAAACGATATGTACACCTAATAATAGCATATGTGTGTTAGTTGATGTAACCAAAATGTAACCAATATAAACTGTTTAATGGCGTGTATTTACACAACATACTCAAGTAATAGTTTTTCTAACCCAAGGGCCGTAAAATTTTGGAACTAAACAAAACTCAAACTGGTTTAGTTGCCCCCAAATTGATACTAGTTGCCCAAAATGGTTTTCTTGTGGCCAGGAATCGGTTGAGTACAACAGAAGCTTCATTAATTAAACTTGGCCTAATGTGCAACTATAATTACTTGACATGACTCAACTATTCACCACTTGACTATCCACATTAATTTAGATATACTTAAATTCAAAATAAACTCTATGTCACCCCACCCCCGCTCTTTCCCCCCCCCCACCCACCCCACCCCATTTGGGTTATATAAAGCAGGCGACATATATCCCATTTTCATACAACTTTTGTCAGGGGACACACACTAGCCACATCACAATTTACTACAAAAGAAATGGATAACTTCCTTAAAGACATGGTTAACAACCTGTTTGTGCGTGACAATGAACGAGAATTCAAATTCTTAAGTGACATGCATGCAAAGGTGATCGACCTAACGCGTCGTTTCACGGTGAGGGCGAGCGATCAGTGCGCTGGGTCGTGGTTGGGTCTAGGCTTGCCAGTCTTGTTTTGGATATCTTGCGTGAAATTCGTGATGAGGAGCTTGAGAAAAGCAGGGATCTTGATGAGGCTAATGAGTGAGACTCACTCAAGTTCTCGAAAAAATCTCCTTTCTCATAAAGGCTGCAAAAATTTTAATCCTCTACCCTCTACCTTGTTATGTCTTTGTCTCTCAAGTTTTGTCATTTCATAGTTTTTGTTTTGATATCTTGATGAATGTCGTTGCTTCGTTGATGTATTCTGTTATCCTTTAATGTATTGAAATGAAATCTATTATCAATAAAAATATATCGAAGCACATGTAAAATGTTCGAACGATGTTTATGAATGACGAATAAAAAACATATAATACATTTGAACACATCTATAATTTACAATATCACACTATATTTCATCAATAATTTGGTGACAAACGTGGTAATTTCGATTATATACTACATACATTTTTCGACAAGACTACAACAAGATCACCTATCTATTTATTTTAACAGTTTCTGTTATTATACAGGTCAAACTACCAGTTGTTCTAGAGCAAAACATTTTTGAAAAGACTGGGGTACACCTGAATGACTATAAGATTTCTTTTAGGTTAGCCGAAAATGTTCCTAAGCAAGGGGGATCTTTGGTGATTGTGGTGTGTGGATTTGTATATTTTTATATCGATTGGCACATGGTCTATCGTTGCAAGTTGATGATCCCGCTGACGTCGCGCTAGCATATCGCGAGAAGATGATTCAGTTTTTTTATAAACATAGATTTTATCATTTGTACTAACAGTTTTAAACTTATCTCCAAGAGCACTTTCAAAGTTTTATCATGCAGCATCTATTGATATATACATGCAAACATAAGCCATTAATGACTAGACAATGGATTCATAACAACTACTTACTACACTAAAGACACTTATAACATGCATACATAAACGAATAATGATACAATACCTTGCATGCAAAGAACCTTGGTACGTGTAACATTCATTCAAAAACAATGGGAGACCTAGCGTAAAAGTATGTACATATTTTACATCTAAATATGTTGTGCGGTCTGCGATAATCTTTCTTTTTAAAACTCCACAACATGTTCATTTATTCTTCATTTGAACGCCCATTTAATCATGACATTTGGCGTCCATTGCAAGAAAAAATTTAAAAGTGCCACATATAGGTTTGTCATTTCATTTATTCCTATATCATTGAAAAAACACACTCTACATTAAAACTTATAAAAAATTAACCAAATTTTTTCCCTATTACTAGTTTTCATACTATTAATAAGTACATTATTAATAGTAAAATAATAATACAACCTTTCTAATATATATCAAATCTTCATCTAGTCACATTTGTTCACAAGTCATAATGCCAATCTCCCAACCTCTCTTTCATCAAAAATGTTGCTAAGTACATTATTAATAGTAAAATAATAATCTATGCACTGCTAGGAAGCCAAGAAAATTGACAATTCAATTTTGAAGGCACGATCTATTTGTTGTCGAATTTTGTTCATATGCAAGGTAAAATTCATAATAATTCATCGACCCTCCATAAATTCATTTTCCATTTTTCTGAGTTCCTTACATCATGTGTGATCTGTGAAAAATGATTACAAGGTTTATGGAGTCGCTTTTCTATTCTTTGGAATTTTGGGTCGTTTTATCCTAACCGAGAGGAATAATATCATCCAGCGTGTTCTAAACGTTCTAAAATTTATATGGTATTTTTCTCATGTTATATTCATCCTATAGGTTCCAAATAAAATAATAAAAACGAACCATTCATGGTATACGAATTATTTGAGAATTAAACCCTAAAAAGCGATGTTAAACCCTAAATAATTAAAACGAATTTTATGGGTGTCAAACCCATTTTATTTAAGACCTATACGACCCATATGATACTGGAAAAATGTTCATTCGAATTGTTATTGTCTAAAATGGCCTTGTCGAATTATTATTTATAATCGGGTTTTTATTTAAAAAATCGTATAAATGGATAAACAAAATTGGAGCGATTGACCTAGGGTTTATGTCATGGTCTAGATCTGACCTTAAAGATGAAATAATGATGGAATAATGATTGGTGTTTGATTTGGGAATTAGGGTTGGGTTTGATGATTTTATTAGACACGATTGAGTTTTCAAAATAAAAAGGGTTGTTTCGTAAATTATAAAACTTGTGGACTATTTTTGTAATATACTTTGGACCAGGGGTGTTAGTATAAAATGTAACATGAGGACCTTTTTCATAAAATATGTGACTTAGGGTTTATTTTGTAAATCGGGTAAATTTGTAAGCAAAATGTAATTATTAAAAATAGAGGGCTTGTTTGTAAATTTTGGAAACTTGGGGTATTTCATATAAATAAGGATAATGAGGGTGTAATATGTAAAATTGGACACTTTAGGGCTTGTTGTGTAAATATGCTAAATAAGGAAACTTTCTAAAAAATGGAAACCTTCATTTTGGAAACACCTAAATATGGAAAGTTACTAAAGCTGAAAAGCCGACTAAAATAAATGTCTGAATTAAATAAGTTTTAATAAAACCAGTCATGAATTCATGTAGATTCGCGGAGATGGGTTTGCTTGAGCCTTGGTATTTACATTGTGTTTCGTTTGCGGTATAAGGTGCAGATATTCTATCCCTTTCGGTGGGATTTCTCACGAATTTTCAATCCTCGACTTTACTTTACTTATGATATTCCTTTGCTATGATTTCCTTATGCTATGATCCTTTGATATGATTCCGTTCGCTATGATATTCGTTTGTTATGACTATGAACTTCGATTATGAACCTTATGATATGAACCATCGATATGAAACTTTGATATGAATTTTGATATGAACCTTTATGATATGATATGAATATGCTTTGACCCTTGATTTGATACGAGCCAAAATTTGTTTCCTAGTCGGGAAGGTAACTGACCGTGTCATTGATGCACCAATGGCATGACTTTAGTGTGGTTGGTGATGTTCCGCACCGTCCCCATTTTGATATGATTATGAGCTCACTATATGTATATGATTTGGCCATTATATGTTTTGGGGCGTATGGATGCATCCTAGATTTGATATGTTTGAGGTTTGATCGATTGGAGCTTTGTCCGGTGAATGATGTCGGTGCAATCCGCGTCTTCACAATCACGAGCTAGCTACTCCATTTATTCTTGAGGTCTCCCTCATATTATGTATGGTATTCGAGGTCACCTCCGAATACAATGGCTACTTATTATATGATATGATATGATATGTTTACGGGCTCGGGTAGAATTTTGATAATCCTTACACTTTGATATACCTATATTGTACCTTCACATTCCCCAACGCACCATATTCTATGTACCCTTATATGACTCCTCTACTACCAAGATATATATATTCCATTGCTTGATGCATCACTCTTATTCGTTAATTCCGATTATCGTTCCATTCACGTCATCGGGTTATTATATGTTTATTGGATTTGATTATGATATTCATGTTTATATGACTACCGATTACCCTCGTTATGATATGATTAATATGTGATTATAAGATTTACATGGTCATCTCGATGATATGTTATCTTCTTGTTATGTGACCCTTTTGATTTGTCGCAACCATGCTTGTGTGCAATCGATTGTTGATCTGTTTATCTTTACACCTCGTTCGATTTAATCTCGTGGACTATGACTATTCGTGGTATCTTTATCTCGCTTGTTGTTGACTGCCATGTTTGCATTTACTGTTTATGCTACGGTTTGATTGGGTAAATGGTTCAACTTATGAAGTCTAGCTTGTTAACTTGTTTAATTGCCTGTTATGTATTTAATTCATTTAATTATAGTGTTCATCTTGTATTCCTACTTGTTACGTGTATCGCCATGTTTTGACTACCGTTATGATACGATTATGTCTTCAACTACGGGTTTTGACCTCGTGTGAATTGCCATGCTCACTTATTAATTAATTGCTTCCGCTTTCTGTAGACATTTGTTTGGCTTGTATGTCTCGATTTCTGAATTGATTGTATGACATATATGTTGTGTGGATGCTACGCATGCTATGTTTGCTTATGTTTCGAGTTCTTGTATGTCCGGTTTATGCGTGCTTGTTTATATGTCATCGATGCTTTGCTTTGCTTTGTTCTCCTTGTTATCTGCTCGTTTTGGATATCGTATAATTGTGTTCTGCGGATCCTCATTGACTCATTGTTCTCATTTCTTTTATTCGCGACTTTGTTATCCGTTTCCTTTCCTTTCTAATATATATCAAATCTTCATCTAGTCACATTTGTTCACAAGTCATAATGCCAATCTCCCAACCCTCTCTTTCATCAAAAATGTTGCTAAGCCTCCAGCTTGATTTCAAGCTAAGGTATGCCTCGCCATTACCTTTCGTGATTGTCACTTGCCCTTACTAGGTTTTTGTCCATACTTGCTAATCTCATTTGTATACATTTATTTACCTTTATTACAGGAATACTACACGCTATGTAGCTGCGAGTCTTGTTGTTGAGATTCATTATGATGGTGAGTTCATTTGGTTGCCCAAATTAAGTTATGCGTATGGGCGAACCCTTGTGCATACGTTGAGTAAGTCCACACGGATGAACTTTAATCAAATGCTTGACTTTTTGGCTAACAAGTTAGAGTGTGAGATACGGGCTTTGTATTTATCTAGGCCATTATTTGCGCTATCAACTGGTTTGACAATTATTGAGTGCGATTATGATATTAAAAGGATGTATGAACTCGTCGAGGAATGTGGGTTGATCGCCTAGTACATTGCACATGCACCCGATAACTTATCTTGTTTCAATTATCATAACCTAATTTTGGATGTTCTTGATGAGCCATCGCGTGAAAGGATAGCGAAACATGATAAACTTGTGGAGCTTGCTAATTCTAATTCTGCCTCTCATATTGCTGCATGGTAGGAGGAAGAAAGGCGGTCACCTCCCCTAAGAAGCCCTCCGTTCCAAACTAGAAGTCAAGGAATTGAATGTCAAGGAAAGAATCTTTTCATGGATTTTTTGGCTAGCGACATTGTTCCTGCTGACATTGTGTTCAGTGACGATGAATGGTACTATGGGGTATTTCTTGGGTGGGATGTTGGGGCTTCTACTTCGTCCGTTAAGGACATGTCTGGTCATAAGGTCTCTAGAAAACCTTATGCAAGGAGGCACTGCTTTCAAACACCAAGATCGGGTTTTCGAAGTTAAAGATGTCGAGGCATTTAAAGGCTATAACAAGAGACCGCCGTCGAGGAGGTGCGGGTTAAAAGCAACCTGGTTTTTAAGGAACGGAAGGTTGGAGTGTAGGTATTTTTATGCAGCATGCTCATGCTGTCGATAACGTTTAGAAACTGGGGTGTTAACATAACTTAAAACTCAAAATACTTTGTCTAGTTTATGCTTTTTTGTAAGGCAACGTTATGTAATTGTTACACATTTTTTTGTTGGTGCTTCTTATGATTACCAAAAAAAAATGTTCAACAATTACATAAAATTAACATGCGATGTTTTTTTGTGTAACCATCTGCTTTGGGGTTATCGTAGTATGCACTGTTTTTTTATCTACGCTCGTGTCCGCTTATATAATACGTGTATGAATGCTTTATAGTATGATGTATATCATGGCAACCTTGATGGGGCATCTCTGTTTTAGGATAGCAACCCTATAGGCAACTTCATTTTTTAGATAACTAAACAAAGTAGAAAGGTATCATATAGGGCAACTTCATTTAATTGGGGACCAGATAAGTTTTTTTTTTGCCTTTCAAAAGTCGAAGATTTTTGGTGGGTGTACACGTGTTCAACTATGTTTTGGGCACGTGCATGGTAAATATCTCTTCCTGGTTTAGTGCTTTATCCAGCCTTGTTAGTATTTACCCACTTTGACCTCAAAAAATAAATAAATAAACACTAAAAAAATTGTATTTGACAGTTTTGCAGCTTGATTATACATTTTGCATCTTGTCTATCAAGTGTTTGGATTTACCCATTTTTGCTAACTAAATACGTGCTTGCATTGGCATAACATAACAAATACATTATACAATTTAGTCTACATATATTATGAAATACAACATATAACGAGAATAGGTGGTGGCTCACTTGTTCAATGACGAGCATGTCATTCCCTAGGTGTATCAATTGCAGCTTGTTCAATTGCTCGGTCATTTTTAGGTGGTTCACTTGTTATTCGACTTGCAAGTGGTTGGGTTTCTTCATCACTAAGGTCACTGGGTTTTGTACACATAGAATCATGAATTTCATCTGCTGTTGATGTAGTCTCACTTCTACCTCTGATACTCACTGAACCACCGCCTATACAAGATGTTGCAACATGCCCCATCACACCATCACACCATCACCTCTACGAACTGCAGTTGTTTTTTCCCTGCTAACATGTATACCACCAAGTCTACATTCAGCAACCCCACAAAGAGTATTGTTGTCGCTTCCGCAAAAATTCATTGGACAATAATACCACATGATTTCTCTATTCGGTGCACGCCTTTCATCTAAGGTCAATCATACTTGTTTTCTCTTTCCATCCTGCACCCAATGCATACCATTTTCTCAACCGGTTTCAATGTTATAACGAAAAGAATAGCATTCACGGTTTATATAAGAACGTCTACTAGCATAACCATCTGTATTTTTCCTCTTCATTTATTACACTTGAATGGTGTGTCATACTAGTTGGTTGGAGAATTTAATTGAAGAGTAACACACATTGTTTCTAAAATATTCAATTACCTTGTGACTAGTCAAATTAAAGGTCACCAACATTGTTATAGCAGAGTAACCTTAGAAAACATGTAGTAACAACATGTTTATATTATTTGGTCTTCAAGCACTAGCAAGACTAACATGTAATAACATTTTTAAGTCTTAATTCAAACCTTAGACAACATGTAGTGACAACACGCTTATATGATAAATTGTCTTCAAGACTAGCATCCTAACTTTAACTAGCAGTTTTTAGTCGTTAGTGTGACAGCCGTAAGATACATGAGTGACATAGAATGACAAATACTTAAACCTTTTTTACCCCACACACCTACTTATCCTTTTATGGTACCAACCAAACATCAGTTTATGGTCCCAACAATCAACATCCCCACATTCCTTGTTATACACTAGGTCACTTTCAGCGAAGAATCCAAATAAAAAAATATCGTTGTCCTTTTCGTCTATTTTTAGAAACAAATCCAGGTTTGTTGTACTCTCCCGTATGTACTTTGTTACCTTATTCGTTCATATATTAATACATGAATATAAATAACTGTGCACTTTTATATTTTATATTATATTAGTACATTTTTTATTTAATTCAAAGTTATTTAAATTGTTATTAGGGTTTATGTTTTATAGGTATGGTCATTATATCCCTTTAAGTCTAGTGGTTCATTCTAATTGTTATTAGGGTTTATGTTTTATATGACATGTCGGAAACCAACAGCATGATGTTTTTTTGTGTCGTTTACTTGATACACTTTCTTTGTTTGAAACGTTACATTCTCATATGCATATTTTAATAATGAGATTTACTTGCATTAACCGTGTAAACAGTCCACAATGACACCGCTCAAATGATTTATTCTTGAAACAATGGAGGCGGTATTCTTTCGTAATAGATCATGACATGCGTGCACAATTAAAGGTGACGATAATATAATTATTTAACATAAACCATGGCTTTTATTTATTCAAATATTTTACATCCATTTGCCAAAGCCTAGACCCACATTTCACAACAAAGAATCAAACTAAAATTCAACACAAGATACATGACTAGAAATAGAAATACCAACATAAACAAGACATCGTCACCGCTAAGACAACAATTAACCGAATCAAGACACCATGACTTTCGACTTCTCAATGAATGACGAAGTGCTCGGCTCGCTCGCTTCTTCATTACATTGACCAATATCATTGCGCTTCACCGATCTTCGGTTTGCGGCTTGGTTAATTCAAATACTTTCCACACAAGAATCAAATGGGTATAAAAGCTCCAACTCTCCAATAACATAATCCCTTTCAGCTACACGTGCCCTGATTTCTTGAGCCTTCTTCATTAACTCTGCTTCATCCACCATGACAACACTAACATCCCTTCGAAAATGCACAATCATCATATCTCTAACAAAACTAGATCCTGCAACACCAGCAAGTTCTTCACAGAATGGCATAGGTGTAGTCATCCTTTTTTTCAGTTTTGTTTTGTATTATGTGTGTGTTTTAAATAGAAGGTTTAGTTTAAGTTATAATATAATTAGTGTTGTGTCAGTGTACAAAAAGTAGCATTAAATTGCCAACCTTTCACATACACGCCTTTTCATTTTCCCCCTTTTTTATTATTACATATACTGCAGTTTACTACTATTAAGATTAAAAACGAAACCACGTCAAACAAATTACGTGTATATATATGAAACCAGGAGGAAAAAAATATAATAAATTACAAAAAATAAATTACAAATAATAAAAAAATATAAAATAAGATAAAACTGGAAACGTAAGAATTGCCGGATTTACTTTAATTTTTTTATGGACACTTATTCATATTCTATGCTTACTTACATTGTTTTTTTAATTAATTTTTTGTTTCTTTTCTTTTTTCTTGCACTTTGCAGGTTTGATTTTTTTTTTGGCATAACAATACAAGAAGAGGGAACATGGCATACATTTATTCCAAACGTTCACACATTAAAAAATAGTTAGCTAGGTATATTGTATGTTTGATTTACCCAAATGTGTATTGTTTTTTTTTTTTTTTTACCCAAATACATTTGTCAAGTTTTGTAACTAGTTGGCCACTTTACATGAGTACACGTATGACTAATAAAATATGAATGAATGCAAATTATATCCACTCAATCCCCACCCCTTTTTGCATACATCACAACTGGACTAAAAGTACTATTGTTGTTGCCATGAGTACACTATTTAGTTGCCCAAAGTAGCATTTGCTAGCTATGCACTAGCAAAGTCGTCATAAAAATAGTTTAAAAAAATAGAAAGATGTAAATTAAATCCAGTGAAACCCCAACCCCTTGTTGCATACATCACCACTTGACTAAAAGTACTACTACGTATACTAGTTGCCATGAGTTCACTATTTACTTGCCCAAAGTACCATTAGCTAGGTATGCACTAGCAAACTAGTCATAAAAATAGTTTAAAAAAATAGAAAGATGTAAATTAAATCCAGTCAAACCCCAGCTCCTTGTTGCCTACATCACACTTGACTAAAAGTACTACTATGTAAACTAGTTTCCATGAGTACACAATTTAGTTGCCCAAAGTATAGTTGGCATGAGGACACAATTTAAATCCCCAAAGTACCATTTGCTAGCTATGAACTAGGAAACTCGTCATAAAAAATATTTGAAAAAAATAGGAAGATACTATAAAAAAAACAAAGTGTGGGTGGGTACTTATTTGGGGTTGTGATCCACTTGTCCATTGGAAATGCATAATTGTCATAACTAGTTTGTCGAAATTTCGTGTCTATATATGACGCTATGTAACAAAAAATGCTTTTGGTATCTCTATTAGTGATAGTATTAGAAAAGCAAACATAACGATGTCTCACGGCATGGTTTTATGTGATGAATTACCAATTTTGGTGGCTCAAAGTTGTTAAAAGATATTACGATCGCATACTACGAGGTGAATTGGAAGTTGCTTTACGTGATGAAGCGGATCATAGGAGGAATGTTGTTGAAATTAGGGGCCGTGTCAACCGTAGACAACAAATGATAGCGGAAGTGGAGCTTTTATGCGGGTCGGATTGTTGGTTGCCAACTATTAATCACCGTTAAGGATGCAAAATGAGGATCCGGTGAGAGTTCCAAACTTGCTTTTCTTGGTTTAGAAAACATGACCGTGTTAAAGAGTGAATGGTTTAATTGAAAAGTTGGAGTCAATGGAGATTTGATGTGCTTTGTATTAATTACACGGGAGCTCTTGCTTTTTGTTTATTAGGGGATCATTGTTACATTTTGAGTCACTTATCTCATCTTTGTATAGTCTGTATGTCATGTTAACCTATGGATGTGATCCCTTTTATGTTACTAGTATATATTTGTTTGCGTAGTTATTCAACTGTGTGCGAGATAGTAAGTCACTTTACAAAAATAAAAAATTTACTAATAAAGTAGTAATATGAAGATGAAATTTAATTTAGTTAAAAAAAAGGTCATAGTGTGGGTGGGTAACTTGTTTGGGGAATGCATGCCAATGAGACGATTAATAATGGTAGTAAGAATTTTTGTGTCTCGATAATAGAATATGATGACGTGTTGAGTTTCATGCTTATTTATGTGTTAGAATAATAACCCTTATTATATCATTAAAAAAAATTAAATAAATACAAAAATTAAAAAAAAGGCATAATTTGAACAGCACAGTTGGGGATATATGCGCCAAAAAATTAGTAACAACTACTACAAGTGTTAAAAAAAGTTAGTTTTAAGTACAAATGAATTTGGATTGAATTGGGGATACAAACTCGATTAAGAGTTACAACTACTGCTACGAAAGGAGGCTACAGGGTTTGAACAAATTCTTAAGTTTGTTCATACGTAAATCCCCAACCACGCTAACGCCGATCTAACCATCGCTAACGTCGTTGTACCCAAGCTAGTTTCACAAAACCACCGCTAGTTTCCACGCAAAAACAAATTTGTTTCATTTACGTAATCATTTATATTCAAATACCAAAAGGAGAGAAAACGCATGTAAAGATTCACGCTTCCTTCCCAAGTAATTTTATGTCAAATATAGCAGAACAGCCTAGAGCCTAGGCACGTGCCTACCCACAAAACAGTTAATGAAAATTAATGATAACGCTGCATGAACAGTTAAATCCTCGCTATAAATACGCGGGTAAATCAAGGAAAGTCCAAAAAGCAAAAAGGAACCATTCCTTCCCCTACAAAAAGATTTCCACCTGCAAATCAGGCAACCGAAATATTTAAGAAACACCAAAAGAAGTTGAAGATGTTATTCAGAAAAAGAACACGATGGTACACAGTAGAAAAACAATACATACGGACGTCAACAACAACTCGTTGCCCACGCACGGCCGTTTCCAAAAAGCCCATACATAGCCTAAACCATTACCCCCCAAAAAAAATATAAGCGCAAAGTTGATGCTGCGACAACTGAAACATGTTCTAAAATGACTACTAATAACAATTAGTCGTTCTAAAATGACGACTAATAACCCATCGCCGCGAACATTCACAGCACAACACCCAAAACCCATGTCCATTCAAGTTGTGGTAGTCTGCCAGGACCATATGCATACCAAAGGTGGGAGTTTAAACCTATTAGACTCTCATTAGCAATATGGGATCTTGAAAGTGCAGGCATTTCCTTCTTAACCTCGCCGTTCGAGAGCGGAAGAAGGAAATAAATCATGGGAATTGGGTCATGGGAGTGACAATATATGTTCGGCAGATGGGTCCCGTAGGGAAGGGCGACAAAAGGAAGTTAGGGGCAACGAAATACGTAAACCAGCCCCTTCCAACAAGAAACTTCCCTAAGAAAGTCAAACAACTGAGGATGAAAGATATGCCTTCTTCCTCTGTTGGTGCAGCCCGCCCCATTTAAGTGTCGTCTACTAATTCAAGGATATCTCGTTGGATAGGCGTGGTCTAAGGAAAAATGTCCACTTGCGGAGCCGGATAAAATAAAAGTGCGCGGTTGGGAAGCTACATTACCAAAAGCCCTTCCGTGTCTGCAGTAGGGCGATTAGACGGAAACCCCGAAAGGCCCATTGAAGTTGAAAGGCCTATCTAATTCCTCAGGGAATCCCATGGGTTGAATACGCCGGGGCCACGAGGAAGCAAGCCACCGGAAATCCTTCAAGAAAAGGATAAAGGCAAAAGACCCGCACCGGAAAAGCCACCGGAAAGCCAACGGAAAAGAAGAGTGTCGAAATAGACAAACCAGTGGTAGTATAAGTCGCGTACCACTGCTAATGTACTTGTCACTGCTAGTATGATTGTGTGGGATGAATATGTAATATTCTAGAATGTCTTCGGTCGGATGTTTTGTATTAGATAAGTATTGTAAGTATATTTATCTTGTATAGTACTTAGTGTATTTTGTAAAGGACTCCTTACCCTATTAAAGGAGGTCCTAGGTTTGAGCTATATATAAGTTTTGGTGATATATAGATTCGATACACTTCATGGTTGTAAACCCCAATAATATTCAGTGTATTCGTGTATTAACAACATATCGAGGTGTTTAATGAGAATAACTATTCGTTAATTATTATTCTTCTTACGGAGTACTAGGTTGTGTTCGTTTAGTCAGCTTCTATAGTAGATCCTTCGCTAAACTGGGATTAAAAACAGAATTTTATGTCAATGGACGAAACAATTTTAAAGACCATCACTCATTCTAAAAACATCAACATCTTCACTTGTAAAGAAGCACATAACGGCAGCAGGTTATCAGATGTGCAGAGTGACATTCGTTTGAGTGGATTATTTTGAGCTTTAAGCGATGTTTGTAAACATAAAAAAAATGCTACACTGCTTTTATGGTCGATTACTTAGATTAAATATCTCGAATTAATAAATGGATTGGTTGTATCGTTACAACTGCTAGTTGTTTTTTACTACTGCTATTGTGGGGCTGAACAGGGACATAGTCGTTTACCGCTGCTTGTAGTAAACTTACAACTGCTAGTTAATTTGTACTAGTGATGAATGTTAAACCCAGATTTTGGAAGTGTGCATTGTCCCAAGTTGGTAGTTATTAGTAGGTTGTAGAATAGGAAATGTACGTCTAGAAGGAGTCGTGGGTTTATAAAAGTAGTCGGTATGGAAAACAAGTTGCCTAAGAACAAAATTAGGTTGCCAAAATTATTTTGGGTAACAACTGCTTGTTGGCCAGATTAAAAAAAATGGATAATGGGATAACATAAGAGATGAAATAGTAAATACGTTGACATACAACGTTTGATACAGACAACCAACTACATATTACGATTAATACATGGTTATAACTTTAATTGTTACATATTATATAACCACTTGATTGATAACATTCATCGACTACGAAAAATCTAAACAGTTCAATGCTTCCTTCCCACACGACAACAGACTAAAACAACTAACCTTCATTCCCATTTAGCCCGATCCGTAACTTCGCATTTAACAAACCTCGTTGAAAATGGCATTGATATATCATTAATCAAATCAAGTGATAATGTGTAAAAGGAACATGAATATAATGGTAAGTTATAAATAAAACATACTATAGACAGCACGGTCTGTATGATTTAACAAAAGAAGAGATTCTTTGTATGGAGCGATGTAGAAAGATCCCATATCTCCTAACATTCCCATGATGACAAATAATTCAAGTTCTTTGTTGTACACGAATAGCGAGTGACCCAAATGGTTGCCAATGTACGATTCCACTATTGGAGCCTGATCCTTTGTAAACCTAAGCAAACGAACAGATAATAGGGTGGGGATGGCAAAGAGGCTTCTAAATGATCTTATGGCAAAACCATTCACGTCCACCAACCATCCACAAAATAGTGGCATATCGTCATCATTGATCATACCAGAAATCACTAGAGAGGTTCCAAGATCGAAAACATAGAATGGAACTGGGAGTTCATTTTTTAAAATCCGCGGTAGGTCTATAACTTTAAATTGGTTGGTTACCAAATCAAACGAAATCAACATATAAATCTTGTACGTAACACCGTCCTCATTAGTTAACTTTTCACTCCCAATCCAATAGATAAAATGACCTACAACTGCCTGACTTTGACGTTTCAATTTGATAGTTTCACGAGGGGGTGGAAATTTTCAAGGCATGTCCACCTTAACGAGTTGAAAGAAAAGATGACACATACCGAAACCACTTTGGAAAACAGGATAGAGACCTTCACGATCGTCGGGTCAAGAGTGTCCGGACGGACGGCAAAACCAAAACAAATCTTTTACATTCAATTTGATGCGTGTAAACGGGACATGTATCATGAGTGATTTTTGGATTGTCGGGTTCCAAATAATGTACATTAGATTAGAGCCATAAACAAAACATGAAAGACCATTAGAATTGCCAACCGCAATCATAGATGAAAGCATTAAATCATGAATTACCAGAGCGGTCATTTGTTCATTAAAAGCTAACATAAAACCTTTGTGACCACGATCAAATGTTAGCGTAAAAACACTCATCGTTACGACGAACACCGTAATTAAAGATGAAAAAACCACAATCTATACTAGCCTTCCATAACTTACAAACACTACGTAGCTGGAGTATAGACTTAGGAGGTAGCCTGCGAATGATATCTAGTTGAACATCCAGTGGGATATAGTCGGACATTTTGTTAAAACTAAAGCATAAAGATTGGGATAAAGATATGAAGTGAATAGAACAAAAGAAGAAAGAAAGATGTTGTTAAACAAATTAAGAAAGATTTGTATTGAAGAAAGAGATTGGCAAAAGAAGACATTTAAGGACATGTACCGTGATGTACTATTGGGCAACCAAATATTATATTCTGCTATATACCAAAAAAATTAATAAACTATACATAACCCATAATATATAGAAGTGGTTTGCAAAAGCATAGGCCTTTTTGTATATGTGCACGAGTATTAACTAAAGAAATGCCGTTGAGTTAAAAAAATATTATAATAATCGACTAATATATAATAGAAGTAAAAATACCTATAGTATACGTTGAAAGAAAAATACTTCACATGTCAACATTAGACAATAATTATGGGTCAAACGACGGACATTAAGGATTGTACCTTGAAACACCGCTATCAAATTATGTATTCAACCTTGTGCTTCCAGAAGTATTCAAGCATCCGTTCACGGTAAGCTAAAGCTGTTTGAAGAGAGTCGTCTACTTCCAGAGGCTAGTTACGGAGCAATCTGTACAAAATAATGCACACCCATACTCCGCAGTCACCATACAACTCCGATTGTTTTGGTACTTTTGGACACTTGTATGTGATTTTATAATCCCCGTGATATGCCCTTACTATGCAAGACCCCAGCGTTTGTTAGGTATGATTTAAGTTTGTGTTTGTAACTTTCTCTTGGAACCTCACAACCACCGCTCACCTCCGAGGTGACCCAAGAGAGTCATAAATGTAAACAACTCCGGTGCGGATATGGAGCTCACAGAGTACCCAGTGTTTTCTATTTACATTCATGGGAAAATACACCGATATATAAAACAAATGAAGGATATTATAAAATTTTATAACAAGAGTGGTATATGTACTGTAAGAGTCTCCAAATTGACCTTTGCAACATCTCGCCAAGCCACGTGGTATGTTGTGCCATCCGAATAAGTGGTAGGTATGTTGCCACCTAGGATTTGATTGCGTAGTACACCGCCAAAGCCCAATCTGCATCACCGGTCTAAACAACCACATCAATTCAACCCATGCATCCAAGTGTTTGCGGACGATAAAGCAAATCAAAATCGTAAACATTCGGTTCATAAGTAACAAAACGAAATAATAAATAAGTGTAGTAGACCGGTAGGCATCGGGTTTACTCACTAACTCATTAAGCCACCCACGGCAGCCTTCAACACATGCCAAGGCTACCCAAAATCCCTATAAGCAATAACCGCACCGAGCCCCAAGGAAACCTATAAAGTAATGGTTCTTTAAGCTTCAAATACTTGCGAAGGTAATCGTGAACAAGAACCTTCTTCTTGTTGCATTTGGGGTGTCGTAAAGTTCCTAAAAATAAATATATTCAATAACATACACACAATGATAATGATGTTATTGGATTAACAAATGAAACCTACCTCTACAAACGGTTCAATTGTTGGCGAATAGAAGCGACTAACGGACACGCTCGGGGTTTCCGATGTTTCACGAAAACAAAGTTGAAAGATAAGCGAAAAAAAAATATTCGCTTCGCTAAAATTTAATAAGGTGATGTACATTTGAAATGGCACCGTGATAATTGACTCGTTAATGACACCTGCGATCTTGTAAGACGGCGGCAAGGAGTAGTCGATGTTTTTATACCCCATTTTCCGAATTGATGCACCCAAACAACCTCGCCTTACTTTGTACAATGCGCCTTCTTTACTTGAGGTTGTCGCTCAATTTTACTCTCTTTCTTTTGTTCGTATTCATGTCGGAGAAAAGATCTTCCAACAGAGGTTTGTCATTAGGACCTACCACATTTGCAAATGACACTTTGTTGGGTTTAACCCGAGATTCGTGGGCTTCACGTCTTTCTTTGTTGGTGTATCTTCTAGGCTAACCACAACAACATCATTGTTACTGGATTCAAGGCCAACAAAAGAATTTTTGTCAACCACATCCCCTTGTTGATCATCACAATCCATTAAATCTAAAGACGGAAGACACAATTTTGTATCGACGCTTTTGTCGACATTATCTTGGGAGGAAATAGGTATGTCATTTTGGCCAACCACATTAACATATGGCAGGTTGTTGCCTTTAAACTGACATTTGAGAATATAGTATGTTACAAAACAACACATTAAAATATTTTATTTATCGGCGATGTTTTATCGAGAATGTAGATACCTCATGACCTTTGTTGGGGGTGTTCCTACTTACGTCTCGCACACAATCAATATTGCTAACGGGTTCAGTTGGCAAGCCAATTGTTTCGAACCACATCTTGTTGTTCGTTATCACAATCCATTGCATCTACGTAATTATCACCCAAACTTTTCATCGCTTATGTAAGACGACCAATCATTACCACAATCCGGTTCTCGCCGAATTTTAAATATATATACATAAGTAGGGACGTATGCTATAGCTGATATTTAAATCAGAATCGAAATATAACGTACAATAATGGGGTCACCGGGTATTTTATTTTCCTCTTTAGGTGCAACTGTGGAAGTTGAGTACTACTTTCACCTCCATATTCCATAACAGACATTTTGGGTCATGGCACAAGCTTGAACAAGCATACCAAGGTTACATGGTTGCGTTTCTTTAAGCCTATCATCATTGTCAATGTCCGCTGCATGGTCCGCATGGACAACCTTATCCCGTTAGGCCTACAATATGAGACGACGTGGCTGTGGCGACCAATGTTTGATATAAGTATGGACACGAACGATTATTTGAGTTTGGTATAAACATTGGAGGTAAACTAAAAGTAAATACAAACCTTCGGATCATCGGGAGTAACGCCGTGGTCGCTTCGGTGGCACAACTTTTAGTATGTTCGGGATCAACAATGAGATAATTATTAAGACCCAATAGTTGTTGTACTTTTGAAAGTCTGCTTTTCACGTCATAAACACATCAAGTACAAAAGGTGTGTTTCGAATCGAATGAATGCCGCTTTCATCATCAATTTTTTTTTCCAAATCCATTAACTCACGAAATAGAGCCCTGTCGAATGAGTAGTTCCGTTTGTGCAACATTTAAATTGAAATCGTCCATGCACAAGTTTAAATTGAAATCGTCCGCGAATTCATTCGAATGCTCTTGATCTTGTTACCATCATCTGCCTCGAATGCACAAACCATCTATAAATTGGGCGGGCAATACACCACGGTTGTTTCATTTCACTTGTGTTGCGAAAGTTCAAGAATGGGAGTTGAATCCTAACAACAACAAAAATTTAAAAAAAAATAAAATTACTCATATATATCGTGAACAAATTCAGTACAAGTTAGTGGGGTCAACAATGTAAGACTTTGTCATGCATACCGTCCAAAGAGGTTACAACAATCCGGTTTCCAAACTTTGAAAGTCCTGACCAAGCAAGACCACGTGGAATGACCTTATTGTCTTTCACCCACGAAAGTGAGCTTTTAGGATAAGTCTCCAAAATCCAAATCTGTAATAGCCACAACTGTCATCTTTAAAACATGTAGTTATGCAGCTATCGTTTTTGAAAATGTTTCAAGGTTTACCAAAGTAAAGGTCACCTGTTTAGGATGAAACAATACCTTTATGGTTACAATTTAAAAAATAAATCACAAACTAAAATGTGTTATAACATTTTTGTTATCTAAATTACGGGTAACTTTTATATTACTTGTATACAGAACAAAACACCAACATTTCATAACAATAAAACAACAACATTACTTTTAGGTACTTTTGAAATGAATAAGTAATAGCACAACAAAATAGAATCAAAAGCTTTTAATAACCTGTTTTTGTAAAGAAATATGTTATCAAAGCTAGACATTCATACATTAGTACAAAGTACTCAGAATTCTAACCTTGAAAGCCCAAGCGAACCCGTATAGATTGTATGTGGCACTGAACTTTGGGTTTTTTTTTTTCAATTTTAACAAATGATCTTTTCGTGAATATGAACAATATTGATAATCCTTTGATAAAATTTATGCCACATATATTCACCCCAAGGAAATACATTCCAGTGCTTCAAAATCATCAACCAAGGACAATAAGTGATTATGGATGCAATTCTGTCTTCTTTTCCCATAAACACCAACTCTGCAGACTACCAAAGCAGACACATCCTAACAACATCCTCATCGAAAGAGATAACCACCTTTTCCCATCCTTTTTCGTCATTAACAAGTTCCAAAAGATCAATTGCATGTACATTTAATCGGTTTAATCGGTTTTGAAACTTTGCCAAATCGAAACCTGTTATCGAAAAAAATTCTTTCCGCCAAACCTTAACGAATGATCCCAATTTGGAATTTTAGTGGAGGGAATCGAGGAGATGTTAGAAACATATACCGGTGTTGCAAAACATAATGCATTAGAAGGCGCTCATTCTCGCATGACTTTATATCCAACCATGGACCAAATCTTTTGCTCGAACAACCTTTCCGGTTTTCGTTCTTTGACAAACAGAGTTTAATATCCGGCAAAGAACTTCAATGTAGAACGATCTACGATTTTACAATTGTACAACTTTAATTTTGTCATATGGAATTATAGAGTAAAATTAATTAGGGTTTAGAGGGTTTTGTGAATAAGATGTGGTTTGTGAGTGTGTGCGTGATGTAGAAGAAGACGTTTAATTATAGAAGTTGTTAGAAATTGTACAAGAAGATGTTTGATTGTGTCATGTATGCGTGATGTTGTGTGTGTTATTATTATTAGTTTTATAATACAACCAAGGTAAAATGACCATATTATCCTCGTGTATAAATACAAGTTGCCCAATATGATTTAGTTGCCGAAAATACAATTTGTTTGCCCAAAAACAATACCTTACAATACATGACATATACTCAAAATACGTGCTTGATCGTACCTTTGTCGGACACATGGCACCCCATGGTTGGATACATACAATGGGTCCATTTTCATTCGAAAGTGGTTCATAAAGTGATATGCATCGTATCTATTTGGCTAATTTTCCCTTAAAAATATTTGTGGTCAAAGTTAAATAAAAAAACTCAAAAAATTCAAAATGGACGCTTATTACAGGACGGATGTAGTAGTAAATATATAGAGAATGGATAAAAACGGACGAAAATGGATAAAAAACGTATGAAACGTATAAAAATGGATAAAAACGTATAAAAACGGATAAAAACATATGAAAATATATAAAAATGTATAATAACAAATTGAAATGGGCGAAAATGTATAGAAATGGACGAACACGATAAAAGGTCCGTATAAAAAGTGATAAAAGCGTGTGAAAACGTATAACAATGGATAAAACGTATGAAAACGAATAAACACATATGAAAACGTATAAAAACAGATAAAAATGGATGAAAATGTATAAAAATGGATTAAATGGATGAAAATGTATAAGAACGGATGAAAATGGACGAAAACGGATAAAAAGTATGAAAACGTATAAAAACGGATAAAACGTATGAAAACGTATAAAACTGATAAAACGTATGAAAACATATAAAAACGGGTAAAAAAATATGAGAACGTATAAAAATGGTCAAACTAACAGAAATAGTGGCTTAGGGACTAAATCTGTGAAACCCGACTAACCACAAGGACCGTTTTGTACTTAAAAAATAAGTCATGTCATTATTTAAAAGGTTCAGTAACATATTTAACAAACTCGTGAAATTGAGTAACCTGGTTGAACAAAAAAAAACTTTAGTAATTTAGGACAAATTTTTAAAAAACTTTAGTAACTTTTTTTGTGTAATAACCCTTGTTTATATATAAATTGAGTTATTATACATTATTTTGAAATAAAATAATAAAAAATAAGACTAATAATAAATAACTATGTGGTTGTAATTAAAAAAAATAAAAGATAAAATACGATTGGTTGGAATCATCAAAAGTCACTAGCGAGACCCGGATTAGAATCTTTCATTCTAAATCCTTTGTCAAGGAATTAAAAAGGCACCAAACAATTTATTTGAAGTTTCTTTCAATCCAAACCCATTAATACCCATATACCAAATGGGCCCTTAAGTCATTCTTGTTAGGAAATTTGGATCACAACAATCTGAGAGTCGTACAAACACTTTCAGATTGAAGTATTTCGGTGGTTCTACCGAAATCTCAAATCGGATAAAACACAAATTTAGAACGTGAATATGTTTTGTGTGTTATGAACAGAACCAGAATTTGAATATATGACCAAAAAACTGCATAGTGGTTGTAACTGCCATAGTAGTTACTTAACAACATGCCTTGGACCTGCCAGGGTTGCCCCTAGACCACCTGCTACAAGGCGCGCCTAAGACCCGTCATTCGGGCTTTGCCCGAATGATACTCATAATAACGTCATACAAGTGTGCACTCCGACAACCCGACTTGTTGAACATTTATTACAATTACACATTGGTCAACTAAGTCAATCCATTACACTTAAATAATATCGGTGATGCAAAATCACCAATGATCCTCCCCATTTAAGTGTAATCTTGATTAACTTAAAACAAACTCATAACAAACAACAAACTGATGCATAAATGAAATGTCGAGACGATTGAATTTCACATTAGTACATTAGCATTCCAAATATTCGAATATAAGAGTGTCACTAAGGATTGAAATCCTTCTATTCATAGTGAATACATGAAGATAATATACACAACATTTTACACATTCACATGTTCTACATGACACTATCTTTTACTAGCTTGTGTCCTATCCTTCAATAAGCATATCAAAGCCAAGTCCCAAGCTTCTTGAAGCAGCTAAACTTCATGCTTATATAGGTGGTTCTTTACTCTTGCACCTGCACATGCAATTTGTCAAAAAACCATTAAGAAATATAATTTCAACCTCCTTTTTCTTGTAGTTCTGAACACATACCGTGGGATGATGTAATTATGTGTTCCAATCCAAAGATATCAAGCTTTCCTCATTGAATTCAGCATTTAACATTACATTAGATGGGAATTGGGTATCTTGATACAAGAATTTAATTAGGTGGACTTTAAACCCATCCCAATAGCCGCCTTGCGTACGAGATCTCTTGCTAACCCTTTGGTTAAATGGTCGGCTAAATTCAGTTGAGTTCTTACAAACTCCACAGATATTACACCATTCATGATAAGCTCACGAATCATGCTATGTAGCAACACTTGACTATAAGCCCTAGCCAAGGTAGCAACACTATCACATCTGATAGAAATGGTAGATATCGGTTTAGGCCACAAAGGAATTTCATAAACCAAATTCCTCGTACTCGACTTCATTACCACCGCACTAAAGCAACAAATTCGAGACTCCATAGTTGAGTTTGTAACACAAGTCTGTTTCTTTGAAGCCCAGAAATAGCACCTCCTCCAAGAAGGAATACCCAACCACTCGTAGATGAGTGATCTTCCATGTTATTAATCCAACTGGCATCGGAATAACCTTCTAAAACAGAAGGATAACCACTATAAGTCAAACCATAATCCATGGTTCCTTTCAAATACTGAAATACTCGACCCAGAGCTTGCCAATGTAGAGCACTAGGATTGCTAGTGTACCTACTAAGCTTTACCATAGCAAAAGCTATATCTGGTCTAGTGCTCATCATGGCATACATATCATTTTTATCATGACATGTGCGGTTGCGTTGAGTTGGAAATTTTTTAATTTCTTATTTCTTGTTTTATAATATAATGGAACATGTTTTATCTTCACAAAATAATTGAAAATTTAGAAATGTATTTAGTAAAAGAACACACGTTTGCGTTTTTCATTTTGCTAAACTAGAAAATATGTTCAAATGTTGTTATTTTCTAACTCAATTCTTTATTTATTGTTGTAATATTATAAAGACATTTCGAAATACAAAAACAGATATTATAAACTAACTAATAATTTATAAAGCAACTGTAAAGGTTTAATACGAGAAAATGAAAAATGATAAAAGTAAAATTTAATATCAACTAACACGAAAAGACATTCAAATGACTACAATTCAACATAAAACAATAATTTCGTCTCTAAAGACACCCGCCCATGACCATATCTATTTTAAGATCACCCTAGAGCAGCATGACGATTCCTATATTTTTCCCACAAGCCATTTGCAATTTTATTTCTCACTTGAACTATCTCATCGCTATTGGTCATGTCTAATGGGTTTCCTTCTTCAACTATGTTAGAACTTTCTGTTGAAACTTCGAGATAGTCTTCACTATATAAAATGAAGAGTCTGTCAGCCCTATCTTTGCAATGCACAAGAAGCATGGGGAATCAACATTTGACGTCTTAATACATAGTTTGATAAATATTTAAAAATGTGAAATCTTGCTTTATGTACACCAAAAGCCAGTTCAATGACGTTCAAAATGTGCTCTTTTAAGAACATCAACATCATCATATCATTGTCATCATCCTCATCGGAGCTTGAGCTACTACTCGAATTGACATTTTTTATCTTGGAAAATTAATCTTATATCTCAATACAATGTAAAATAGAAACAACCAAACACACCCATTTCAACATAAAATCAGCACTAAACACACATCCCTTTCAGCACTCAAACCCACCCTTTTCAACACCCAAACACACCTATCTTACCACTCAAACACACCCATTTCAGCCCTCAATTCAGCACCCAAACTCACCCATTTCAGCACCCAAACCAATTCATTTTAGCACTCAAACACACCCATTTTCAGCACTCAATTGAGCACCCAAACTCACCCATTTTAGCACCCAAACCCATCCATTTCAGCACCTAACCCTACCCATAAGTGATGACATGTTTACATAAGGCATGAAATTATAAGCAAACAACATTTAGGCAAAAGAATGCAATCAACTAAAATAATTTAAGAATGAAAGAAGAAAAGATCGAATTATAATTACCTTTACTTTGTATTCAATGAGTCCATAGAGTAAGAATAGAATAGTGAGACTTACAGAGATTGAGTAGACAATGAAAGGTCGTCTTACTAGGGTAGATAAACAAGAGTATAATGATCATTTCAAAATCAAATGATATTTAATATGTATTTTAAGGTTTTAATTGTATATAAATTGGGTATTTGGGCTTATATGATAATTTTAAGTTTTAGATTTGATATATATGTAATTTTTAAGTTAGGTTGAATATATAAGTAATTTTAAAGCAAAAGAGACATATATATGAAATTCTCCCAAACTTTTAAAATTCATTAATTTGCTACTCCTTTAACTCGTTAAGGACCACCGTTATAACATTCTAGGGATCTACAGTTTTTAAAACACATGCTAAAAATGCGTATTTATCAATGAAAAAAATGGTAAATCTTTTGGAATTCTATCTAAATACTATGTCCATTTTACAATAGCATGTTGAAAATATATGAAAGTGCCTCTTTACTAATAGATAATTAAATGCTAGTCGCGATGGTATAATTTATTTCGTTTAACTAATTAATGATTCTTTAGATATGCAATTTTAGAAAAGACGATGGAAGTGAGTTTAAATTAAGAGTAAATTGCATAAATCGTCCTTATGGTTTGGCTAAATTGCAGGTTTCGTCTTAAATAGTTTGAAAGTGCGAAGATCGTCCTTTTCTTAAACCTTTTTGCAAATTTTAGTCCTTTTGAAACTTTTTTTGGTCCCTAAGGTTTGGTCAAATTGCAGGTTTCGTCCTAAATAAGGACCAAAATTTGCAAAAAGGTTTCAGAAATGGACGATATTTGCACTTTCAAACTATATAGGACGAAACCTGCAATTTAGCGAAACCTTAAGGACGATTTGTTAATAGAGTAGAAGCCAAAATGTTGAACCAAACACTCCCTAAAATCAGTAGCTTAACGGAAATAGAGTTGGGTGTTAAAATGAAGGGTGAGAACAGGCAAGCATCACCTTCACCGGAGAGAACAAGTCAACAAAACCAAGAAGCTGAAGATCATGTAATGACCGAGATTCACATCGGGTGCCCACCTAAATTCACTAGACCATTCTTTTCTCACTTCACTTTTTCACTTCCACATGGTAGTAATTCTTTATTCAACTAATACATAATTACCTCATTCTACTATGGAAAATGTTCATTTGTGCTATAGATGTTAAAGTTAGAGGATGGAGCCAAAATATATCTAGGGGGTGTTTGGCTAAGCTTATGTTATACTCCTTCCGTCTCATATTAAATGTCCAAATTTGACTTTTCAAGTCTTTCTTTTACAAATTTGACTTTAAATATTTTTGCTTGTGTTATATAGTATTAGATAAAAATAACACGTAGTAGAAATACATTTAAAACTCAATCTATTCATATATTTTGCATCAAATATTATATAACACAAACAAAAATATTTATGGTTAAAGTTAATAAAGAAAGATTTAGAAAATTCAAACTGGACATTTAATATGGGACGGAGGGAGTATATTGTAAGCTCATAAGCTCATGTTGAGTGTTTGGATTAGCTTATGTTTAATAAGTTGATAACCTCAAATGTTTGGTTTAGTTTAGATTGATAAATGACTATAAAGGACATGGGTTGAAAAATATAGATGTTAGATTAGGTATAATTGATGGTAAAATTGTAATTTATAATGCAACATGTTATATAAGCCCAACCTCACTTAAAAAAGTCACTTTTGGGGCTTATAGGAAACCCGTTATATAAGCTCATAAGACCACTCATATAAGCTTAGCCAAACACTTAGTTTGATTTTATTTGTCACATATAAGCTAATAAGCTCATAAGCCCACGATATACGCTTAGCAAAACACCCCCTAGTATGTGGTATGCTATAAGACAAATCATAAGAAAAACCTTTTTTGAGCACGAGGAGATATAACAAAGATTTAAAGAACAAGAAGAATTAATAAAATCTTAAAAAATATACAACTAATAAAACCTAGGCGTGTACCCATGCATAGCGACGGGATTTTGTAAGGGCAAATTGTTAAAATAACCAGACCTGTTCTTAAACCAACCACAACACAACCAATTCACCCAGCCAACCACCCCTTGGTGAAATCTTTTATTAATGAATAGTCAAGAAGATGAGTCCACAAAGCGTGTGCTCACCAAACAAATACACAAGACAAAGATAATCCCGCGGAAGGGTTCTATCTATCTCACTACAAAGATATGAATACACGAGATCCTCACTACAACCCTCAATACAACCTAACAATCTATAAAACTAATCAAGATGATCAGAGTTAATCAATACCAACAATACCAACCACACTTGAGAGAAAGAGAATACAACTTTTATGTGAGAGAAACGACTTGTGAGAAGATAACACAGCCAAGGGTTAGGTCCAGCTTATATATCAGCTGAAATACACTTTAACCCCCCAAGATATAAAAACCTGCTATCAATAGCCAAACATACAAACATTAGAATATTTTGGCATAACAAGCCCTTTGACTTAAAAGTCAAATATGAGCTTGATACCAACATGAATATTTCAACACAAATAGTTAGCATTAAGATATTGTGCTTAAGTGTTTCATATAACGTTTAGCAATTGACGTTAGCAAGTCTTCATCATCATCCGAGAGGACAACAACATCATACCAATTCCCTTTTAATAAATTTTGGGATAAATTGGGTACTTTTAGAAACTATATTAATTTTAGAAACAAAAACTATTTTTGAAAAATGTTTTTATGTGTGAAAGTAAACAAAAGATTGGAATTTAAGTTTTAAAGGGAGATTAAACATTACTCATTTTAAAGTTTTTTAAGGATTAAGGAAAAACATTTTAGCATTATATGTAGTAGAGATGAGCTAAAAGTTTGTAAAGTACAATAAGTAGATGCAAGTGTTTCACAAAACTGCATATATTACACCCAAACTAATACATACAATAGAATGTTCTTTTTTAAAGCAGTTTAAAACTAGCAATCGCAAAGTGCTTATCTAGTTATTGCAATGTTAAGTAGACAAACAATCTCAAATGCTCTACTGGAAACTGGTTATGTGCTTATTATTGAAGGTGTACACACTTACATATAAGCATGTCAAATTAGATAAGCACTTTATCTTATGTCCTCACTACAACAAAAGTGGCTTTTTAGGACCCTTTGTGTGGGACGGTATGATAATGGAGTCCTAAAAAACTGTTTAATAGGACATATGAGCGTTTAGGGTCCTTTTTAAATATTTGCTACTTAGGCGATGTCCTAAAAAGCTATATAATAGGATGGTCGATGATTTGGGGTCCTATTATCATATAACTTAATATGACACTTAAAATATGGGTCCTAATAAATTACCTTTATAAGACGTTTATTCATTATGGTTGTATTATAATAAACCATAATAGGACACGTGAGTTTTGAGTCATAAGACATCGATTAGTTAAAACGCTTATTCACAAAAGTTTTATTTAGCAAAATTTAATAGGACCTTTGACGCGTCGGTATTATAACGTTAACCTTTATAGGACGCTTATGTACAATGGTTTTATAACATCATTTTTTAAACGATTTTTGCAAAAGTTTTATTATAACAAAACTTAATAGGACCCTTAAAGGATGCATATTAATTATGGTTTTATTACAATACACTATAATAGGACACTTGATATATAAGTCATAAAACATTAATTATTTAAAGCGCTTATTCATAAGCGTATTATTAAAACATAACTTAATATGACAGTTGACACTTGGGTCCCATAGATTGATACACCATCATAAGACACTTGATATTTGAGTCATAAAACATCGGTTTTATGGAACACTTATTCGCAAAAGGTATTTTTATAAGAAAAGTGAATAGGACCCTTGACAATAGCGTCTTATAACGTTAACCTTTATATAACGCTTATTCATAATGGTTTGTTTATGATACACCACAATATGGCACATCTTTTTAGAGTCGTAAAACATCCGATTTTTATAACGCTTATTCAGTTTTATAGAACGCTTAATTGCAAAAGTTTTATTTGAACACAAATTAACGGGACCTTGACAAGCTGTGTCTTTTAACATTAACCTTTATAGTACGCTTATTTGTTGTGGTTTTATTATCCTCACGCCATAATAGAACACTCATTTATTTGAGTCATAAAACATCGCTTTTTAGAGCGCTTATTTACAAAATTTTATTTAAACATTAGTTAGTATGACACTTGATACTTGGGTATCAAAACTTGATACACCATAATAGGACACTTGATATTTGAGTCGTAAAGATCGGTTTATGAAACGCTTATTCACAAAGTTTTATGCCATGTAGGATTTCCACTAAATCCTTATTATAATAATACTTCCCTATTATTTTTCCCCAATTATACACCCTAAATAAATAAAACATAAAATGTCTTCCTCCTCAAATAGAAGTAACCGGCCACCACCACCAAGACATTGTGAACACCGAGAATTAGGCGGACTTGAGGACAATTGATTTCCACTTAAGGCTTTTCTTGGATGTGGTTGCGTATGATAACCATTTGAAGCTCAAAATCATCACCTATGTCAAGTTTGTGAAGATAAGTTAAGCTCAAAATCATCTTGGGTGATTACTTTCCACCTAATTGGAAATTCAAAGGATTAACAAAGTCGAAGCCAAAAAGTCAAAAGGCAAGAAGTCAAAATGCAAAAATGTTGAACAAGTTGAAGAAGTTCTGGTAAAGGATACAAGTGTTAGGTCTTGCTAACAATGTTACTTGGGATGCAATAAAAAGAAGACATTTAGAGTCAAAAACCATCGGGATAATGTGTTATCATCTTTGTATTGTTATATGTCTCAATATTTTGGAAGTTATGTATGGGTTATCATCTTTGTATTGTCCTTATCTATCAATGATAATGGTTAATTTGGTGCATTATTGCTGTACTATACTAAGCCGTAATTGCACTCACAAAATAAACTAGGCTTGATTGAAAAACAAAAATGACCGAGTGCGGGCATCTCGGTCCTAATGGGTGATTAGCGAGACCAAATGAAAGCAACAAGATAAGATCTAGAATCCCAATTAAGCTCGAAATTCTCAGTCGATAGTACAAGCTACTAAAGGAAACAAAAAGCAGAGAGAAACAACGGTGAATAAGCGAAATTAAGCTCTTAATATGGGCATTTGAGCCAAACAAAGGATAAGCCATATTGACCCGTTTGACCCATTTGAGCCAAACACCCTTAAGCGTGGTTGTATAAGAAAGAGTTATACAAACGATAATGAGGATTGTCATTGATTCTTAACAACTAATTTTACATAAAAGCAGGACTATTATTATTTAGCTAATTGAAATCATTAAGCTTCTTCAATGGATCTTCTTCATCGGCAATAACTAAGTCATTGTTGTCCACAGCGGTTCCATCGAAACCACCTCTAACCAATTCAATATCCATTGTTTCGTCATGTTGAGGACACATAAATGAGTCACCACAAATGTGTTTCCACGTCATCAAGACTTGTTTGTTCATCCATGTCATAAACATGTCCGGTACTGTCTTGATCACAACTTGCCATCCTTTGTCAACACTATCTCGCAGCGTAAAATACTTGATGTGCTTGAGAAGCTAGTATAAAGGCTCGTTATGAGCCTTCATCCTTCAAAATTCAATAGAGTAAACCCGTTGTCATCTTCTTTTTTCCTTGAACCATTCAAATCCAATCACAATCGAACAAAACTACTTTCTTGTCAATACCATACTCCAACTCAATTATATCATTCAAAACCCGTAGTAAGCTACATCTCCGCGATAGGATTGTTATCTCATAGCACTTCGAGTAACTTGTTTGTCATGGCACGAAGAGTAACCCCACTATTACATGTTTTCCTATTATGTTCTACATCTTTTGTGTGAAATCGGACACCATTTATGATAAATCCTTATATTTTTCACATACTCGGATGGACCACTTGCCAAGCACCTTAGACTTTCGTGATTACGTGATCCCCATAGCATGTAGCTCCTCAACACGAAATAAGGCAAGATGTGTTAATTGTTTTGTTATTAGTAGGTCGAAAATGCTATGTCATTATAATTATTTTCAAAAGTAATAAACACGTGTATATGCCTTACATGATCTTGAAACCACGACTCAAAAGTGTCACTATGTAAGCGTTGAATGTCACGCTTACGTTTTCTCCGATTTTGATGATGAACCAACACCGATGTTCACCGCGGTGTTAACAGATGATAATGATGATAACAACGACAACTATTAATCGTATAATATAATTTATGAAACTCACAACTAATATAATTACTTACGTTCGAAATTCATCAACTTCACTACAATTGAACAACACATATGAATGTGCTTTAGCCAAAATGTCAAGTTCCATCATTTCTACCTTTGTAGCACCAATCGGTCGACCCGCCATAGAAAAGATAGGTAAAACATCCTCATAACCATCGTCATCATTATTTCGACTTGTCTTATTATATACGGTCTCAACATGACAACATCATTTGGATAAGTACAATGAACAAAGCGACACACACTCTTGACTAGATATCCTTCGCAATGGAACCCTCCGGGTTATTCTGTTTGCACGTAAGATTTTAATGTAGCTAAATACGAGATATCAAAACCAATAATTTTAGATTCAATAATATTTGTTAATAAAGGTATTTACTATAATAGTAATGTGCACCTCTCGATTGGATACATCCAGCGGTAATGAACTGTCCTCCTAATCGGCCTCGAAGCAAGATGAACCGAAAGATGAACCATGACATCAAAGAATGATGGCGGAAAATCCTTTCTAAATCACAAAGTATTTTTCCAATCTCGGTTTCCATTTGAACCAAATCATTTGGATTAAGAACCTTTAGCATAATTGTTTATAGTAACGACATAGCTTCATCACGTTATAGCGCGTGCTTAGGCAACACATTTCGCAAGGCAATGGGAAGCAAGCTGCGCATCAAAATATGGCAATCATGACTTTCAAGTCCAAACAGTTTTGAGGTTTTAACTCTCGCATCTTGATATATTAGTCGCATAACCATCTGGAACTTTCACCTTCTTAAGCACACGACAAAAATATCTTTCTCTTTTTATCCATTGAGAAACAAGCGGTGGCAAATAAACTTTGTTGTTATCTTGAACTATAGGATGAAGTTCACGTCTAATGCCCATTTCTTGTAAATCTAGGCGTGCTTTAATATGATCCTTGGTCTTCCCATCTTGATTCATTAGCGTTCCAAAGACATCATCCACAAACATTCTTCTCAATATGCATTACATCTAGATTATGGCGTAGCAAGTTATCTTTCGATGACGGTAACTCAAAAAATACTTTTCTTCTTCCAATTAAAAGGTAAATCGGGTTGCTCTTCACAAGTTTTCCAAATTTAACTTCAAAACCATCTAACTCATCAAGTATTTCTTGTCTGTTAAGCCACGGGGTTGCTGTCTCGTTCTTGTGCCATCAAAAGAGTTTGTATCTCTTCTAAAAGCATGATCGGTGAGGCAAATATCGACGATGTCCCATAAAACATTGTTTTTGCCATGACTCAAGCGTGTTGATTTTGTATGTTTATGGCGATTAGGACATGCAAGTTTACCTTTGGTGCTCCATCCGGATAAATTTGCATAAGCGGAAAGTCACCGATCGTCCATAACAAACAAGCACGCATCCGAAAGTTACTTTTGTTGATGCATCATAAGTGTCTACTCCTTTACGATCCCACAACTCCTTTAGCTCAACAACTAACGGTTCCATATAGACATCTATATTATTCCCGGAGCGAGATGGGCGGTACAAGTAACGTTAGAAAGAAATAAGGTTTCGCATGCACATCCAAGGAGGTAGATTATATGGCGTCAAAAAAGCAGGCCATGTACTATGAGAAACACTCATTGTTCCAAAAGGGTTAAACCCGTCACTCGCTAAACCAAGCGACATTACGAGATTCTTTGGCAAACTTATCATACTTAAAATCAAATGCTTTCCATGCCGGGAATCTGCGGGATGTCTCAGTAACCATCTTTCGTGCGACTCTCTTCATGCCATCTCATGGAGGCGGTACATTTAGATGACATAAATAACATTTGCAATCGTGGTAAGAGCGGAAAATGACGCAACACCTTTGCTCAATCTTCTTACTTGTATCACCGTGGTTGACTCATCCGCACAATCATCTTCACTTGCTTTATACCTTGACGTATGGCATATATCACATTCTGTTTTATTAATGTTTTCTTTCGATCTGACGTACAATCATTAGGACATGCATCAATTTTATCATAACTAAGTCCCAACTCTTGAATTATCTTCCTTAGTTCATACAATGACTTTGGTATAGAAGCATCGGGAAGGCTTCCTCATTGTATCTAGCATCTTCTTTGAAACCATTATCACTACATTTCCCAACACACTTACCATGAAATAGTCTAATGATAAAAGAAAGAGCGATAACTTACACCGGGATATAGTGGTTTATTTGCCTCTCCCAACACTTTATAAAATTTTTTCGCCTTTAGGTTTGGCATACTCATACTTTCGGTTTGTGTTCCCATGTCATCGGTTAGTGTGTCATCACCAAACCGATGGAAGGCATCATTCACCAACCCTTGCATGTCATCTTGACATCCAACATTGGAGCATCACTTGATTTGGGCGAAAGGTGGAATTGTATAACCTTTAAGAAACCCGACACATAACAGATGTGTTGTAGCCTCGTCCGATCTACCCATATCGATTACCACAATCAATACATGGACATGAAATCATCCATTTTACCCTCATTATAGAAAATATGATCAAGAAAGTCGTCAAGACCTTTTTATATTCAATGGTAAATCTAGGTAAAGACATCCAACTCGTATCCATCTTAAACCTAATTCAATTAACCACGAAAACCACATATAATTGCAACAAAAGAAAGGGAGCCTAATTTAATTAACCACATATGTTGTTTCATAAAAATTAGCAAAAACGATTAGGGTTTCATTTATGAGGTATTACACGGTCTTGATGATGGTGGTGATTCACATTGGCAATTTTGGATGGTGGAAATGATGTGGATTTGGATCTTAAAATTAGAAATACTTTTACAATTTATTTTTAAGCTATTTCTTAATTAATTGCCTAATTATTACTTCAAAGCTAGACAAACTAATTTATATCTAAAAATTAGAAATTAAAAGTCAAAATTGCATAAGTAATTAGGCAGACTTCGCGGACAATTGATTTCCCTTTAAGGCGTTTTTTTGGATGCGTTGACTATTATAATGTAAGTTTTCTTGGATGCGTTGAGTATTATAATGCGTTTTCTTGGATGCGTTGATATTAGTGATGTTTGTTGTTTGTACCATATAGGGTTCAAAATGTAAGACATTTCTTGGCTAGATCTGAGTTGCCTAATGACTATTACAAACAAGAGGTTTTTAGTTTGATTCAAAAGGAAAACGTTTGAAAGAAGACAAGTATGGAAAAATAAGAGATTTGGAAAGGAGATTGAGTTTCAAAATAAACTATGGAGAAGCAAATGTTTTTCTTTGCAATTGGAGTTGAAAGAAAGCAAGTCTAGTGTGGTTCTTTTAAGAAAATTGTTATTGTTTTGTGTTTCGTTATTGCTGTTATGTTGTCAATAAGCTAAATAAGTTTGTAACTACATGAGTAGTAACTAGATTAAGCTAAACACTACCGGATAAGCTAAAGGAATAAGGTATAGACGAATAATCACTTGATCAAATATCACAGGCCAAACAGGCCAAAACCAACAACCTTGCACGCCCTTGTGGGTCCCACTAGGGTTGACGAGGATCAAAGTGAGACTTGATATGAAAAGGTGACTTATTGAGGTTTCTAAAAGCTAGGACTAAAGGTTTGGGTCCCACGGATAAGCACTTGACGAGGGCTTGAACTTGGGTGGTCAACACCGATCACTCGGTGTATGGGTGGAATTGGACAAACACAAAGCTATATGCGAGACCTATCTAATAAGCTCAAAAGTTTGAAATAAGCCCCGAACATTATAGATGAGCTTATTGGTTTCAAAAACCAATAAGCTCACCGTGTGCCCACTAATGAAGAAGCTAAGGCACATGGAAAGTTGGGGTTTGGTGATGCCACAGTGCGGGGCAATGGTTAGCCCCGCATGCCACTTTCAACTATCACATAAGCGGAGAAAAATCATAAAATAAGCTAACTGTGGGATTCAAAAGCTTAAATGGGAATTTCAACATGTAAAAATCTCAAGACTTGAATCTCAACACAAAATTCACAAAAATTCTCCCAAGATCCGAGTTTCATTAACATACCATTTTGACTTTTTGATTTTGAACTTAAACTTTGACTTTAATGAAACTTGTTTGATCCGTATGCACTAATTATGATTATTTAAGCTATGATAACACTAATTTAAGATACATGAACAAGATTTAGACCAAGTGGGTGAGATTTGATCCTCGCATGTCCCAACAATGGGATTGTGAGAGTGAAGGTACTTTGATTTTGACTTTCTCTAGTTCAAACATTGGTTTTATTGTTTTACTAGTTCTAATATCATCTAAAGGTCATAGTGTGCGAGATAAACAAGTGAAAAGGCAACTACAGTTGAAACAACACGAACCAAACACCCCTTAATAACTGAGTTAACAAATTTAAAAGGCAAATGATCAATCTAAATCATAATATTGATACATAAGCTTGTACTAGGCTAAATTAAACACATATAAACAAAAGCAACCAACATTTAACAATAACAACTAACAATCACAGATTATCAACATAAGCAACATAAGCATATATGGATTATCATCAAAACACATAACAAAACAAACGGCCATTAAACATAAATATGCACATACCATTGAAATATTAACCATAATAAGTTATCCTAAACCATTGTTCGAAACCATTGTTCACAAACCATCCCTTCACCCTAAATACATAACAAGTTTTCATCAAAATAATTACATAACCCAACAACATGAGACCATCGACACAAAACCACAAAAGACCCAACAACTACCTTCATTCTTCATCATACTTCTCCGAATCTTAATGGTCTCCTTCTTCAATGTTATCAACCTCTCGAAAATCAGCGACAACACTTGCAAGAGATTCAACCAATCGCCTCTCAATGAGTGGACTTCATGCATTGAATCATAAACATCTTGACTTCCATTTCTTCATCGAGATTCAAAGAAAACACCTCCATAATTCGGTCATTCTCGTATCCACTTGCATTCTCATGTCGTCTCGGCGGCCGCAACATTCTCATGTTGACCTCATTCGTAGGTATCTCATTAATATTGAGAAAATGAAACAATCATGAAGCTTTTCGGACCACAAAGATCTTTCAGTTCCTTCAGTATGGAGTGGCGGACATTTTCAATTAGGGTTGTATATAGTGAAAAGTTATGAGCGAAAATAGGATATGGATGAACCGAAAAATAAAAATAAAACCAACATATATATAAAGGGTAGATGCATGAACGAAAAAATTAAGAGTATTATTGAAATTAAATAATTAAAACAAGTAATGATGACAAATGAAGATAATCTGAGAAAATCAAAGGTCTAGAAATACTTACGAGTTCCCATAATATTGATGATTATTATTTTAATTGGGATGACTCAAAGTGTAACCAATTCGATTTGAGTTTGAAGCGGTTGTAACAAGGAAGGAACTAGTTACTCGGTGTTGAGTATAAATATATTTGGTCGGGTTGGTCGACCCATCTAACCGTTATTATTGAGGTAGGTTCGGGTTGTGAATAGATTAATTGGGTCGGGTTTGGGTCGACCCATCTAACCCGTTAAGCTTTTTTTTCTAAATGTGGCAACTTTTGTATCAAAAAGGTTGATGTGTCAACCAAAACCCGTTTAACCTTTTCAACCCGTGAATTTCAAAAGATCACGCCCATCTTTATAAATGGTTATAATTTGAATATTATTTTAAAAATATTCATGATTATTATTTTCAAATTGAATGAAACCAAACTAACCGAACAACCCGACAAGACACTTGGGTCATATGAGCCGGTGATATTGCCTTGTTGTCACCTTGATGAACCTTAATGAAGAATCTTCATTTGAGCTAAAGTATATGTTTGGCCACTATGTTGCTCTGCGGGGGAGTATGGATGCATCCTATATCATTATCTGATTCTTGGATTATATGTTATATGATATGATATGTTATGTTTTTGGGCTCGTGTTGGATTACTGTCCTATCTATGACTTCATGCGAAGCAATACATTCAATCATAATAGTCGGCACTTTATGATCACCTCGCGTATATTGGCCTCGCAAATGCCTAGGACAATTCCTCCGTTCAATATGTGTAGAATATAGGCTACAAAGCATCCCCGGAATGTGACGTCGTGGGAAGTCGACTTACGTAAAAACTCTTGACGATATAAATGAGCGACCGCATCCGTTGAGAGTTATTCATATTAGCTTTTCAAAGTTAATATTTCATAAACTTTACGTTTTACCAAATCAATCCGAATCCAAAGCAACACCCACCTACCAAGCGGGCCCTTAGTTGATAACCCGAGCAACGGCGGGTAATACTCTAGTTCTTTTTAGTTTCAAATACAATAAAATACCTATATATACCTATATATTATATATATGATGTACAATACTTTTCATATCTTGTATACTAGGTAGTATTAATTAATTTACTTATACATCAAATTATACCCTATCACCGATTCATCCCTTGAGACCGATTACAACCTACAAGGTGGTCGACCGCCCGACTCTTGATTCGCGATTTTAATTTGCAACATTGGATATGAACCTTTTGATATGACACTCGATTATGATATGATGTCGACTCCCGGTTTCAAACCCGAGCCATTTCATTATTATTCATAGGGTTCCATGCATGTCCGTCTCATTGATGCACCAATGGCATATATGACTATAGTGTGGTTTACTATCCTACATCTCACTTTATCTTTCGGGTCAACTAGATGCGGATGCGCTTTAACAAGCGTGAGACCACGTGGGATAAATCACGTCAGTAAGAAAATAGCAACATTTTAAATAACGCCGCGTTAAAGAAATGAACTATCTGGAGCCGCTCCATTTCGGGCAGTAAGATACAACAGAGAATGATTACTTCAACACATTGATAATGTTGTTTGACCCGGGAAGTCGGAAAAACGAATGCCAAATATAATTCATTTTTAGTTTCACATACAATAAAATACTTATATATTACATATATACAATAATATAATACATTTCATATACTATATACTACTATTAGTTAATTTAATTATAAATCTAATTATAATCTAAAATTAGGGAAAACTTACACACCACCACGTTCATAAACCCGCTTAAAATTTTTGGGAAAATTTGATTCATAAATAACTTTTAGTATTGAAATCAAGCACATCTTTTGAATTCAAGTATTTGATTCGATTTTATTAATGGAAATCGTTTTCACGACGGTTAAAATCTCAATTTTGGTTTAGGGTTGTATGTGGGAAGCAAAACAAGGATTGTGGGTTTCACTTTTGAATGAAGATCGACTCAACGGTAATGCAAACCTCTCTTGTTGTTATTATTATTATTATTATTATTATTATTATTATTATTATTATTATTATTATTATTATTATTATTATTATTATTATTATTATTATTATTATTATTATTATTTTTTTTTTTTTTTTTTTAAATCACACTTTATTAAAAGCATAGGATTACAAAAGATTAGTGGGGAGCCTCGAAACCAAGTGAGCCCCACACCTCTGTGATGGTAAAACCAATCCTATTAAAGATATGAGCTACGCTGCGCGCTCAATGTCTGAGTCATCGAGAAGCGTCGAATACGCTTGAGTAAGGTGTTGCATCTTTCTCAAGTTCTCAAAGAGGAAAAAGAAAGGGAGAAACCCATACCCAATATCCGCACATTTGACCTCGTACTTGACCCGTTCTGTTGGCGCATCACGATCGCATGCCTGGTATAAAATCAATCAACCGGATTGCGTCAAAGGCGGCGACACAGTAAGATCAACACATACATCTCGTCCACTATCCCAAGAATAGAGTAGTATGTCGGTAGGACGCAAGGATCATCCCCATCTCAAAAAGCCCAATATCCACCTCCTTGCGGCGGAAATCACGATCGAGCATATGTCAACAAGAACATCGCGCTGAGGTTGTGGCGATGTTTAATGCCAACAATACCCGCACACGAAACAGTGATCCCGTAAATATCTCCGGAAAAACCTTAGAGCAAGCGTAACACGGTGCACGAGCAGTGAAAAGAGGAACACAACGATAACACGGTACACACCGATAAGCCACGGCACTCATAGTCATCCCAATCCGGATCACGGAGCCACCCTAAGCCAATCCGAGTGTGATCCTCCTTTAAAGAGCTCCATGCGCCATCCATCGGGAGAAAGATGAAAAGTAGATTCAACGGTTTGGAAACCCGACCAAGTATATATCGCCAATTTCTTCATAAGTTTGAGGCGGCGACCTCGCTAGGGTTACTCAAAAGGTCAATATCCATATTCACGTTGAAAGTACATAGAGCATCATCAAAGAGGACCGGCGGTAATAATACCGAACCATGAAGAAGCTTAGTCGAAGGCCAATGATTGAAGTCTAGAAGCAATGAAAGCATAGTTCAAGACATCACTGCGAATATAAACCAAGTCCCCAAAGCAAAAGGTAAGGTGGCGAGTCTCCACCGCCGTCACCAAAACCAGTCGAGCGGTGACAATACGCTCAAAGAAGAATGAAGTGCCGCATCAAAAGAAACTGGCGCACTCAAAGACCCGAGGAGAACATGTGCGCATAGAAAAATAGAGCTTAGAAATACCGGCACATGCGGAGTAACAACAACTCGCATTGAGGGTCATTAAGTTTGTAACCGCCTCCATAAGTTCAATAGTTTTAGCAACCCTTTTCGGGACCAACTTACTACCAAACTCAAAATCCACACTAACAGGTCCACCCATAATTTAACACCATGTGAGGGCGAGAAATATTGGGGAAAAACACCATCATACACCTTACGGGGTCCTCTTGTGGCCAAAAGACTTGAGTTTATCAACATTGAGGTGTAAGCCACGACAAGGTCCGTCTGCCATAATCAACTCTAAAACTTTACCCACAACCAAGGTATCACCAATAATAGTGCCATCATCCAAATACCAAGCTTGAAAGGAAAGGTCAAAGAATCTCTAATCTTACATGCTAAGGGATGTAAGACTAAAGCAAAAAGAAGAGGCCCAAGCGGATCACCTTGTTGCACACCTTGATGAGACCAAAGGTATGCTCACCATAATATAATCTAGCGGGACTAGGTAGCAAAACTCCACCTTTCGTGAAATAGCCGAGAAATGCAAACGAACCTCATGTAACATATCAGCTCGGTCCACCATGTTGAAGGCGTTTTAAAATCAACCAACAACATGGACAGACCAACCTCACCCCGCGGTCCTCAACCAAACAGTTCACGGCATGAAGAATAGCTTCCCACCCCGGATACCCCAACACCAAGTTGTAAATCATCGAAATAACTACGAAGAGTGGCTAAGCATGGAAGCACAAACCTTGAAACTAACGCCTCAAGCAGTCCCAACAGCAATAGGGCGGATACCTCTCTGGTTTGACTAAGGGTGTGAGAGGGCACTAGCAATATACTCCCCAGCGCCTCGGACGTTACCGGCAAGAAAAAGGTTCACCACTTGGGTAATAGAAGCGATCAACTCGTCGAAATAGCCACAGTGCACCACTCAAACAATCCAAAGGTCTTTGGCACGCAACCCATCACGCCCACAAGAAGTACCACGAGGAAACTCTTGATCATGTCAAAACGATGGAAGAGGATGCGGTAAGGTGATGATGGTCAATAGGTATATCGAGGCAAGAGAGGCGGTGAAAAGGGTGCTTAGCTTTTAAGCCTCGAGTAGAAGCATCATGGGTGCAACACCGAGAAGACGAAAGAACTCGACCGCAGACGATATAATGACCATCACAAATCTTCCTCTTACATTGCTTGACATTACGATCACCCAATCAAAACTATCATCATCAACGGTGAGACCATGATGGGAGGGCTCATTAAAACCTCACGCACAACCCGCAAACTACCACCGGAGAGCCCCATGCATGAATAGCATTAACAATATACTCTTCACGGCGTTGGCGCTTAGTGACCGACCTACTCTTGACTACTCCTCGGGCAAAAGGTCTTAAGAAGACAAAGCGGCAAGACAAATAAACTAACCCAGCGGAAATGTCATCGGTGCAGATCACCTTATCAAGAGCTCTTTTCAAAGCACGAGAGAACTCAATCGACATTTAGGAGGATGGATTTGACGATCCATAACCCCTTAGAAAAGCGCATCAAGAAGAGGTAAATCAAAACCACTAAGCTCGTCCAAAACCGTATCCTCAACAAGAGCAACATGGGATGGAACCTGTGGTTTGGTGAGATCATACAACACGAACCGAACAACCCCATCACCACAATCAGGAGGAGACACAAAATCAGACCCCGTACCATGACGACACTTAGTCCGGAAATGGTTGGTTCGAATATTATTATTATTATTATTATTATTATTATTATTGGTATTATCAACATTATACATTGTTAGTGTGGAAATGGTTGGTTCGGTATGTGTTTGGTTGACCTCTTGTGATGAGTATCATATGTGATCATAAGTCTTTGCTTATTTGTGATGGGTACAAGTTGTATTTAAGTTGCTCATTTAATTTAAATGAATGTTGGTATACATGTAAAGTTGGGTCAAAGGATTTGGGTAGTGATAGTGATAGTGATTTGATATCGGTTTCTAGGTAATGTATTTCATTACGTAACATGTAACGAGATCTTGATTTGATTTCGGTTTTGTTGTTCTCAAGCGACTATTGTTCTTTGCAATCTCATAATAATTTTATTTGTTTTGTGCACAGTTATGGAAAATAACGGGATGCAACGTAAATCACCACGAAATACGAATGATTATGAAATGTCCGAGAAGGACAAGGATTCAAGAAAACCAACGAGATTACAAGCTTTGGGAGTGAAAAATATTGCTAAGTCTTTGACAAGTCTAGTAGATAGTGACAAAAGAAAGAAAAGAAAAAGAAACCAGCGGATCTACCGGTGAGAAAGATCTGATTATATGTCAGTTCGGACTTCCATCTTAATCTTTGAGGAAGATAACCCGAAGAAGCGGCTACACAAACAAATAAAAGTACGAATAATAAATTTGGCTACTATATTTTCTTTATGTTTGTTTTCTAACAATTCTACTTGCATGAAATGAATCGAAAATACATTGCTCCACGGTCCATGACTAGATATAAAATTTAGCAAAAAAGCGAATGAGTGCTCGAATGTCTCCGGTTGGCTAACATCTTGAATCTCAATCGCAAAGGGACAACAGATTGATACGGGGAGGCAATACGTAGTAGGGTGCAGAGTCCGACCAAGTCAAAGAAATGATAAACCAAATTACATCAGCAGGAGGAGATTAGCGCAATCGAGAGAAACTTGGTTGCAATTGACAACGATCAAGACCACGGGGCGTGACTTGAGATCGATGGTAACTATACATAAATTTCAAATACTATATATGATATTAAATTACTATTAAGTGTATATTCGATTAAGCTGTTTCGGTGCTTACTTGTTTTTTTTGTTTGTTTTTTTTTTTTTTTTTTTTTTAAAATTTTAATATAGATAACAATGAAGACCTTTATGATGTTGAAAATGATGATATCGAAGACATACCTATGAATGAAGATATTGAACAACAAGCTACTTGGAAGATGATGTAGATAAAGACATGGATGATTTGGAGAATGAGGATGATTTGGAGAATGAGCATGATTTGGGTTTGTGAATGATTTAACAAATGACGGCGATGATCTACTCGGAGAAGAGATTCAAGTGAGCATTACGAAAATGAAGAAAACCATGTAGTTACACAAGCTCGAAATGAAACAGGTTAACATGGTCTACTTGATTGCATCGTTTTAAAAATCATATATCATATATTGTGTCATATAAGAAGAATATATAATAAAGTTAAATTAAAACAAGACAAAATACAACGCTAAGATATTGCCTCCATTTGAATTATTTAGTATTTTAAATGTATCGTATCTATTGTAAATCATGTTCACTTTTTTGTAGTTGGATTGTAAGCAAAGAAAGAGAGGACCAACACGTTATGGCAAAAGTTTGGGCCCAAGAAAAAGGGATAGAATTCCTATTTTAGTTAATGAACACGGACAACCTATTAACGACAAAAGTAGTCATCGACTCATTTCATGGGAACACTTTCAAGGAGTGGAAAGTATTGTCCGATTTATAAACCATGGAATAAAGTTGGCCTTAGGAAAAAAAGCTTTGCTTGAACTCTTAAAGGTACACAATGTTAAATTTGTATGTTAATGAATAAAGTATTTGTTTTCTAATGTGAGCTATTACATTTTTAGACAAAATTTGATATTCCGGAAGTGGAGAAAAATGGATATTGCAATCATTTGGGCGAAGGTGAAGAAGCGGAGGCAAGAGTTAAGGAACACTACCATGATCCGTCTTTGTCGGTTAAGCAACAAATAAGATCTAGGCCAAAGCAAGTGCAAAATAAACAATGGAAGAAGCTTGTGAAGTATTGGAATCTGAAAACACTAAGGTGTGAAATAGTATTTCACTTTAAATAACATTAATTAATTTCCCATTATGATATTTTACTTTCATCTTTGCGAGTTTAAGTGAAAAAAAACAAGGCGAATCGGGCAAAAGAAGATGATCAAAGAACCGGTAAAAAGTTATGCTCATAAAGGGAAGAGTTAAAGGTAAGTGTATGGAGAAAGTGGGATTGTTAATGTATCCTGTGGATATCCACTTGTTAATATTCATTTTCTTTTTATTCATACAGACATATTTGGGACGAGATCCAACTCGATTGGATCTTTTTAGTCATGCTTCTCCATAGATGGAAATACCAAAATGATGACACTTTAAAAGCGATTGTAAGTAATATGCTTTTGTGTTTGCAAAGTGTATTAATAGCATAAGTTAAACACAATATGCTTTTTTGTAATACATGCTTTTACTATATGTTGTTCATGTTTATATAAAATGCGGGATGATATGAAACAACTTAGTGATAATGCGCCGAGGGTTCGATTGATAATCTGGACGGATGATATTTTTCTCGATTATGGGTAAAGATCGAAATGGTGATGCGAGGCATGTATGGTCTAGGTGTTCATGCTTTTCTTGTTTAGGGTGTAACACCAAGTCGTTTAGCATGTCATAGAAAACAACGAATTGAAGTCTAGAAATGGAGAACTTACTAGTGAAAATGAAAATTCTGAGCCCGGTTATCGAGAGAAGAATGGGTCGACGGATAGTTCCATTGTTCCACCTCTTACATCACAAGATTCTCTGTTGTAACCAATGAACCTCCACGCTTACGGGTATGTTTCTATTATAAATCGTTTCTTTCTAGTTGTTATAGCTTATTTTATCTTTGATAGCTAATGAACCTAGGCTACAAGCTTATGTATCGATATTATGATTTAGATTGCTCATTTGACTTTTAAATTTGTTAACTCGGTTATTAAGGGTGTTTGGTTACGTGTTGTTTCAAGCGTGGTAGTTGCCTTTTCACTTGTTTATCTCACACTATGACCTCTAGGTGATATTAGAACTAGTAAAACTATAAAACCAATGTTTCAACTAGAAAGTCAAAATCAAATTACCTTCTCTCGCACTCCTTTGTTGGGACATGTGAGGATCAAATCTCACCCACTTGGTCTAAATCTTGTTCATGTATCTTAAATTAGTGTTATCATAGCTTAAATAATCATAATTAGTGCATACGGATCAAACAAGTTTCATTAAAGTCAAAGTTTAAGTTCAAAATCAAAAAGTCAAAATGGTATGTTAGTCGAAACTTCGGATCTTGGGAGAATTTTGTGAATTTTGTGTTGAGATACAAGTCTTGAGATTTTACATGTTGAAATTCCCCATCTAAGCTTTTGAATCCCAGTTAGCTTATTTTATGATTTTTCTCCGGCTTAGGTGATAGTTCAAAGTGGCTGCAGGGCTAACCATTGCCTCGCACACGGGCATCGACTCCACACCTCATGATATTAAAGCGATCAATTTTGACCTCCTTTGTATACCCCACCTCCATACCTGCGATATTACATCTGTTTAACCTAATACATGTGTCTTGACTATAAATTGATAAATGTTTGTTGAAAACTCAAATCTAGTTCGGGATGAAGTTTTCCTTAAAAGCATTCTAAACTCAACCGAGGCTGTAGCAAAAGGATGGGTGAGGAGCTTGAACAAATGATATAGTTGGTGGTACAGAGATTGGGCGAGGATGGTGTGAGGTAAGCGTTCAGTACCAACAAAAAGAGATGAAGTGTTGGTGAGACCCATGGGTTATTTGCCACAATTGAAGACTGTGTTGGTGCAACCATAGCATGGCCTTGTCCCTTTATCTCGGTATGTCTTTGTTAATCTTGTGTTACCAATAATTTTACTAACATGGAGCTTAATGCTTATACATGGGTGTTTATTTGTAGGTGGTCCGTGAGGATTGAGAGAGATGATGCATGATGACCACGGACTAAGCTTCTTGTTGCGTTAATTTATTGTTTAATGTTAACGGACTTTATGTTAGATTCTCTACCTTATTTATGTTTAGTGATTTTGTTATGACAATTGCTAATTTGAAATACAATTTCGTTTTATTCATTTTATATTTAGTTGATGTTTTATTCATATCGTAATAATAGAGTGTGCATGGTGAAAATAGCGTCCTATCATATGACTTGTCCGGACTTTGAAAATAGCGTCCTATCCTATTAAACTTATTAACCGTCCTAACAATTAACTTAACATTGTAAAAGTGTCGTAATATGTTGTTATTAGGACGTTATTTAGGTTGTTAATAGACATTTTATACGACCAAAAAAATTGGTTTCATAATCTTCTTTGAGATATTAGAACCCTTTTCTTGGTGCTAAAATAGCTATAATGGTATATGATAAGCGTCCTAACAATTATCTTTTAAGTATGCTTGTATGTGTATCAAAAGATTAAAATTAGGTAACAACGTTTTACAACATTGTAAAGTGTCCTAATATGTTGTTATTAGGGCGTTATTTGGTTGTTCATAGACATATTATCGACCATAAATTTGGTTTCATAATCGTATTTGGGATATTAGGACCCTTTTCTTGGTGTTAAAGTAACTATAATGGTATATGATAACCGTCCTAAAATTAACATTAAGGGCGGCTTGTATGTGTATCAAAAGATTAAAAGTAGGTTACCACATGTTAGAACATTGGAAAAGTGTCCTAATATGTTTTTATTAGGGCGTTATTTGTGTTGTTTATAGACCTAAATGCAACCATAAAATTGGTATCATAATCTTATTTGAGTTATTAGTACCCTTTTCTTGGTTGCTAAAATAGCTATGATGTTACATCATAAGCGTCCTAACAATACTTTTAAGGACGTTTTTATGTGTTTCAAAAGATTAAAAGTAGGTAATCACATGTTAAAACATTGTAAAAGTGTCCTAATATGGTTTTATTAGGGCGCTATTTGTGTTGTTCATAGACATATAATACGACCATAAAATTGGTTTCATAAGGGTTAGGGCGCTTTGGACCTATTACAACCGCCTTACATGAAACGCTTTCATCCTTGGTCCTATTAAATGAAAGGTCCTAAAAGTACCATTTATGGCGCTTATGGGGTCCTAAAAGCCACTTTTCTTGTAGTGCCTATTAAAGCACAAATGCTACATGTTTGCCATGTCAACTTATTTAAAAACTTAAAACTGCTTCTTAGTTGAATTAAAACAAGATAAGCTGTTTAAATAAGATGATAGGGTGTTTGAAGTTACTTGTGTCAATCTGATAAATAGTTTTACTTTTTAGCATTTGACAAATAGATAATCTTAGCCAGTTTTGTTGCATCTACTTGTAACTTGTTCATCCAAAAATCGATTATATGACATATCACATGCTCACCTTCAAAACATAGTGATGTCAGAAAATGGTACGCGTATTTGATTATAATTTGACAAGAGAATAAATGTATGTTGATAATGGGATGTAGATGCTGACCACACTGGAAGCAAATATGAACATCAAGTCCTCAATGATTCAAACGCAATCCGGAAGTTAGTTTGGATGATGATGGCGATCTTGCCTTACCTAGGCGCAAGAGTGAGTCGTTCTTTTCAATCAAATAAACTACACAATGCACATTTTAAAATACAAATATCGAGAGAATTTATTCTGTTTTCAGAACACTCAAAGAACAAATTTGTTGTGGGAATCCAACATAATATCACTTCATCGATTCGAAGGTTGGTTTGCAGGTAATAAATGGTCTTATCAAATATTTTTTCACTTTATAGTAATAGTAATTTCGATGGGGCTAATTATTGGCCCGCTTTTAATGGATCTTTAATCAACGATATACCAAATAACAATAAACGATTTGAATCAAGAAAGTTTTCTTATTTATCGGTCATGAATCGTTTATTCTGAGATGTGCTATCTATTTATACATATTGAAAGGGTATAATGAGCGACATGTTGGTTCAAAAGAACCAACAGATATGTCGTTGTGTTATAATCACCAAATAGCGATTACTTTGTAATCATAAACTGATGTCTTTGACTTTCTTGTTTGACTTTTGTTGACCGGTCATAATGGGTGTTGACTTGGGTCGCTGGGTTGGGTCGATTGGGATTAACCCAATATTCTCCCCCTTAATCACAATCGTTGTGACGTAGTCTTTAAGTCTTCTTGATTCATCTTCTGGTTAAATCCACCATCTAAGCTATTAATTTGTTGTAGTGCTTGTGATCATCCTTATATCCAGGAAGATCAATTTTTCTTTGGTTATTTCCACCTTTTTCTTCTGTGATCTTCATTATGTCCATGTTGATCTTGTTATTTCCACCTTTGTGATCTGTGATCTTCCTTATTTCCAGGTTGATCATGTTCTTCTTGGTAACAAAACGCAAACTGTGTAGTTTATTCTGGTTTTGTTCATTCTTTCAATTTTCTTCATAAGAACACAAACGGTGTGCTTTTCCTCTGGCATCTTGGTTAGTTTGATTCTTGGTGATGATAGATCGTGAATCATAACTTGTAATTCTTTAAAACTTGATAATGTAAATCTTAAAATCTTTTAAACTTTAAAACTTTATATGAACTTAAAAACTTAGTAACTTTAATCATTAAAACTTATAAACCTTAAACTTTATATATATATTACTTATCTTAAACCTAATAAGTAAAATCTTAAAACTTGTTTTTTATCATAAACCAAATAAGAAAAATCTCAAAACTTTAAAAACTTGTTTTCTTATCATAAACCTAATAAGAAAAATATCAAAACTTTAAAAACTTGTTTTCTTATCATAAACCTAATAAGAAAAATCTCAAAACTTTAAAACTTGTTTTCTTATCATAAACCTAATAAGAAAATCTTAAAAACTTGTTTCTTACCATAAACCAAATAAGAAAATCTTAAAACTTTAATAATCTTGGAATTTTCTTGTCATAAACCAAACAAAAAAAACTTTTAAAAACTTAAACTTTTAAAACTATTACAACTTTTCCTTAAAAACTTAAAACACTTAAATCTAAAACTACTTTATAAAACTAAATCTAAAAATTAAAAAACACTTTAAATCTTAAAACTAAAATAACCTTTTAAAAAAACACAACTATACAATATATATCAAAATATATAATGTAAAATAAAGTGGTTTTGAAAAAACTTTGGAACCTGGAGGGGTTGATGGTCTAACCCGATGCCTTAACTAAAATAAAATCCTTGAGTGTAGCCCACTTAAAAAAAAACACGAGCGCCTTGTACATACTTTGTATATTATCTATCTCTTTTGAGATAAAAGGAAACGTGCGCCGTATATTTACTTTGTATCTCTTATTTGAGATAAAGATAAAACGTCTCTCTTGGAGACTGTTTCTTGTCTCTCTCCTTTTTCCGGGTTTGAGATCCGCTTCTTCTCCAAAACTTTAATGGTCACCTTTGTGATAAGGTTGAGTGGCACCTTATCTTCTCCGATGCGTGGTGATCTTTGTGAGCCGGATCCCTTCAATCGAAATTTTTTTGGGTTTCGTTTGATTTGGGGCTTTAAACCGAGAGTGATATGAAAGATTGGAGACTTAATTAAGTCAATTGGTGGCTTAATTAACGTTCTAGGAGCTTGATTCTTGGTTGAACAGTGTGTTTGTTCTAATTTGAATCTTTTGGTTTTGCCCTTTGATGATGACTTCGTTTAGTTTAATGAATCAAGTATAAAACGAATTTTATTCGTTTCTTATCCTTTGGATAAAAATCAATTTCGATGAAAATTAAAAACAAATTTTGCAAATTGTTTTGTTGCCGGGTTGTGAGTAATCACAAAGTGATTGTTCCCTTGATGCGACAAATGTTTAGAACACAAAAATGATATCTTGATTTGTGTCCAAGTTATTTTGCAGAAAATTTTTTCGAAACTGTTTTAGGGTTCTTATTGATTCGAAACTAAAGCGTAAATGGTATATGATGATTCGAGCTCGATACCAATTGTTGGCCCGTTTAATGGATCTTTAATCAACGATATACCAAATAACAATAAGCGATTTGAATCAAGAAAGTTTTCTTATTTATCGGTCATGAATCGTTTATTCTGGATGTGCTATCTATTTATACATATTGAAAGGGTATAATGAAGCGACATGTTGGTTCAAAAGAACCAACAGATATGTCGGTTGTGTTATAATCCAAATAGCGATTACTTTATGTAATCATATAAGCTACATCTTTGACTTTCTTGTTTGACTTTTGTTGACCGGGTCATAATGGGTGTTGACTTGGGTCATTTGGGTTGGGTCGATTAGGATTAACCCAATACTAATATAGTTTTCCACCCTTACTAGGTTTGGAGAGCCGACCGGTACTATCTCGATTTTGTTTTGCATAAGATGTTCACTTCCACCGAGTTTGATGGGATTGTGGCATTAGAACTTGGTCTTGGCATGTAACCTTTACGGCGGTGCCGCATTATATAAAGTGTTTATATTTTCACAAAGCTTTCACTTGGGCCACACCGCAAATCAATTGGTTATATGCTAAAAGGTCCAGGTGAAACCACTTGCATTCTTGTAGATAACTACAAGTGGCAACCGACAACATGGGCGGTCGGACGCGTTGCCTAATGTGTCAAAATTGTTACTTTGTTATTAGTCCGATACACATGGCTATTATCGATATTGACTTAAAAAAAAAAAAAAAAAAAAAAAAAAAAAAAAAGACTTTTAAAAGTTTAATAGTCGCTCGGGCCATAAAGAACTAGCGACTAAGAAAGTCTTATGTCTTGATTTATACTCGATGCTTATGTGACGGGATGTCATTTTATCTTTACGAGCTTGGTTGGTATCTTTGCTTGTGTTGCTAAAACCGCTATCTAACGGGCTTGGTTGGTATCTCGCTTACGTGTTGCTAAAACATGCTATCTAACGGTACTCATACATATACGGATAAACTTGTTCCTCATGTAAATGACATGATTCTGACTCTTCTAGTCTTGTCTTGTTAATAATTATATTGGCATTATTATTCAATAGATTATGGGGTCGAGATACTCGAAATTGTGCTAGCAATGTTCATCTCAATTCGCATTGATACCTTCTAAAGCTTCAAGATATGTACGAGAACTTGATTGGAAGGCTCCATGGCCACCTCGGCAAATCAATTATCTATCCGGTCACGGTGATATCTTGCCCATATACTTGTGAGCACCTCCTTTTGCTAAACAAAGAACTAGCGAGGTGTCAAATGGATGGGTCAGCGGTTGATGGGTCAAACGCATCGGGTTGAGCCAAGATACGATCATGCAAACACTGTTTTGGTAAAATGGGACGGGTGTTTGGGATTGCTTATCTAAAGGCGATCAGCGCTTTTAGTGTTTGTATAAAAGTTACTTATCCGCTTATTATGCAATTTAAGAGGGTGTCTGGATTGCTTTTATGAATTTTGCGTGACTTTTGCGGTTTGCCCAGTTTGACCCCTTTCCATTTTTAGAATTACCCATTCAAGGCGGTGTTACCAAATCGACCAATTTATCTATAAGCCAGTCGAAATTATCACCTCTTCTCACCGGTGGTTTTGTGTCGACATGCTATTGTAATCTAGTTATCGTGGAATCTATCGAACTTGAAGAACTTGAGAGGCATCTTTCTTTGGTAGTCTGATGTAATATCTGATGATGATTGTTGGCCTTTATCACGGGATCTATGGTCTAAACGTTTCAATCACAAGTATACCGAATGATAATAGTGCAAGTATTAAGTAAAGCGTAAATGTGTTTTGCATTAATCAAAATATGTCATCTAATCTTTACAAACGAATGTCTTGTGTTTATATCTCGAACGAAAGGTACAATGAACCATTGTGTCGGTTACGTGATTTGGGCGATTATTATAATCTTGTTTACATTAGCTTCTTTGTGTAATCGCTTTGTTGACTTTCGTATGGTTGACTTTTGTTGACCGGGTCATATGGGGTGTGACGGGTTTAGTGTTGGGTCGATGTGATTAACCCAATATTCTCCCCCTTAATCACAATCGGCTTGCTTTAGATCTTTGACTCCAATTAGTTGTCTCATGGTGAGGAATCTGATCTTCGGTAATGCCTTTGTCAAGATGTCGACCTTTCCGAAATTCTTCACTTATGAATTCGACTTGTAGGTCTTCTCTTCGACGCATTCTCTTATAAAGTGGTATTTTATATCAATGTGCTTACTTCTTTCGTGGAATACCGGATTCTTCATTAGTTCGATGGCGGACTTGTTGTCGATCAAGATTGTAACTTTTTCTTCTTTCGTGTGTGTAAGCTTGCTAGCGTCTCTTTAACCATAATGCTTGTGTTCTTCTTTGTTGTTGCAAATGAATTCGGACTCATGATGATAGAGCTACCGTGTGGCTTGTTTTGTGTACTCCGGTGATTGGTGATTCACCGTAGTAGAAGATAATTCTAGTAGTGCCTTTGCCTTCTCGAGTGTTGACTCGTAGGCTCTTCACTATAACCTTGTATCTTTTCTTCCATTGTGCTTGTAGGTGATACCATAGTCTTTTGTTCCTTTAACGTAGCGTAGTACTTGCCTTATAGCTTTCATGTGTTGTTCCTTCGGTTCTTGCATAAAACGACTAAGTAATCCAATGGAGTAACTTAAGTCGGGTCTTGTATGTAACAAGTATCGTAAGCATCCAATCAAGCTTTTATATTCATTGAGTTGACCGTTGTTTCTTGATGTTCTTTGTTAGTCTTGTTCACGGATCCATAGGTATTAAAGTTTCGTTGCGATCTAGCATTCCAACTTCTTTTAGGATCTTGCTTGCGTAGGCGGATTGCTTTATTGATATGTCACCTCCGTTTGTGTGACTTCAATGCCTAAGTAGTAGGATAGTAATCCTAGGTCACTCATCTCGAACTTCTCTTCCATTTGAGCTTTGAACTTGTCTATTTCTTTCTTTGGTGTGCCGGTGATGATTAAATCATCCACATAGACTCCTACTAGAAGTATTGAGTCTTTTGAGTTCTTTGTGTGAGCGACTTGTTCTAAAGCGCATTTCTTGAAATCTAAGGACTTCAAGGTATTATCTAACTTTATGTTCCATGCACGTGGTGCTTGTCTTAATCCGTATAGAGCTTTTATCAATCTGTAGACTTTCCATTTTCTTTTATAAATCCTTCGGGTTGTGTAACATACACTTCTTCTTTAAGTCTCCATGCGTAAATGCGATTTGACGTCTAGGTGATGTACTTCCCATTTGTTATTAGCGACTATGGCTAATAGTAATCGGATCAAGCTTCCATTCTTGCTGAGGTGCAAAGACTTCTTCAAAGTCTATGCCATGCTCTTGTATGTAGCCTTTGCTACTAGTCTTGCTTTATGCTTGACTATATTTTCATTAGCATCTTTCTTGGTCTTGAATACCCACTTTAATCCAATGGCTTTTTGTCCTTTTGGTAGAGTGGTTAGTTCCCATGTATTGTTTCTATTGATGGAATCTAATTCGACCTTCATTGCTTCGATCCATTTTTGATCGTTCGATGCTTCCTTGTAATTCTTGGGTTCATCTTCAGCTAGTAATAAATGTTCGGGTAGAACTTCCTCGGTGTTTTCATATAAATCATTCAACGTTCTAAAACCTTGTAATGGTGTGTGATCAAAGTTTGGATGTAAATTCCTGGTTGCAATTGAATTACTTTGATTGGTTGAATGTCTTGAGGTAGTTGGTGTAATTTGAGTATTTATTCTTGATGAATTTGTAGATGGTGTCTGAAATATTTGTGAGGGTGAGTCGATTCTTGATGTTTCATATTCATGATCATCGTTTGCGGGATATCATTGTCTTCTTCATCCGGTTGGTTTCGTTTTCACGATGTTCATCTCGTAGCTTCAAGGTTTTCGACTTTGAAGTCAAACCATTGGGTTCATCGTTGGTGTGTTCATCCGGTAATCCTTCCAATCCATGCTTCATCCTCCTTAAACTTCACATCTCTACTAACACATATTATTTGTGTTGTTGGATCAAACAATCTATAAGCTTTTGATCCGTGTTCGCTTCTAAGTATACCATTTGTTACTTCTATCATCTAACTTTGTCGGATGTTGTGATGGTACCTTTGCATAAGCTATGCGTAAAAACTCTTAAACTTTCTAAGTTTGGCTTTTCTTCTTAATTGCTTCATATGGAGTAATGTCTTCTAAGGCTCTTGTAGAACATTGTTTAGAATGTATATAGCGTGTCTAACGACTTCACCCAAAAAGTTTTGTGGCATGTTAGTTGCTTTCATCATGCATCTCGTAGTAGACATGATTGTCCTATTTCTTCGTTCAACAACTCCATTTTGTTGTGGTGAGTAAGGTGCAGTTAGTTGTCGTGCTATGCCATTTTCTTTGCAGTATTGAGTTAATTCATTAGATGTGAATTCTCCTCCACGATCAGTTCTTAACATTTTCAATGTTATCCTTAGCTCCTTCTCTATTGTTTCTTTGTATTCCTTGAAAGTACCAAAAGCTTGATCTTTCGTACTTAGGAAATACGCCCACATATATCTTGAGTAGTCATCTACTAACAAGAATAAATATCTCTTCCGGATGGTGTTGGTGGTGTTATTGGTCCACATAAATCTCGTAAACTAAATCTAATGGTGATGTTGATCTAGTTTTGCTTTCTTGGGAAATGGTGCTCTGTGTGTTTACCAACTAAACAAACATCACAAATTTGTGTTGTATGTTTAATGGCGGTATTCCTTGAACTAACTCTCTTTGAGTCATGGATTTTAATGATTCAAAGTTGAGGTGTCCTAATCTTGCATGCCATAACCAAGTGTTGTCACTTAAGTTTGCTAATAAGCAAACAGTGTGCTATCTTCGACTTGCTTTGTATAGACGGTTTCTTTGTCTTGTGACTTTCAAGAAGATTTTGTTGTCCATGTCATAAAGTCGTAGTTCATCGTCGTCCATTACAACTTTACAACCTAATTCGTAAACTGTCCAAGGCTCAATAAATTGTTTTTCAAGCTAGGAATGTAATAGACTTGAGATATGATTTTTTTCCCTTTTTTCACATTCTAATAGGATTGAACCTTTTCCTTTAATCTCTACATGAGATCCATCTCGAATCTTACTTTTCCACTAACGTTCTCATCTAGTTCTTTAAAGTGTTCTCTTATTCCACCATATGGTTACTAGCTCCATTGTCTAAGTACCATTGACTATCAACACTGTCTCTTTATATCCTACATCTTCTTCGTAGCAAGACCTTTGATCTTTTAGCTTTGTTACATGTGGGTCTTCTAATATTGCCATTAATAAGGTAGGTTCTAAGTCCTCCTCGACAAGATTAGATTGCATACTAGTGTTTGGTTTTGTATAACACTTAGATGCATAGTGACCAGTCTTATTGCACTTGTAACATCTAACTTTGCTAAAATCAATATTCTGTTTGTTGAAGTGATTGTGAGTGTTTTCTCCATCCTTCTTCTCGTGGTTATTTTTATCGTGGTTCTTCCATCCTTTATATTTTCCACGTCCACGTCCTCTGAAATTTTTTCCTCTATTGTCATGTCGTGTGAACATCGGTTTGTCTTATTGTCCACTTGTTTTCCTTTCTTGAACTTAATCCTTTCTTCGTAGGTTTTAAGTCTTCCTATCGCCTCTTCTAATGTCATTTCACTTAGATCGAATATTGTTCTATAGATGCGACTATTTGCGATACCTTCTGCACAAAGATTTAGTAGTTTCCGTACTAAGGTTTCATCTTCTATTGTGTGTCCTAGACTAGCGGCTTTGTTTACGAGTGTTGTGAGTTTTGTGGTGAAGGTGTCGATTGTTTCATCTTCCTTCATATATAACATCTCAAATTCGGTTTGAGTGTTTGTAGTCTTGCTTGTTTAACTCTGTCTTCGCCAACGTGTCTAGTTTTCAAAGCATTCCAAATGTCTTTTCGGTTTTGTGCTTTGTTATTTGAAGTAATTGTTCTTCGGTAAGGCTTGGTAAAGGAAAGCAATAGCGGTTTTTCCATTTTCTTATCGGATTGAGTCGTTTCGGTCGGCTCAATTGTTTCCCATAAACCATTCGCCGAGAATGATTTGCATTCGAATTGCCCATAGTGAGTAATTCGCGGGCTTTAGGATCGGGCATTGAAATTGGGGTGTACTAGTCGAAATGTTAGTACTAGGTTCCTTTTACCACCGTCGTCGTCATATCTTAAAATGACAAATAAATCTCAATAAAGAATTTTTAACACAAAGTGTTTTATTTAAAAATTCTTATTTCATAATGAGCTCTTAATGTTTTATCTTCCTCAAATGGGTGTAAAACTTTTCTAGGTATAGTTTAACAATTTTAAACTATCCTGAGATTATAAAATTTAAACCGAATAACCTAAGGTTAATTACTCCTTACAAATTATTCCTAATCGGTATTCTAAGTAGTGTAAAACTAGGTTAGATATACTATACAAAATATGATAAGATTTTAATAATGTTTTAAAATAACTTATCAATCTAAAACCGATATATCAAAATATATAATGTAAAATAAAGTGGTTTTGAAAACTTTGGAACACTGGAGGTTGATGGTTTAACCCGATGCCTTAACTAAAATAAAATCCTGATTCGCCCTTATCTCGTACACGTTCACTTCTTATTAACCTTTTATCTCCTTTTTGAGATAAAACTACGCCGTCCTTTTATTTCTTTGAGATCTTGGTCTTCAAGATTTCTCTCTCTCTGAAGATAACTTATGATCTTCTTCTTCCTTCTCCAATATACAACGACGGTTGACCGGCCTCTTTTTATGATGGTTGTGGTTTGGCCGTCATTTCTATCTCTCCGGTGTGGTGTTCAGACGAGCACTAATATCCTCCAATTTGAAATCTAGGGTTTGGATTAATGGGGTTTTCTCGATCCGTGAGAATTTTTACGATTGGAGTTTGCTAATGAATCAATCGGGGTTTTCAATTGATCCTTCCGGCTTGATTCCGTTTAAGAACGGTGTGTTTGTTCTAATTCGAATCTTTGATTTTGTGCCCTAATGATGACACTCGATTTGTTTTATTTCGAATCAAAATATTTAAACGATTTAGTTCGTTTTTACGATCCTGTTTTGATTGGTAATGAAACCGTTTCAAATTTTTTTTTCGAGTTTAATTTGTTGTCGGGTTGTGAGTAATCACCAGTGATTATACCGCTATTGCGACAAACGTTGAGACACAAAATGACGTCTGATTTGTGTTCTTAACGATTTGCAAAAAAATTTTAGTCGAAACCGGTCTTGTGTTTTTTTTTTTTTGATTCCTAACTTTTACGAGTCCGGGTAAATGATGGTTGTTGGTTGATAGACCAAACCGCCTGATACCAATTGTTGGCCTTTATCACGGGATCTATGGTCTAAACGTTTCAATCACAAGCATACCGAATGATAATAGTGCAAGTATTAAGTAAAATGTAAATGTGTTTTGCATTAATCAAAATATGCCATCTAATCTTTACAAACGAATGTATTGTGTTTATATATCTGTAATGAAAGGGTACAATGAACCATTGTGTTTGCTTCGTGATTTGGGCGATTATTGTAATGCTGTTTAGAATCGCTAACGTATGTAATCGCTTTGTTGACTTTCGTATGGTTGACTTTTGTTGACCGGGTCATATGGGGTGTGACGGGTTTAGTGTTGGGTCGATGTGATTAACCCAATAATGACCTCACCGATGCATTATTCGCTACTCTAGAAAGATTGATGTCACGCGGTTTAAAAAAGGTATGGTCTATAATAATGCAATGTTTGTAGAGGTGGCGACATCAACCTATTATTTAATGGGTTGATTTATACATTTATGTTAAACATAAGAATGGTTTGTATTTCAGGTGTTATATTTGGCTTTAGAAAACGTTACAACTTCAGTGTTGATGATCTTGATGTCGTAGTAAACGGTTATTCACGTTTTGATTACGTCGAGATGAAAGCGGTAAGATCCTCCCTCTTATAAGTGATTTTGGGCGGTCGGACGGGTTTTTTTTTTTTTTTTTTTTGGGTAAAAGGACGAAACCCCAAAAAATATTAAAACACAAAAACTATACAATGAGAACTAACTATGGACATGCCCATAGAAGTTAACATCAAAAGAAAAGATAAAATTCTACTACGACTATCCTTATTACAAAACATAATACCCCTAACATAGTAGAAAATCCAGAACATGACAGTATTCTTCTTCTTCAAATCAGGGACCATCTCAATAAAGAACAAAAAAGAGCATTTCACTAAACGAGATTGCTCCTTAAAAACCTTCCCGAGTAAAACCCGGAGGAAAAAACCGGGTAAGGAAAAAGAGTACAACTCGATTAGGACTCCTACCAATATGATAATATTGGCCTTCAAGTCTTCAAAGTAATATAACAGCAAATCTAGGGGTGTTCGTGGGTTGGATAATATCCGAATAAACCGAAACCGAAACCGAACCAACCGAAAATAACCGAACCGAACTCAGAATCGAACCGAAATTGCTAAACCGAACCGAACCGAAATAAAAGTTCGGTTTATGGGACCAACCAAACCGAACCAAAACCGAAATTAAATAAATATATATATATATTTTATATATTTATATTAAAAAATATATTAAAACTCTTTTATAATATATATATAATATTTTAAGCTTGAAAATTATTTTTTTTCAAAAATACATATAAATAAATGAAAAATTATAAAAATATAAAAATAAAAATAATCGGTTTCGGTTCGGTTATTCGGTTTTCGGTTCGGTTGGGGTTTGGTTTTCGGTTTCGGTTATCTGAAAAAAAAATTAACCGAACAAACCGAACCGAACAAACCGAACAAACCGATAACCGAACAGACGAACACTTTAAAGAAATCTGATGAGGAAAGGAATCCATATACCAATACTTAGGCCCAAACTTCATCTCCATCAAGAGCCCATTACAGATATTCAAAAGCACGAAACCAAAATAACCCAAGTAATCCAATGGGATCCAAGCCCAACAAGAGAGAAATAGGAAGAAGTCCAGTGAAAACTAACAATCTTCATACGCCCTTATGCTTCAAAACACAAAAACTCCAAAACAGACACCCCTATCTCTCCATATGTACCAGATACAAACCAAATGACATCTACACCAAGAAACTTCATAATCAATATCACCAATACGCCCATTGCAGACAGAAACACAGGTCCAAGAACCTTGAACAGAACAACCATAAACAAGATTTAGAGGCCAAGTCCATAACAAGATTATCCAAACATCATATGTGCTAGGCACACACCATGTCAGAGAACCAGTTATAAAAGAGACCTCTAAAAGAAAAACCATAAGATCAGAATACATGCATTTCCCATAGTCATCTAAGCTAGGCTTACACCACTTAGGGAAAACATGTAGAAAGCAGACCTTAAGGTTTATGGAGCAATATGACAACAAATGAACCTCCTTATAACTCCATTTAAACCAATACCACTTAAACTGCCAATCACAAGCGCCATACTTAACTTCTAACCAAAAGATTTCTTCCATGGAACAAACTCAACTTTACCCCTTCCATTACACTGGTTTACATGAAATCCCCAGATGTCTGCAGCATCAAAAACATGCACAGAAACATTCAACCTTAAACTCATAACTCTAAGCCTCACAATATCTTTAATTTGATTACAAATAACATCAACAGATCTAGCTTTCCCTTGAAAAATTCTAAGATTCCTTTCTTGCCACAGAAAATAAACAACAGCACCAATTAGTAATCTTTGAAGAATACTCCAAATGGATTTATTGACCGGTTTTCTAATAAAAAACACAAGAAACTCTTGCCAAGAATCAGGATCATGATCCAATCTCACCAAGCATTTTAGTCTTGACCACACTTCATTAGGAAAGTCACATTCAAAAAACAAGTGTGCATGACTATCAGGAACATTTTTACAAAAAGCACATACCAGGTCATCCTTTTTCTCCCAAGAGCCCATAGAATCATGAGTCTTCAATTTCCCAAGAATGGCCAGCCAAAGCATAAACGAATGCCTCGGGATACATTGACTGAACCACACAATATTAGCCCATGGAACAAACAAAGACTTCTCCCATATGTCATCCCAAACAACAGAAACAGAAAAATCAACTAGTCTTCCCTTATTAGTCCTCCATAACACTCTATCATTCATAGCAGGTTCCAAACAAGGGGTGTAATGGCAACAAGAGCATCAAAACAGTTAGACAATTCGGAGGCCAACACCACTCGCCATTTTTAACAACATCAGCCACTTTACAATCTAATGGTAACCTGACACTAGCAATTTTCCTTTTAGTGATATAATCACTTAGCGGACAAATGGCATGCCAGTTGTCAAACCAGAGACGATTCAACCCATTACCAATTTTATGGACAATATGATTTCTAAAAACCATTCTATACCGGAGAATTCTTTTCCAGCCCCAACAAGCACCTTCTATTTCCGGTACATCCCAAAAGTTTCTACCTTTTAGTCTATACGTATTAATCCATTTTACCCATAATGACTCTTTTTGGGTAATAATGTTCCAAATATGCTTAGACATAAGAGCTAAATTCCAAGAATCTAACGATTTAATTCCCAAACCACCTTCGCATTTGGGCTTGCAGACGGCATCCCAATTTACTTTAGATTTTCCTCTTTTAAATTCCCCGTAGTTCCAAAGAAAGTCCCTCATAAGCCTTTCAATATCTTTAGAGATAGTGATAGGTAGAATAAAGACCGAAGACCAGAAAACTTGCATAGAACTTATCACGGATAACATCAACTGAAGTCTACCCACAAATGATAGCGCTTTGTTTTTCCAATCCATCACTCTTTTTCTGGCCTTATCAATCAGAGGTTGACAGTCTTTAACATACAATCTTTTAGATATTAACGGGACCCCTAAATACCTAACAGGAAGAGACCCTTCTTGAAACGGCATGATCTCCAAAATTCTACTTTTGCAAGCATCTCTAACATTGCCAAAAAAAAACAACACTCTTAGCAGAACTAGGTTTAAGACCAGAAACCCCACCAAACTCATCTAACGCTTTCTTAAGAACCGCAACAGACTTACTATCCCCGTGACAAAATAAGAGGACATCATCGGCAAAACAAAGATGCGTAAGCTTTAACTCCTTGCATTGCCAGTGATATCTAAAACCAGGGCTTTTCTCAATTTGTCTCATTATCATAAGGTTGAAAACTTCCATAACAAGCGTAAATAAATACGGAGACATGGGGTCACCCTGCCTTAATCCCCTCATCCCCTTAAAAAAACCTTGCAAATCACCATTATCACTGACAGAATAAGAAGGAGTAGAAATGCAGCTCATAATCCACTTAACCATAATTTTGTGGAACCCAAAATACTTCAAACAGTCTTCTAAAAATTTCCACTCCACGGAGTCATACGCCTTTTGGATAAGGTCGGACGGGTTGGGTAAAGGTCAAATGGGTTCGGGTCAAAATGGCTTTCCCCAACCCGTAACATTTTTTACATCCGTTTTTTATGAAATTTATGAATGATTAATTGGAACAAGAAATGACGCAGAACACGACAAAATATCAAATGGATCTTCACGTGCCTTTATTGGCACACGGATTGATCTTACAAATATTCCTCAGTATGCAAATGATTACATTCGAGGACAGGACGTAGAGCTATGGCAAATCAAGTATGCAAGAGAAGAAGAGAACCTATAATTTGGGACTGCGTTTTTTTAAGTAGAATTCCCTGTATCTGCCCTTTTTAATCGCAGTTTTGAGTCTTTGGATGAAGTAATGAGTTTAAGAGCAAACTGATTACTTTTGCACTTATCGATCACAAGTCTTGTAAGACCTTTTTAAGGTAAAACAAGAGCAATATATGGTGGAACTATTTTCTCCTTAAAAATGGAGTCCTTTTTATTCAGTAATCAAAATTTTTGAGAAATTTGGGTCAATGACCTTAGATGATCAACTCCTGCATTATTATTAAATGGGTTTATGTCTGCATGAGTTGTAAACTTTGACTACTGTTAATTTTACTCCTAACTGTAACAATCTTTAATCGGTTTTTTTTTTTTTTTTTTCCTAAACTGCATAAAACTTTGACATTTTTGCATTTTTGTTGTAACAAACATACCATTTTAGTCTTTGTTTGGTTAATAACCGATCTACTAAATATTGAAACTAGTTAGATCGGTTCTTAATTATTAACCGATCTGTTTATTGCTCACATATTTAGGACACCCCTGACACGAACTAGCTGGAAACACGTTTTGTATTACATAGATCGCTTTTTTCATAAGGAACCGATCTATTCTCATCTTCTCAAACGGCTAGCTACCAACCAGTAGACATTATATGTGCAATTTTTTCTCACTATAATAACAAGAAACACAATAAATGTTCAAAGTAATCACAATAAATGTTTCAAAAAAATCTCAAATTCAAGTATCTGTCTTGTCTCAATTGAAAAGGTATATAATGTATTAACTATGCTTACTATTTATCCATTAGATTTCATAACACGAAATTCATCTATGAGTAAATTTGTGTTTATTTGAAGCTTTGTATGTTGATTTCGATGGTGTGTTCATATGTAGGCTCGTTTGAAGAATTTTCTATGTGTCCCGTTGATACCTAGCTACTATTGATCTTGATGATAAGTTACTTAACTATACTTTTAAGCTAACCGCGTATTAATAGCATATTTTGATGGTAACATTCAAGCATTTAGTATAAACTAAGTTAATCATCACCCTTTAGTTAAATACCCGTTCGAAATTAACCTAATAGAGGTTAGTTTCGGATTGTCCCATTAGATCGCTTTTTGAATATTGTATCTCATTTAGGATGTGATTACATATTATGAGATCGAGTATTATTTGAGAAAATCGACATCATTTTTCCTTACTCCTATGAGTTTGCGTTTTATGCGCATACTTGAGGTGTTAAGGAAATGCTTGCCGATTTTCTTCATAATATTCGACTCACAACACGCATTCACATATGAGACTAAATATTCAAAAAGTGGGTTAGGATTGACGGTTTGCAACTATTTTCATATGTTATCATATCATTCTTGCATCTTATTAAAATATAAAATTGTATATTTCGATGGATCGTAGGAAGTGGATGTACAATATAGAACGTACTACCCGGAGCACATCAAAGGGTTGTCTGAGTTTATTAAACCGCCGAGGATCATCAAGCAAAGACAGGAAAAGCCGGATTTCATGTCCATGTAAAGAATGTGCACATTTTATTTTCATGATGATATTGATACGATTAGATACCATTTGTTTCAACAAGGGTTTATCGATAACTACACATGGTGGAAACATCATGGTGAACCACCACGTGATTGTAACGATGTTGTTACGTAGTAATGTCAATAATAACGATGATATTTGTGGTAGTAGTAATCAAAATATCAATGACATGCTACATGATGCGAGCAAAATGATGAACACGATATCGAGAAATTACAACAAATGTTTGTCGAATTAGAAAACCATTGTATACCGGTTGTACAATTTTACCAAACTATCACCGTGTTGAAGTTATTGACCTTAAAAGCATAATATGGTTTGAGTGATGTCGGTTTCAATAAAATATTAGAGTTGCTAAATAAAATGTTACCTAAAGACAATGAGTTGCCCACTTCTATGTATCAAGCAAAAAAATTGATGTGTCCTTTGGGATTGGAAGTCACAAGAATAACTGCATGCTCGAGAGATTGTATATTGTATGGAAACGGGTATAAAGACCTACACAAATGTCCTGTAGGTAAGGTTTCAAGGTATAAGGATACAAATCTGACGGAATTTGATGATGACCTGACAAAGAATGGTCCCGTGCTAAAGTTTTGTTGTATTTACTCATCAAACCAAGACTTAAGAAATTATTTTCAAATCCTAAGATTGCAAAATTGTTGAGTTGGCATGCAGAAGATCGCAAAATCCACGAAAAAATGAGACATGTGGCTGATTCCCCTCAATGGAAGCGTATCGATAATTGTTATGAAGAATTTGGAGTTGAGATTAGGAATATACGGTTTGGGCTTAGTTCAGATGGAATTAATCCATTTGGAAATATGAGCAGCCGTCACGGCACTTGGCCGGTTCTTTTATGCATATACAATCTTCCACCTTGGTTGTGCATGAAATGTAAATACATTATGATGTCATTGTTAATTCAGGGTCCAAAACAAACCGGAAATGATATTGATGTGTATTTGGAGCCGTTAATTGATGACATGGAAAAACTTTAGTCTAAAGGCGTCAAAGTGTATGATGCGTACAAGAAAGAGAGTTTCACATTATTTGCCATGATTTTTGTACCATAAGTGATTTTCCGTCAGACGGTAACTTGTCGGGATATGGAACGAAAGGGAGAAGGCGTGTCTGTTTGTGAAAATGACACTCACTCGCGGTGGTTGACTAACCGTAAAAAAGCGTGTATATGGGACATCGAAGATCACTTCAGATTTAACACCCGCACTGTAAAAAAGGAAACTATTCGACGATAAAGTAGGCGTAGAAGGATGGCGGGAGTATTGAATGGACGTGATACACTCTCGTGTTAAGGATATAAAAGCTGCTTTTGGAAAAAGGATAAAGGTTCGCCAAATAATAAGAATATTTGGAAGAAAAGTCTATATTTTGAAGTTACCGTATTGGGAGCATTTACAAGTCCGACATTGTCTTGATGTAACGCATATCGAGAAAAATGTTATTGGCTTATTGTTAACATCAAAGGAAAACCTTATTATTAAACATCAAAGGAAAAACAAAAGACCGGGTTAATGTTCGAAAGGACATGGTAGAGATGACGATTAGAGATGAGCTTGCTCCACAAGATATTGGTAATAAAATAACGTATTTTCCGGCCGCTTGTTATACCTTGTCGAAGGCTGAAAAAATTAAATTTTGTCAATGCTTGCATGATGTTAAAGTTCCATCCGGTTATTCTGCTAACATTAAGAATTTGGTGTCAATGAAAGACTTAAAGTTGATTGCTATTAAGTCCAACGATTGTCATGTTTTAATAACACAAATGATTCCAATCGCAATTCGTGGAATATTGCCAACTCGATTCCGACACACAATCACAAAGCCTTGTTTTTTTTAACATGATTCATTCGAAAGTTATTGACCATCAAAAGTTGGATGAATGGCAACGTTGTATTATGTTTACTCTTTGCCAGCTAGAGATGTACTTTCCACCTTCCTTTTTTGATGTCATGGTTCATCTCATATCTCATATTGTAGGAGAAATAAAGGATTGTGGTCCCGTATTTCTACGTTACATGTATCCATTTGAGAGATATATGGGTTTCTTAAAAAGGTATGTAAGGAACCGATCTCGGCCGGAAGGAAGTATTGTTGAAGGGTATGTTTCGGAGGAGGTTGTTAGCTTTTGTACAAGTTATATCGATGGCATCCCAGATATTGGCATTCTTGAATCTCGACACGAGGGTATACTTGAAGGGAAAGGGACGGTTGGGCGCAACGATGTCACATCAAACAACCATGATTTGGAGCAAGCGCACTTTACAGTTTTGTTTGGGGAGGAGACGTCCTGATAAAGATGGAAACTTAGTTCCGACTCCAGAGACGACCGAGCTATCAAAAAAATTGGTAATTTTATTACATGTTTTGCAATAATAGTGTTATAATTTCTCATTTTTATAGATTAGGGTTTATGAGTAAGTTGTTTTCGTTAATTTACAACTTGCATTAAACAGGTAGAAGCGAGCGAGCAGTTGTCTCAAGGGACGATTGAATCTCAACCTGGAGCAGATCCTTAGACCGTTGTGTATGGACCTGAGCACGGGGGTCGCACTAGGGGAGTTAGCTCTATTGTTGGATTTAAAAAAGGCATAAAAGGATATGTGAGGAAAAAAAGGACCTACAAAGAGTCACTAGATTTTAAAGAGTTGACGCAATAAATGGGAGAAAAGTTAATGTCTGGTAAGATATGGGATCAATTGAAGGAGAAATTTTTGGAAGAAATGAGGAAGGAACCGGGCTTTGGAACGAGTAGTGTTGACTCGACAACTAGCAGGATCAAGATAGATTGCATAAAGGTGAATGCATATCTGTTATGTTAGTAGACAATTGATATGTAACATACTTTATATATACACACACCTAATATACCACATTTATATGCGGTTTTTTTTCTAGTAACCCACCACATGCTCTTTGTTCAGTCCTCAATCCATTTTGACCAGGGAAAAAGATCTTGTGCGCCCACGGGACGCTATATCCAGTTGGGGACGGCTTGATACATGGAAGCAAGTTACGAAAGGGTCACATGAGGGTCTCGGTTCTCAAAGTACTTAATCGGCAAGAAGATTTGGAGCTTCATGTGCCGATGAAGATATTCCTAATTTGGGAGGCACAGCGAGGCCTTTATTCAATGGGCAATTGGTGCCATTGCTCGCTTTATTATTACTTGTATATACGTTTTCAATTTGTGTTGTATATATGAGTAAGCTTTAATCATGTATTTAAAATTAAAATATGCAGGGTTTTCCAAACACCCCTACAACAAGTGCCGCTGCCAAGAGTACGTTACCTAAAAATGTACAAGGACATCTAACTGAATGTTCAGCATTAACGATTGTTCCTACTATTACTCAGGTAAATCCTAAAGCTATCTAGCTTTGATAGGTTTCGATATAGAACTCACAGATGATTCACGTGTATTGATGTATGTATAGGTGAGCAAGAAAAGAAAAAAGACATTAAAAGCACCCATCGAGCAGTCTAAAGACGAGAAGGAAAAAGCTGATATCAGGAAACAGTTACATGCTTTGAAAGAGGATATAGATGGTAGATCAGAGGCTGTGAGGAAAGGCTATTATCGTTGGATGGCCCATGAGGATTGTGCCATGCCACAATTTGTTTATTTTAAAAAGGAGATCTTTCGGGACGCTGATATTTTACTCTACCAATCAACCCAAGAGATATCATTGAACTTCTCATAGGCGAGCAACTAGGGACCAACATTCTCACTCTTTTCTCAAGGTATGTGAATTAATTGTTACATGTATGGTTTTACCTATGAAATTTATAGTTAATGAAAATATGCATCGGGGCTTAAATTTACGCTAAACAATAATAAATTTTTATAATGCACATCTACTCAAACGAGCTTGGATCACTGAAATACATGCACATCTTAATACTGTTTCGAGTTCTTGGATTATGTATACATGTGATGGATTAATTCTGAAAGGTAGTTAGCTGGTTCAGATTGTTCTATCAAATTCGTTTTAGATTTCTCTTTGCCAATTTTCGTTGTGTAAGATGGTTTCTCCGAGGTTCTAAAAAATTAGTTTCAGTTTGCTTTCTGCACATTTACACGTATCAATGGATAAGTAAGTGATTTCTATTTTGACATGATCATTGTGTTTATTTCCTTGCTGATATTGTTCGAACATCTTAGCTAACGTTTACACGTATCAATGGACAATTCTCTATAGTGCTTTGACCTGCTCTTTATTTTATCATTCACTTCACTAGTCAGAGTCACATTATAGTCTTCCACCATATATTCATTCATCCTGTCAACTGTTGGTTGTCTTCTTGTTCAAAAAAGACCACTTGCTTGTTTGGAATATTTTGAACTTGATCTTGACTTGCTGGATGCTGGCACAGACTCTATTTTGACCACTTATGGACCTGTTGTTGCCATCTGTTATCGTTTATAGGTTATAGGTTCTAACAGATCTCTTTTGGTTAAAACTGAAAGCTTAAATTGATCGGGACTGAAACAGTTTCAACCAAAGCAAAACTGCCCTCAAACTGTTTATTAGAATTTTGGTTACTGTTTGTGTGCATATGGTGACTTGTGGTGTTTCAAGCTGCGGTCATGTGCTTGAAACTTTGAATTCTTGTAATGTTGCTATTTTCTTTGTCGCTTTTAGAAGCAAGTGATATGCGTACTGATAAATTGAATCCCACTTTTAGTACTGATATATTTGAATATGATAACTTACTTGTTCATGCGTACTGATATATTTGAATCTGATCAACTTCAGGCCTTATTTTATGATGTAATCCAAGCTCGTTTCACTATTTCACTAGTTTCATTTTTGTTAATGTGTTTTATCAGGTCGCTATATCTTTTCAAGGCAACCTCACCAAATCAAATTAACAAGATTGGTTTCTTGAACCCGAAAGTAATCACAACAGATACACCATGGAAACGGACATTGATGTTGTAATTTACTTGACAGAAGCATTAAATTGTGAGATTTCGGGTTATGATTTTTTTGTGGCACCTTATCTACAGAGGTAAGATGGTACCATCTTCATCTTTATATCGTTTTTAAGTTACTTGCTTTATACAATAACAAATTGTTTGCATATGTATAGTCTTCATTATGTTCTTCTCATTATTTGCCCAAAGCATGGAAATGGATTCATTTTGGATTCTCATAAGTGGGAAAAAAAGAGAACCAAGAAAGACTATTATCTCGTTAAACATGTGGAACGGTAATTATATTATTAACTTGATTTTGAATTCACTTATGTTTTTATAATATTGAATCCAAATTGTTGCTTATTTTGTCTTTTTCTTAGCGTTGTTGGTCCTTTGAGTTGGGAGTTTCCTGTTGTAAACATGCAAGAGGACACTTGGGAGTGTGGATTCTATGTCATGAAATGGGTGCTTGACTTTGTGCTGAAATATCAACATGATGACTTCCCGAATACAGTAAGTACTAAATGTCTTTAAATATTATTTTTTACACCAAATGCTAATTTGTAATATAAAAAAATTTATTTGTTTATTATTGTACATATAGCTCCCTTGGGGTGAAGAGAGGTCGTTAAGTATGAGTGAGATAGATGATGTTGTCAATGCATGGTTTTCATTGTATGCGATAGATGAGGTATGTTACTACCCAATCTAAATTATTATTGTAAACAAAAATTGATACGCTTCTTGATGCCATGATTAAGTTTGTTTGTAACCATAATGATGTGATATTGATTACAGTAATTGTTAACGGATTTGTAAGTTAGATTCTATTTGTTGTTGAGTTGACAGCGGGTAACGACTGCAACTACGACAACCCCGTAAGGAAATTCCAAAGGTCATCAAGCGTTACTCTTTTGGCATCCTTGATTGCTTTTCTTATTTTGAGGTAGGAGTGAACTCTTTAGTCATGATAACATTCTACCTGTATATTTGCAACGGAGGAGCTTGGACTTTTGGATAGTAGTTAGTAGGACATGTGAACTCTTATTTTGAGGGTGTTGTATTATGTTGCAATTTTCGTTTTCAGTGAATTAGTTGTTTTGTATCTTAAATGCTATTTTTATCTAAGTTATATGTACGAGAATATTATTGAGTATGGTAATGAATTGCACTGGAAAACCCGCACTTTTATATATGATTAAATTCTGGGAAAATCAATTTTATGTATTATTTTTTTTAAATCATAGCTATTAACTAGATGAGTTTAAAACCGATCTAACTACACCTGAGCAAAACACAAAAACCAACATTAAATAAATCAGTTATTCGTTATTAAACGATCTTTATGAAATCTTAAAAAGATCGGTTCTGAACTGATCTATATATGTATCTGCTCATAAAGATCACCCTTAGATAAAGTGATTGGTTACTGATCTATATGAGGTTTTCTAACTGATCTAACTAGCTTTTTTGTAGTAGTGATTGTTGGCATTAAAACTTGTTATTTATAAGATAAAATTGCAATTTATACCTACACAATCTTAACAAATACAATTATTTCATAGTTTGTAATATAAAAATGTAAATATAATATAAAAAAAGAAAGATATGTATATTTTACTTTTAACTTTACTAATATAGTTACTTATTGAGTTATTTTTGTTATGTTTCATGATCGTAGTAAATTACTATTACTAAGTTATAACTTTTACATTTTTTATATATTAAATCACTTTGAGTGGTAAATGGATCATCCATAAATGACGAAACATCATCCATATTCGATCCACTAATCATCCATATCCATATGCATATCCGTTATTCATCAATTTACCTCTATCCATATCCGCTAATAATGAATGGATCGGGTGGATATCCACTGGGTCGGATGTCCATTGCCATCCCTAAGTGTGAGAGTCTACATCTCACATTTTCATACCTCGCTCTGATATGATTGACTGTTGTTGTTGGTGTGTAAGTTTTTATATAAAACTTCGACCTAATTCTTTCTATAAACTTTCATTACTCCACAATATAAGACTAATTTAGTCCTTTGATAATCTCTTTAGAATTTTGACTATTGTGGTTTTATAAAAATATTTTTTGACAATTAAATTTCTATATAAAAATGCTATTGTTGGGCTATTAATAACCATCCAACTTTTTGGCTAATAATTAGCATTAGAGTCATAAACGAACTAGACGACACAAACAGAGCATTGTTCAAGTTCGTTCGTTTAATTTTAACCGAACAAATAAACGGATACGGACACTTAAACGGGCAAATTTTCTTATTCATGTTCGTTTATTAAGAAAATGAGTTGTTCATGTTCGCTCATTAAGATACTAAACGAACGCTAAACGAACATAAACGATCGAACATACATGAACATAGACAAACAAACATAAAATTTATTAAATTATGCACAATATATTGTTTTATATGTGTTGTTTTGTTTAAAAAAAGTAACTTTAAAATTATACAATTCAAAGATATGATTTACGAATATAAATAAATAAATGAACATAAGCGAACGTTAATGAACGCATAAACGGACGTTCACAAACATAAATGAACGAACACGACCTTTGTTCATGTTCGTTGATTTAACTAAACGAACATAAAATATTGTTCATGTTAGTTCATTTAATAAATAAATAACGTTCAGTTCATTTACCACCCTAATCAGCATTCAATTATTTGGCTAAAAATTAACATTCTACTTTTTGGCTGCCAAACCAACAATTAAACATTGGCATAATTGTCAACTATCCTCCCTAAGTTATTTCTACATAATTAATCTCCAAAATGTTTGGATCAACACATTCATCACATCTTACAGAAGAAAAATCACGGGGTGTTCGGAATCAAAGATAGACGACAAATAGAGGCGGGCCCAAGGCATGCGAAGGTGGTGCCCGAGAACTACCTTATAACCTAAAATCGCTTAGAGACGTCATAGAAATTTATTTGGGACCTAATCAACATTCAACTATTAAAGAAAGATGGTCGTTTGAGGTATAAAAGACCCCATGCTAGTCTCATAAAGAGACATTACACATGAAGGTTCCAAAGAACCTCAGATAGCAAATGAAATCTCAACAAATTCTATCTCAACAAATTCTATCATGTTCAGAATCATATGAAATCTAAACAAAACGACGTCGATAATTTTGTTTATAGCGCTTTTTATTATGGATAATGAGGATCATAAATCAATTTTTGTCTAAAAGTGCGCTCATTGAAATAATTGGCCAACATGAAAATACGCAATCTTTTGCAAATACGAAAAGTATTAGGATGTGAAGTTCATAAAGTCAATGTGTAAAAACTATTAGATTTACATTGGTCTTTGTGGGAAAGTAAAAAAAGAGCACACTAAAGTTATGTGTTGTGAAATTAATATATTCATAAAAACATGAAGTTTATTATTAAGAGATATACTGTTTCGAGGTGGATGTACGTATATTATTGATATTTTATGAGACAGTCAATATTCCATGAAAATGAGTTGTATTAAAAGCTCTCATATTCCATGAAGGATCTAATGCCTCGAGCATGTCTAACAACTTTAATTTTTAGTTATATAGCTTTTGCACATGTCTTTAAGAAATAATTGGTCCTTAGATACCATAGATAAATGCAAATAAGGTTTTAATAATTAATATGCATCATGAGAGTGTATTTTTCTCTTTTTTATATTAGCAATGCTTTTCAACCAATGCATTTGATATTGGGTTGAAAATACATATATATTTTGTCATCTTTGCATGATTTATTTATAACACCAAAAGTTTGGTGGACTTTATAATGAATCTTCGCCGACAAATGTGTTTGAGCAAGCGCTTGAAAGATTGACATTGACGCTTGAAAATATACATTTAATTGAGGAGGAGCATTATGTGCGCCGCACTCTTTTCCCTTCAATGGTTTTTCCCGATAAGGTTTTAATGAGGCAATTTCTAGCGTATAATAAACAGTGAATATCCTAAGAAGGAGTGTTGCAAATATTTATTAAGGGCTTGTGTATACTCACCATGTGTTATTAGCAATTAGCCTATTAGGGTTTAACATGTACTTGTTTACCATATGAGTACATCGTAACTCTTTAGATTTATCTCATGATAAAAGTTTGCCTTACTCATTTATTCTTGTATTTTTATTCATTATTCTATAACATCATTAATTTAATTCATTTATCAATCCACTTGTTATGATCGTTAAAAGATATATTGTTTTCCTTAAAAAATCAACCCAGTTAATTGCTAGATAGAACTATTACACATCTCGTGAGTTGTCACTCGAATCTGCTTCATCTATCTATTTCGGGTTTTTGTATCAGCAAAATCATAAATTGGGGACGCCCATATAATTTGGGTCGACAATGTAGTCCCAAAATGAAGGTAGGACCCACACTTTTTCAACAAAAAGGGAGTCAACATAATAATTTTGGCACAAGGCAAATTGGCACGACAATGTCGTGCCTTTTTGTAATTATTTGTTTTTTTATAATTTAAAATCTTTTTAAATAACCAGTCACGTAAATAAATACATCCCGCCCTTTTTTTTTATCCCGCCAAACACTTTGGGACGACATTGTCGTCCCAAACTGTAAATCTATAATTTAAAAAAAAAAACTTTATAAACCCGTTTTTAATTAAATTATTTAATTTTAAAAATTATTTAATTTTAAAAATTATTAAATTTTAAAAATTATTTAATTTAAATACTTTTATTTAATATAGAATTAAAATTAAATAGTTTATATTTATAATTAAATACATTTTAGAATTAAAAAATATTTAATGTGGAAGAGTAAAAGATCATGATGTGGATATTTTATGTGAAAGAGTGAATGTGAAAGAGTGCTTAAACAACTTAAACGAAACAACTCGCGGACAAGCAAACGAAACAACTCGACAAGAAAACGAAACAACTCGACAAGAAAACGAAACAACTCGACAAGCAAACGAAACACACGACATAGACCATAACAAACATTGCCCATTTATAAGAACCATATTCATTAAGAACTTCATTAAAGATAAGTTCTTATAAGAACCATATTCATCATCAACAACAGCAACAGCAGCAACAACAACAACAACAACAACAACACTACTACATACGAAGATTTTCCATGTCACCTAACAGCTCACGGAGTATTGCATCCGACTGACATGCATGGTCGTGGTCGTCAGGAATCCTTGCCATTTCAAGTCTTGCCTCAAGCATCCTTACTCTTTTCTCTAGCACCTGTTTTTGTGATTCCAGCATGTTTATCCTAAGATCATTGGCTTCACAGCTTGAGCACTCTGTTGGTGCAGATCCAGAACCTTGAGATGTTGAACCATAAGAGATTATTCGTAAGTACTCGTCAAATTGACTCTTCCACATAAAATGTCCGCACCCATTATCTTCTTTTCTGAGCTGTTACATAATAAGAAAATTATAAGAGATTACAACCCAATTATTTGTATATTTACATAAATAAGAAATGTATGATTGTTCACCTTCGACAGAGGACATGCATAATATTTCCGTCCAAATGAATATTCTCTATGTGATATTCTTAATCTTATATTTCCTGCTCCACAAGAACACATAAAAGGATTGAATGGCTCCATCTCAGGTTTTGAAATTTGTGTGAAGATAAGAGGTTGTGAGGTTGAGTGGTTTTGAGGATAAGATCCGTAGCTTTTGGTGGGATAAGATCTCAATTTTTCCGTATGTGATATATAGAGTAGATCCGTAGCTTTTGGTGAGAAGTTTTGCCAGATATTTTTAGAGGAAGTTTTGGCTCCAGTATTTTGGAGGAAGTTTGGCGCCATTATTTTGGTTGGATGTTTTGATGAGATAAAGAGTTATAGACTAACCAGTTTTGATGATATCACGTCGACTTGTTAGTTTAACATATCATGTATAACGATATCACCTCGACTCGTTAGTTTAACATATCATATATAACAATATCACCTCGACTCGATCGTTTAACGATGTCATTTAGAATCATTCATCTAACATCTCATGTATAACGATATCATCTTGACTCGTTCGTTTAACATTTCATGTATCACGATACTATCTCGATTCATCCGTTTTAACATGTCATGTATAACGATATCACCTCGAGTCGTTCTTTTAACATCATGTATAACGATATCATCTCAACTCGTTCGTTTAACATATCATGTATAACGATATCACCTAGACTCGTTCGTTTAACATCATTTATAACAATATCACCTCGACTTGTTAGTTTAACATATCATATATAACGATGTCATTTAGAATCATTCGTTTAACATCTCATGTATAACGATATCATTTTGACTCGTTCGTTTAACATATCTCTACTATCTTAAATGGAAAAAGGGTCAAAGGTAAATGTGAAAAGTTGAAAATTGAAATTGAAAGTCAAAGTTTTTTAAACCTTTCAAATGTCAAAATATACTTTCAAATGTCAAAATGACTCTAACGTACAACACAGGAAAGTCAAAATATTCAAAAGACTGTGCATGGAAATAGTCAAAAGATTGTGCATGGAAAGCATTCTTAACGCATGAAATACTCAAAAGATTGTGTATGTAAACCTATCATGTGTGTGCATGGAAAGTATTCTTGGTGTTAAAAGAATTGATACTACACGAATTTACACAAACACCAAGTGGGAATTTTCAAAATGTAAATAAGCTTTGCCTATATAAACAACCCTCAAGAGAGGTTTGTATCTCATTACGGAAAAAGAAAAAAAAAATTGAGATGCAAAATGAAAGAAATGTTGATGATGATCTTGAGGTTAGCAATCGATTTTTTTGATGATCTTACGCACTTGATACTCTCTTTGTAATGTGCATTGACACATCTTGTTTATTTTTTTATTACAGCTTGATTCACCTCCTCCTCCTCCTCCCCATCCTCCACATCATGTTCACAACTAAAAAATTACACACACAAACACTCTCATCTCTTCCATCCCACCGGATCTCACCACCATTCGATCTCATCCCATTGCTTGTCTCTGCCGAGAACAAGACCAACATGCTCACCATGGGACCTCATCTACTACAAGTTTTGAGTTTTTTTTTTTTTTTTTTTTTTTTTTTCGTTTTTGATAAATCTATTCCTATTTATCGCTTTTGAAGATCTTTTCTAAAGATCTATATATATATCTTTTGTTGATCTATATTTGTGACCACTTCTATAGTTGTTATGAGTCACTATTGCCAGAATCTTTCCCGTAGTTGCCGGAACTGTCGCCGATGATGCCACCGGGAACTGCCGTTGTTGCGGAAATTCGATGGTTTCTTTTTTAAGTTTGTTTATAAATTCTGTTATAATGTTTATGTAAAGATTAGTGTGTATATTGTTTGTGTATATTCGATGATAAATTTATATCGTTTTTTAATTGTGATTATTCGGGCTTTTTTTGGATGTCTCGAGATCTATTCGTTTTGATACCAGATCTTTGATTTGAAAGATATTGGTACAAGCTCATTGTTTTATTTCAAACTTTATTTTTGTTATGCTATAATATTGATAAAAAAGATTTTTTTAGATACTAAGTTTAAAAAAATATATTGGTACAATTAAAGGTGCTGGTTCAAGTTGATTTTAAAGTAAAACAAGATCATATTTTTTATTTCTTGACTTTTTTAATTCATTCTTTTTTGGATATTATCTTCATCTGTTTTTGAACATAATGCATCGACAAATAGAGCATGTTCATCAATGACTTGTGTCACAGTAATATTTGATATTAGAATTATTGACATTATTTTTAAAATATTACTGTACCCCTTTTATACTTCAAAAATGTATTTACTTACGTTTTGTTGTACAATTTTTGACAATACTTTTTAAATAAGTTTTGGAATTGTAAAAAAATGTAATTTAAATGTGGGTTATGTTATTGGTATATTTGATTTTACGAAAATTACATATGTTTTGTATCTTCTACCCTCTTTGATCCATTATTTGCAATATTACACAGTTTTTTCTATTAGTTTATGTATCGTACTTTTTGTCAGTTTAATACTTTGACTTATTAAATTTTATATTTTTTGTTCCGCATTTTTCGTTTCGCGTTTATTAATATGCAGGGTATTTTTTGTTCCGCATTTTTCGTTTCGCGTTTATTAATATGCAGGGTATTTTTTGTTCCGCACTTTTTGACGCAACTGTATTTTATAGAATTTAACAGAAATTTAGCCATCGTCATTGCGATGTGTGTACATAAACAAACAATTCTTGTGTCTAAACCTCACACACGGATACGCAAATTAAATTTAACAATAAACACACTAAAAGATCGACGCAATCGGATTTTTTCAAAACTATACAACGCTGCCGCTAGCTCCAACGCTACAAATAAAGATAGTTATATGTTCTTTGATAAATGTTACTCCCTCCATCCCAAAATTATTGTCTCCATTTGACTTTTTTGGTCTTTCTTTTACAACTTTGACCTTAAGTATTTTCGTTTGTGTTATATAATATAAAACACTTACCACAATATCGCATATCGTTAATCGTCAAGCAGGAATCTATACCTCAAATGTCGTGTATCAAGAAGTTTTACGTGACGAGTAACAAGTGTTGTTAGTTAATATTTCATAATTGATGTAATCTTTTATTTTAAGTTTCATTAAATATTTTTCTATGTCGCTTGATATATGTTAAAATTTTGCTAGAGTTGAATTATCACATGTTACAACAGTTTGTAATTACATTTTCATCCTTTTCACGCTCTATTTTGAACGTTATACAAAACACTTACCATAATATCGTATATCGTTAATTGTCTGCCGCTAGAAACCGATGCCGCTAGGCACGGGTACTCGCCTAGTCATGTATAACGAGAAGATCTCGACTCGTTCGTTTAACATTTCATGTATCACGATACTATCTCGATTCATCCGTTTTAACATGTCATGTATAACCATATCACCTAGACTCGTTCGTTTAACATCATGTATAACAATATCACCTCGACTTGTTAGTTTAACATATCATATATAACGATGTCATTTAGAATCATTCGTCTAACATCTCATGTATAACGATATCATCTTGACTCGTTTGTTTAACATATCATGTATAACGGGAAGATCTCGACTCGTTCGTTTAACATCATGTATAACAATATCACCTCGACTTGTTAGTTTAACATATCATATATAACAATGTCATTTAGAATCATTCGTCTAAATTTTTAAATCATTTTTAATCTATTTAAATATTTTATAACTAATTTAAATTTTTTATAACTAATTTAAATTATTTTTAATTTATTTAAACTTTTATAACTAATTTAATTAATTTTTAAATTCTTTAAAAATTTTATAACAAATTTAATTTATTTACTATTAATTAAATAATTTAAACACATTTTAATATACATAAGATAAAGGATAAAAAAACAAAAAGGGTTTCACCAAAATTTTCACGAAAAATCAAACATCCCGCCAAATATTTCGAAAAAAAACAAAAAGGGACGACAATCGTCCCTTTTTGTGTCGTCCCTTTTTTACATCAATAATTGACACCAGATCTATCTTCTTCTCTTTCACCACTTAACAAAAAAAAAATGCTCCTTAAAAACTTGAAAAAATCCATAAAAATCCAAGAAAAAAGCTATTTTCTTCAATTCGACACCACCACAACACTACTATCACTCGTAACCATCAATTACACACGCACCACTGTGCACAATTTGTATAATTTTTGTTATTTTGTTTTATTTAAAGGTATTTTCTTTTTAAATTTTGTTTGTTAATTTAATTTCTTTAATTATGGTTTGTTTAACTATGGTTTTATGTTGTGTTTGTGCTGGTTAGATGGTCCACTGCAGCAGCAGCTCACCACCGTAAACCACCGCCGCAGCAACTCCACCACCACGAACCACTGCCGGGACCGTCGCAGGCCACCACCGTGTAGGTTAGTGACTTTTTTTTTTATTTTGTTAATGTGTTTTGGTACGACAATGTCGTCGTAAAAAGTTTTTATTTTGGTACGACTATGGTTTTATTTTGTTAACTGCATAAAAAGAAAGAGATATAAGACGACAAAAACAACTATTGTTAATACTTATGTAAGAACATTATCATTTATATAAGTCTTGTAGAAAAATGTTGATACCTAAGCATTAGAAGAACAAAAAACTAAAAATGTTTGTTTAACTATGGTTTTATGTGTAGTGTTTGGGACAGCCGGGACCGTCGGGGTCAACCGGGACAGCCGTGTCAGGCCGGGTCGAGCGACCACCTCTTTTTCTCTCTCTCTTTTCTTCTCTTCCTGTATTTCAGCCGCGAAATAGGTATATATATATATATATTACTTTTATTACTTTGTCGATAATGTATATACTTTTATATACTATGTTATTAAGTGTTAGTTATAACACTTAAAGTGACCGTGTTAAAATGAAAATGATATGTGATATCGGAAAAAATGACATGTGATATGTTATTAATTGTTAGTTATAATACTTAAAGTGACCGTGTTACAATGAAAATGATACTTTGGTTAGTAATATTGTGATTGTTAAACTTGTGTTACTGTTTTTTGGATTTTAGTGATTAATTTTGGAAATTCCCCGTCCAAAGTTAATCATCCTATAGAAAACCCGTCCGAAATTAATTTATTAGAAATTAATTTCGGAAAGTCCTCTGTTTGGGACTGTTTTTTGAATGTTTTGTCTCATTTAGGATATGGGTGCGTATAACTGTTTTACTATTTGAGAGAAATTCGACAGTATTTCCCTTTCACTCCTACGAATATGTCTTTAATGTAGTGTTTGGGACAGCCGGGACCGTCGGGATCTGCCGGGACAGCCGTGTCAGGTCGGGTCGAGCGACCACCTCTTTTTCTCTCTCTCTTTTCTTCTCTTCCCAGTATTTCACCATGAAATAGGTATATATATATATATACACTTTTATTACTTTGTCGATAATGTATATACTTTTATATACTATGTTATTAATTGTTAGTTATAATACTTAAAGTGACCGTGTTAAAATGAAAGTGATATGTGATCTCGGAAAAAATGACATGTGATATGTTATTAATTGTTAGTTATAATACTTAAAGTGACCGTGTTAAAATGAAAATGATACTTTGGTTAGTAATATTGTGATTGTTAAACTTGTGTTACTGTTTTTAGGATTTTAGTGATTAATTTTGGAAATTCCTTATCCGGGTTAATCATCCTATAGAACTCCTTGAAATTAATTTATTAGAAATTAATTTCGGAAAGTCCCCTGTTGGATCGCTTTTGAATGTTTTGTCTCATTTAGATATGGATGCGTATAACGCTTTTACTATTTGAGAGAATTGACAATATTTCCTTTCACCCTACGAATATGTCTTTAATGCACATATTTGGGAGTTGAGGGAAATGTCAATTTTTTTCAAATTGTAAATATCGATTATACGCATTCATATATGAGACAGACATTCAAAGAGTGGGTTAGATTGCCTCCATAGTTGCACTAGGTAAATGTAATGCACTCATAATTACGCCTTTCATGTTTGAATGTGTTTATTTGCATATGTATGTATATATATAAATTCATTTTTTGAATATGTTTTTAGAACGCAATCATGATAATTGATAAGAGTTGGACCATCAGATCCAACCGTAATTCCCGAAATTTTAGATGGTCTTTTGCATTCATCGCGCATTGTGAGCCATTGTTAAACCCCATCTCAAAATGATTCATCGCCCATGTGTTCGTTGTGGTAACGCTCCAACTAAATTGGGTATGCTCAAAACTCTTGAGTCACACAAATCCAAATACGGGTTTGACATACATTATACCACTTGGAAATATCACGGTGAACCGCTTCCTCCACCCGTAGTACACAACACACCACAACCACCTTCACCTGAACACATGGACATGGATGCATTCTTCCAAGATATTTCTGCTGATAATGTCCCAACTCCACCATCTCAAACAACAGTTTCTCAACCAGATCGAACAACAAGTCCTCAACCAGCTCAAACCAATGATCCTAGCATTACTAAAAAGTACGAAGAGTTACCTGCTAGGTCCACCCAAAAGTTGTACCCAGGTTGTGATATGACTACATTGAGCTTTACGTCAAACCTTTCGCAAATCAAGGTCTTACATAAAATAACTGATGTCGGGTTTAACAAGATTCTAGCTCTTTTGCAAAAGGCATGTCCCCCTAGTAAAGGATTCAATTTCACACCGTCATACTATGAAATCAAGAAGACATACAAAGATATCGGGTTAGGATACGAATCGATCCATGCTTGTATAAATGATTGTTTTTATTTTGGGATCGAGATGAGAACAAAGTCTCAATAATTGTCCAATCTGAACGCGAGTAGATGGAAAACCAAAAGACAAAGGGAAGAAAGTTGCCAACAAGGTGTCCGTTACTTTCGTTAAAACCTAGACTACAACGTATGTTCAACACAAAACACATCTCAAAGTGGATGACTTGGCATGCTCTTCGATTTGGTCTAAGGAAAGCGGCAAGATGAATCACCCGTGTGATGGTCAAGCATGGAAAATTTTGACATAATGAAACACGAGTTTTCTTGTGACCCTAGAAACGTCCGATTAGGGTTGGTTGCTGATGGTTTCAACCGTTTGGCAACATGAGTCAAACTTACAACATGGGCTTCGATTCGCTTAAATCGTCAAGTTTATTACACAAGTCAACCACTTGTGAATGGTCAACCGTAATAAAATTCAAACGGTCTAAAACCAATGCAATTAAGTCCGGAGGAGTATAGTGTTTTCCTGTGTCGTTAAGTCCCACAGAGGTTTAATGGTGTGTGAACACGTTCGACGTAGAATGATCACTAGGATAATGATCTCGAAAGATTTTGGTGGATAATTACACTACTGATTGATTGGAATTGTATTTGGATATAGAACTATAAAGCACAACAATCAGATTAAACAAACGTGAACACGTACGTTTATTAAATTTTACGTAAACGTACAAAATAAAACTTGAATTTAAAAGAATAAAACACCTATGGATATAAAAATGATATTTTTACAATCTTAATAATAAAAGAAAATTATTGGAAAATTAAAATTATTTTATGACTATTTATTTAATTATTATTAATTAAAACTATTTTTAACTATTTAATAATAATCTAAAGTATAATAAAATATGAAATAAAGCTAGAAAAGTGAAATTATGACCTAGAAAATCTAAAATATTATAAAAATTATTTTAAAACTGAAATATATTTTTACACTTTTATCTATTTATTATTATTTAATTACTATTTATTAATTATTTAAAATACACTTAAATACAAGAAAATATAAAATTAGCCTAGAAAATGAAATTTTAACTTAGAAAATCTAAAATATTAGAAAACTAATTTTAAAACTGAAAAGATATTTTTATGCTTTTATTTATTTTATTATTAATTATTTAATACTTTTAACTATTTTAAATTCTAATAAATATTAAACAAACTAAGAAAATTACAAATTTTTCTATAATTATCCTATGATGACAGAAAGCTAAGAAAATTATAAAAAGAAAGTGCTTAATAATAAGTGAAAAGAAAATTAAAAGCTAATTTATATTAAATAAACGCTATCACTATTTTAAAATGATGTTTTTGTGATTTTTCTTTTACAAAACTATTATACTACTGATTATAAGAAACTTTAATGAAAACAAAAATTTTAGAACTTGAAAATAAGCTGTTTAAGAGCTTAAGAGCTTAACAGTTTAGCTTTTAAGCTTAAATTTGATTTTTAAGCTCAAATAAGCTTGAAATAAGCTTCACAACTGGAACCAAAAGTAAAATAAGATGCAAATAAGCTAAAGCTACTTAAATGAAGCTAAAAACACAAAGAATCACACTGATAAGCTTAAAATAAGCAAATAAGCAATTCCAAAATACCCTTTTAACAAAACAGGCCTGCAAGGTTTTCAGAGGCTAGATTAAGCTAGGGGCAAAAGCTTAGAAATTAAAAGCAAGCTTGGATGTAATAAGCTGGCTTATTGAGGTTCCCAAAAAGCCAAGAATATCACACTGGGGCCCACTAATAAGCTCTGTGTGAGCTTGAGAAAAAGCTTGTAAACACTGATTATTTAGTGTACACAGAAATGGGACAAACAAAAAGCTAGTAGCAGCCCTACCAAATAAGCTAGAAAGTTAAAAATAAGCACTGGACCTTTGAGATGGCTAGATTAGCTTTCCAAAAAGCCAAAATACACAAGCTAAGGTTCACTAATAAGCTTTTTATTAGCTTGTGAAAAAGACTCAATCAGTTGTGCACATGGCACCTTTTCAGAAAAGGGCTTAAAAGAAACCAAGAAATAAGCAGTTTAATAAGATAACTAGAAATTATAAAAAATACTATGATAAAGATGAGCAACTAAATTTTATAAACCTAAAAGCATAAAACATGAAACTCCATATTAAATCCTATAGAAAATTATCTATTTTATTCAAAAACTGACTAAACTGAAATTTTGACTTTTTAAGTTAAACTAAATAGTTAACTTATATGAACTTGTGATTAATCCTACTCACTGATTATGTTATATTAAGCTAAAATAAGATGAAATTAAGCTAGGTTAACAGGTTATGAACAACTATGATGAAATTTATATGTCAAATCTTAACAGTTAATAACTAGAGTGAGATTAAAAGAGATTTTGACTTTTTAATAAGCAAGGACTGGTTTTTATTGTTTCTATGAGCTATATTGACCTAATATGACATACATCAAACAAGAACAAAGGCATTAACACCCTCTAACACAGTTTACACAGTGAATCCGAACAAACTTTTAATAAGACTAATTTTTGGTTTTTAAGGCAAATGGGTACAAAGACTTTTGAAACTGCTTTTTATCAACTTTTTATGAGTTAATAAGCCTAAATGAACACATAAACATTAGTTTAGACTACAATTACTTGGTATTCTATATTATACTAAGATGACAGTTTTAAAGCTAGTTTATGAAAATTGAACAACACAAACTAAAATGAGTAAAGACTGTTCTAAACAACTATTATATGATAAAATTAAGCTAATGAGACAGAATAATGCTAAAATTAAAACACTTTAAGCAATTAAACTAAGAAATGCAATTTTTGAAGAAATTGCTTACAAAATGGAATTCAAGTGAAAACTGAGAACCAAGAACTGAGAACACTTCCTATAGCTTCCCAAGAAGCTTCTAAACCCAAGGCAATCCAGTATTCACCCTGCTCCAGCTGTGATCATCTTCTCCATTGATTTTTTTGATTTTTCAACTATTTTTTAGTATTTTTTTTGTATTTTTGAGTTTTAACTATAAACTGGATTTTAAAAGTATCTAATAGCTTTCATAAGCTATATAAGGAGCTTATATGAGCTTATAAGTCCATAACATCAACTACAAACAACTTTAAGCTAATATGAGAATTTGAACTTGAAATTTGCATAAACTTGAAATAAGATGAAACTTGAAATTGATGACCTAAAAGTTGTACAATACACTGAAAATACTTAAACAAAGACTTGAAAGCTTAAAATTACACTGGAAATTGAAATTTAACTAAAACGACATAAGCTAAGTTAATTTTCACTAGATAACTCTCTACATTGCTCCATCCTTGCTTTTTAAAGATCTTTTAGACTCCTTGTCGACCTCTGATTGTTTCCCACTTCTTTCCAACCATTGGATCTTTCAAAATCATCAAAACTGTCCATTTAGAATTTTGGCGCCAAAACGTCATAAGTAGGTTTTTTGCATTTAATGAACTTTGGGTGTTTGTGGAGGTGTAGGGGAGTGGTTAAACAGCTGGGGAACAGGTGGAAAGGTGGTGGTGAGAAACCATGGTGGTATTGAGGAGGTGTCTGGTTTTTGGCGCGTTTGTGAGAGAGATGTACAGTGATGGCGGTATTATATTTTAAAACGTGGGTTGTTTTAGGCTTAAGGTAGAAATGGGCTTGTGTATTAGGTTGGGATAATTAAAATAGGGTCCGGTTGGTTTAAGCTTATTAACACAAGGACCATTCATGTAATTTCCTGATTTATGAGGGGCTGGACCTGCCAACATTCCAAAGTTATTCCAAGGGCCAAACTTGCCAAGTTTCTTTTACCAAAGGACCATAAATGTTAATTTTCTAATTTTAAACGTCCAAGGGTAATTTTTGCCAATTTTGAAACTTGAGGGACCAAACATGTAAATTTTCCAAAAGTTCACCATAAGGACCAATTGTGCCATTCATGAATGGTACAAGGGTAATATTTGATAAATTTCCATTTTTAAATAACCCAAGGACCCTTTTTGACACTTTTCAAAGTTGAGGGACCAAAGTTGTAAATATGCAATTTTAACTTCAAAGGACTATTTCTAACAACTTGTGAATCCCCAAGGATCTTTAATGATATTTTACAAGTTTTGAATTACCAGGGACTAGATTTGACAACTTTTGAAACTTGGGGACTAAAGCGCCAACTATGCAAACTTGATATGTTTTCACACGCTTTTGGTATTTTGCATTTGAAACACATAAAACACTTATTTGTGATATTTTTATCATTTGATGCATTTACGAGTGTTTTCGGATGTTTTGCACTCTAAAAGGTACAAAAAACGATGAGTATTTGCACACTCATCAATCCCCACACTAAGATATTGCTAGTCCTAGCAATATTTTATAAAACTTAATGGTTTCATCTCTTTACCAAAAGCCATTACTTACGGAGTAGCCAATTGTTTCGGTTCAAGTAAGAACCTTGGTACAATGATAACGAAATGATTTTGAGCAAATCATCGACTTTCAACGGTTTTGATTTATCTTTACCGAAGCCGCTTTGCTTCGGACTAGACAACTCTTAGATAAAATATCTTTGGTGAGTCGATTACCAATTATGGTTTTCCAACGCCTTAACCACAAGCCATAAACTTGCGGGCTAGCCAACTCTTCACTAATTAAAGATATAGTGAGATGAACACCATACAATTTGGGCAATTGCAAGCCGTAAACGGTTTGAGATATCTTTACCAAGAGCCGTTTGCTCTGGATTAGCCGGTCCTTATGTGGGTTAGACATGGCGGATTGATTACCATTTGTTGTAAGTGCAAAACACTTACACCAAAAAAAAAATTTGGCCACAAATGGGGAAATTGGGTGGTATAATTACCTGATAAAATTCGTGAGAATTCCCCCCCACACTAGAAATGAATATTGCCCTCAATATTCAAAGTACCGGCGGTTATGCCGAAACTTAGAACGTAAAAGGGAAATACTACGGCCATTATTGTATTTTTGATATATACACATTTTTTTTTAGATACTTATATACAACAACGGGGGGCAACTCCCCCACACTAGGGTGGTAGAAAGTAGAAAGAAATCGAAATATGGGTGAAAACCCATATTGTGTGCTCTTGTTTTTGATTTCGAGTCGCTAGCTTGACTCGATCCCGCATTCATTGGTTCATGGGGAAAGTTTGTAGATCCGGGACATCCACGGTGGAATGTCCTCTCCAAAATAAGTGTTTCAATCGATGACCATTCACTTTAAAATTTGGACCATCGGGTTGAGATAACTCAATAGTTCCATAAGGAAATACTTTAGTGATGGTGAATGGTCGGACTAGCGGGATTTTAGTTTTCCGAGAAAATCTTCAATCTTGAATTGAAAAGAAGGACTCGATCACCGACGTTGAAAACGCGGTTCTTGATTTTGGAGTCATGAATCTTATTTGTCTTTTGTTTGTAGATCAAAGAGTTCTCGTATGCTTGATCACGTAGTTCATTTAATTCATTCATTTGAACTTTCGGTGATCACCAACCGTCTGAATATCGGTTGGCATGTTTCAAGGCCCGTATGCTTTGTGCTCAAGCTCAATTGGCGAGATGACATGCCTTTTTCGTACACTAGCTTTATGGAGTACAGATGGGTGTTTTATAAAATTGTCTGGAAGGCCTAGAGTCGTCATCCGCTTTATCCGACCGGGAGGCACGGTTTCGCCATCGTCCTCCAAAATTCTTTTTATACCTCGGTTAGAAACTCCACTGCCTACTTGTTTGGGGTGGTATGCGAGAGAGACGGTGGGTTACACCATATTTTGCATGACTCGATCAAATTGGTCATTGCAAAATGCGTACCGCGATCATCGATTATAGCTCGTGGAGTTCCAAACCTAGCAAAAGAGATTTTAAGAATTTTACAACAACTCGGGCATCATTGGTAGGTAAAGCTTTCGCTTCAACCCATTTTGACAAATAGTCAACACCCACAAGTATGTATTTGTTTCCTCGAGATGATGGAAATGGTCCCGTAAAGTCAATGCCCCGGATGTCAAAGATCTCACACACTGAATGGCGTTTTGCGGCATTTCATTTCTTTGAGATATTTACGCGACGTTGACAAGCGTCACGAGTTTTGACAAATTCGTGGGCATCCTTGTAAATAGTGGGCCAATAAAACCGGAATCAAACACCTTTTGGCGGTGTAGTTTGGACTATGATGGCCCCGGTGGGTCCAAAGATGGCAAGCTTTGAGAATGTCAATAGCTTCCTCGTCCATAAACACACCGTCGGATGACTTGATCCGCATGATTTTGAATAAGTAGGGTCGTCCGGTAATGTTTAACATCCTTGAAGAATTTGTTCTTCATTGGGTCGACATTCCTTTCACTATGAAGTTACATGCATGGTAATTTGCAAAGTCAAGAAACCATGGGGTAGTAGAGTTTCCACGAAAAGTAACCGCATTGAGTATCTCGAGAGGAAATGTTTCATTTATTTCCTTTTTCTCGAAAACATCTTGGTGAGGGTTTTCTAGACGGACGGATGATCGTGACGGGTTCTCGGCTCTTTTTATCACGTATAATGATATCAAATTCTTGCGGGAAGAGAACCCAGCGGAGCAATCTCGGCTTTGCATCTTGTTTTGCAAAGAGATATTTGAGAGCCGAGTGATCCGTATACACCACGCATTTGGTCAAGATTAGGTATGGCGAAACTTCTCAAACGCATACACCACGGCTAGTAGCTCTTTTTACGTGGTGGTGTAATGGGTTTAAGCTTGATCATAGTCCTACTTGCATAGTGGATAGGCTTGAAAATGCTTGGTTCTCGTTGCCCTAAGACTGCACCGATAGCAA